>JAKOGI010000779.1:0-413854 GCA_029747015.1 Carnegiea gigantea | reverse complement strand
GTGTGTGTGTATATATATATGGGTGTGTGTGTATATATATGTACGTACATATGTGTGTGTGTGTGTGTGTATATATATATATATCTATGTGTGTGTGTGTGTATATATGTATATATCCATATACATATACATGCATACACACACACACACACACACACACACACACACACACACACACACATATGTAAGTATAGATACATGTGCATATATTTGCGGAAACACAGGAACGCAGGGAGAGGAAGACATTAATACTTTGCGTAATGCTGTATGTGGTTGCAGGTGAAGCCCATCTTGCAGGCACGTGGTGCTGAGCTACGAGAAACTGTCGTTCGAGCATACATGGATACAGATGAGTACCGCTTTTATGTGGAGGATAGAGAGGTATGTTGAATATGTGTGTCCATTGTCTTCTACTTAGTGAAACGAGGCTAACGTCCCCTTTATCTTCCAGTACCATATAGCGAGCCGAACATAATTTGGGTTCTTCACGCAAGGTGTCCTCAGCTTCGATGAGCGGCTTAGGCGTGTCAGGGAAGCATACGCTTTGGAGAAAGAAGCTAATAGGAGGATTCGTGTAGAGTTTGCATTGATAAAGCATAGGCTTCTGCAACTGGAGGAATGTCTATGTTGCAAGAAAAACAGAGTTTTAATATTTGTAAACCCCAAGTGTAAGGTGTATCGTTGAGTACTTGGGGTGTCGACCGCAGGGAATTGTGTTTCCAACTACCAGAGCTAGCTAAAGCGTCTCGAGTTAGGCAGGATCGAAGGGTGAAGGAGTGGCGAGCTAAACTACGCTACAAACACAGAAACAAACGATTTGGAGTTGTGATTTTACCAATGGATGAACCAACTAACCAAGACGAGTCCTAACCTTCCCGAACCACACTATGAACAAGAGATGGTCGGTTGCACCATCAAAGACCACCCAAGCCCTCTCTCAAGGGTCATGAGCTAGTCTAATTCGTGTAACCACCTACTTTCATGGGGTTAGTCGAATTAGACCACAAAACTAGCAACCCCGGACCTACCTCGATTCGGATACTACTTTCGTGTCCCGAACTCGGCTATTCCCTCTCCCACACTAGCAAATTGACCTCACCTCTCAGCATAAGTCAATCGCCCAAAAAAATATGGATGAAAGCTCTCTCAAGAATTTCATCGAACACTTGGTGGGCATGAAGGAAAACTCTAGGTTCTAAGCATAGATTCGGTATGGTTAAGCCAAATATAAGATTAATTAGCCATCAAGAGGCTAATCACAATCCAAGCCAACGCAATCTACCAACAAAACATGAAAAACATATGAAAACCTAAACTAACCAATAAGAACATAAACTTGAAGAACAAAACGAAGGGAATGAAATAAAACGAATTTAAACAACTAAACAACATAAATTAACAATGAAATTAAACATATAAATCAAACAAAACAAATACAAGAATTAAAACCAACAAAACATAATAACAAGAACATAAAAACTAGAGAGATAAAAGAGGAGAAAACTTAGTCTTGAATTGATGAAGGAACTTGAAATCCAAAGGTTGAATCCAAGAATACAATCTTCAATCCTAAACTAATCTCCCTTAATGGAGTTTTTATTCGCTAAAACCTAAACTAAACTACCCTAAAAATCACTTGGAAGAACCCCCGAGCGACCCCCAAAAAATCACAAAGCAAGCCCTTAAATAGAAGTCGAAACAGGCCGAAACTGGACAGGTGGCACGGTCGTGCCACCTGGCACGGGGTGACCGTGCCACTTCTCTGGCAGTGGTGGCATCACCATACCGCCTGGCATGGGGTGCCCATGCTGTTTTTCTGCCCGCGCGCACTTTTTCGTTCGTTTTTGACCCTTTTTCGCTCCTTTTTGCGGCACCTACCCGATTGAACTTATTATCTATAACAGTAAATAAAATAAGTCAAAATCCTAAAGATTACTTAATAAAACAAGAAAAATTCTAAAGATTAGATTATTACACAAGCTAAAATCAGGCGAAAAAGGCATGTAAAATGCGATAATTTATCGCCTAACAAATACCCCCACCTATCTTTTGCTCGTCCTCGAGAAAAACAAAGAGAAAAACTAAACTAAACAGCTAACTCACTTTCCTAGGAATCACGGTTGCATTTAGCGTATGCAACAAGCCCTTTAAACCCCTTGGTCACCCCAAGTGGACGAGTAAGGTCTCGTGAGGGTTTGCAGAAGATATACCCACAAAATCTTTAAAAAGGAAAAAAAAGTAAAAGGAAAACACAAATTGAGGAACAAAGAGGATTTACAAATAAAAACACATAAATATATACAAGGGGGAAGCTTACATACATTTCAACCAGCCAAGACACCCATGCTCCAAAGACATCAACATGCATATAAAGATAGTGTACACATCAAGAGTCTCTATTCCCATGATAGCATCAACACACCAACTGTTCACCCCACTGTACATCAAAACTGTGAATCCAGCCCTGTGCTTCTTGTGCTAGTGTATCATCATCTTAGGACTTAGGCTTATTAGGACCAAACTCAATCCCACACAGCCGACACAAACTACATTATTGGCTTATTAGCATGGAAAGAAGGCTTTTCCAGTGGTACTATTGCCTCAAAGGGTAGCACCCAGTAGCGTATACCTCAAAGGGTGTCTGTCAAGTATTCCCAATAGCAGTATTACCTCAAAGGGTAGCACCCACTAGCGCATGCCTCAAAGGGACACTTGTCATTCCAAACTAAGGGTGGTTTCCACTTTTTCTCACTATTTTTTTTTTGCTTTTGTTTTTTTTTTTCGTGAACCGAAAGCGGAAACCAACCACGAATAAGAGTAGTAGTGTACAAAGACAAGTGGGAGAGCTCATCATGGAAGACTGAGACCCTAAGATAATGATTATGGTATAAGTGGGGACTGGATTACACAAGTATAACGAACTATTGGAGTTAGAATTGGGGCTTAGAATGACTCACTTAGGAAAAAGATCTATCATGCACAGCACAGTTATATACAAGCCGATAGCTAAGGTACAAGGAGTCAAAGCCGATCAAACTAGTACAAAACTCCCCTAAATTTAAAAGGAAAAGAAAAATTTATACAAAAAGGAGAAAAATTGAAAAATTTACACAAAAATTGAAAATTTTTCACAAAAATAAAAAGAAAAGGGGAGATGACTCCACCCCCACACCTAAATCTCACAATGTCCTCATTGGGAGCCGTGAGTTATCACCAACACACAAAAATATACAAAAATAAAAGGAAATAAAAAATCAAACAAAAGGCACACAAAACAAAATAAACACACACAACGACACCAAACCTGCATAAAATATACGCAGGCTACCGAACTCCCCAAAAAACACAATCTCACCCAAAACAACAACACAATCACACATATATACAAAGTAACACTGCCAACAACATGTATAAACCAACCCAACAACACCACCAATCACAACACAATAAAAAAAAAATCCATAAAAACACAAAAATGGTGATCATAGCCAACAACGGCTCAGCAACATCCACATTTCACCACAAGATGATCACCAACCAAAAACACAATCCTAATATTCACAACTAAACAAAAACAAAAAGAAAAGATAAGAAAAATAAAAAGAAGGGGGGAAGAGAAAAGTGAGAACGATTATACCAGGTCGGGTACTAAATGTACCCGAACTATGCCATGACGACTAAAGGAGCATCAGCCACTCCTTGCCGCTCAAGATGCGAGTCGTCAGCTCGGATGCAGTCAAAGCTCGTAAGAGCTTATCATGCATTGCTGCATGCAGCTCAGAATGGTGTGAGTAAGAGAACACTGGTAAAGATGGAGCAAACAAAGTTAGTGCCCTCTTAAACTCACCAAATACCTGTGAGAAATCAGCATAATAATCAAATGCAATAGTCAACGCGATTTTCCCAGGCATGCCCTCTGGGTATAGACAACAAGGATCAAGGAGGGGGTCATACCCTCTAAAAGTACCTAGAGGCTCAGAACAGTCAACCACATTCCCCTCAAGTATCACATGAGGATCGATAAGTGACAAATCACAACACTTAGGGGAATGGGAGGGTGGTGAACATGAATAGGAAGCATGGGATGTATCAAGAGAGTTGGGGGATATATCATCAACAAAATCAGGACTAGTTGGTCCTGCAACCACAACAGCCATGCATGAAGTCCCAGTGGGAGTCTCATGAAAATCATGCACCTCAATAGAGACATTACCGGACTCAGACCAAGTATCATCCTCATCAACACTAGCGCTAATGTCAAGGGTCCCACCTACCTCGAACTCCGTCGACTGAGCTAAAAGGGAAGGTGTATCAGAAAAGGTCATGATAAACGCAGTGTTGTCCCAAAGGGTATTAGAAAAGGATGGAGCAACGATGAGTGAAGTGGTTAAGGGAGGGTCGAGTATGTCCTCTAGTCCGGACTCTAGAGGAGGAAAAGCGCACCATCATCACACAGATTGACATCAAGCCTAGGAGCACTAGAACTAGGGTCAGTCTCGGGTGATAGGTCATACTCCCGCAGTTTATTAACAAACTCAGCAAACTCAACTTGTTGCTTATTCATTGTCTCTATCATATTGCTAAGTCGAGCAAAACCTTCATTAGAAATATAATAGGGACAAGAATGACTGGCGTGATCAGAGCAATGGCACATTTTGCACACAAGAGGGGCATAATCAGGGATACAAGGGGGTGGGGTACAAGAATCAGAACAACTAGTTTCAAATTCATAAGTATCCCAAGCCAGCCAATTAAGAAAATCCCATGCTTCTTCGACATTTCTAGCATAAAAATCCCAATGCTCAAAAAGAGCATGGGTCTCACAATTCACACCCTCATCAACAACATGCAATACTTCCCATTTCCCATATAAACATCCACAAGAAGCACATTGAGTAAGATAAGCATGTAAACGATCCCAATAACGGTAAAATAATTCTTGCTCACATTGGGAAAAATGGAAAATTGCCATTGAAAAAAAATTTTTTTTTATTATTATTATTATTTTTGGATTCTTTAAAGGCCTAGTCTCGAATGCTCAAGTGGGCTCCGATATTGAAAAGCGCCAACTCCCCGGCAACGGCGCCAAAAACTTGTTGCAAGAAAAACAGAGTTTTAATATTTATAAACCCCAAGTGCAAGGTGTATCGTTGAGTACTTGGGGTGTCGTCTGTAGGGAATTGTGTTTCCAACTACCAGGGCTAGCTAAAGTGTCTCGAGCTAGGCAGGACCGAAGGGTGAAGGAGTGGGGAGCTAAACTACGCTACAAACACAGAAACAAACGACTTGGAGTTGTGATTTTACCAATGGATGAACCAACTAACCAAGACGAGTCCTAACCTACCCGAACCACACTATGAACAAGAGATGGTCGGTTGCACCATCAAAGACCACCCAAGCCCTCTCTCAAGGGTCATGAGCTAGTCTAATTCGTGTAACCACCTACTTTCGTGGGGTTAGTCGAATTAGACCACAAAACTAGCAACCCCGAACCTAACTCGATTCGGATACTACTTTCGTGTCCCGAACTCGGCTATTCCCTCTCCCACACTAGCAAATTGACCTCACCTCTCAGCATAAGTCAATCGCCCAAAAAAATATGGATGAAAGCTCTCTCAAGCATTTCATCGAACACTTGGTGGGCGTGAAGGAAAACTCTAGGTTCTAAGCATAGATTGGGTGTGGTTAAGCCAAATAAAAGATTAATTAGCCATCAAGAGGCTAATCACAATCCAAGCCAATACAATCTACCAACAAAACATGAAAAACACATGAAAACCTTAACTAACCAACAAGAACATAAACTTGAAGAACAAAATGAAGGGAATGAAATAAAACGAATTTAAACAACTAAACAACATAAATTAACAATGAAATTAAACATATAAATCAAACAAAACAAATATAAGAATTAAAACCAACAAAACATAAGTAACAAGAACATAAAAACTAGAGAGATAAAAGAAGAGAAAACTTAGTCTTGAATTGATGAAGGAACTTGAAATCCAAAGGTTGAATCCAAGAATACAATCTTCAATCCTAAACTAATCTCCCTTAATGCAGTTTTTATTCGCTAAAACCTAAACTAAACTACCCTAAAAATCACCTGGAAGAACCCCCGAGCGACCCCCAAAAAATCACAAAGCAAGCCCTTAAATAGAAGTCGAAACAGGCCGAAACTGAACAGGTGGCACGGGGTGACCGTGCCACTTCTCTGGCAGTGGTGGCATGACCATGCCGCCTGGCATGGGGTGCCCATGCTGTTTTTCTGCCCGCGCGCACTTTTTCGTTCGTTTTTGACCCTTTTTCGCTCCTTTTTGTGGCACCTGCCCGATTGAACTTATTACCTATAAAAGTAAATAAAATAAGTCAAAATCCTAAAGATTACTTAATAAAACAAGAAAAATTCTAAAGATTAGATTATTACACGAGCTGCTCAGTTAGTACAGAGTGCCGCAGAGGTGGCTGCCGAGGACGCCAATTCCATGCCCCCCATCACTGACTCTGTTCCTGTCAGTGACGGTGATGCAAGGATGGGTGAGGAGCCTCCCATTGCAAGAGATGGGGGTCACTGGGTGGCAGACATGGGTACGTCCACCACAACTCATGCTGGGGACGATCAGAGCTGTCCAAGGTCGTCCAACATAGTGTCCAGGATGAAGAAGGTGCTCTGTCTTCGGAAACCATCCTGCGTTCGGGGTTCGCCGCACACAAATCCGACGCATGGGATGAAAGATGGCAGGAAGGGCCTGAAGTCGACCGCTACTGTGAACACGGGATCTGGCCATTGCAGTCCATCAACCTTGCATGGGAATGTGGTCAACGACAAGGATGTCATTTCAGTGGTCACCATTGCTGTTGTCCCTGTAGAGGGGGAGGTTGATGCCCACGCAGTCCCTGATGCTGCACTTAAAGTGAGGTTCCCTGTAAGTAACTGATTGCCTGGTGTCGCACACAAACCACACGTCCCTTGCTCTAACATGTAAGAATCGCTATGGGTGCCTGTGATTGTGTTGTATTGGGTTACGGTGTAAGATGATGTCCCTGACACGTCCACATTCGGCCCATCCCCCCACGTGCCAGCACCACGCACTCGCGGAACAGGCTTTAAATTTGTTATTTGTGAGGAGGTGAGCTTCGTTAACCCTTTCTTCGGGTTTCGGTTTATGCAAGGGGAGGTGTGTTAGTAGAACATGCTATTTGATGTGTATCTAATTGTACTACATTTTATAGTTATACTTATTGTAATTACTAAAACACTTGGACTCGTACTTTATAATGGTCTGCAGTACTGTATGTAACCCCCTTAACTATGTTGATGTCGATGTCTGCTTCTCGTTTTTGGTTTGTAGGGTGTCAAAGCGTACCTGACGTGGACATTATCCCCTGCGGAGTTGGACCTACTCGTAACTGTTCGTGCTCGGCGCAAGGGCCTCAAGGACGATCAGTGGTAAGATTCTTCAGTTCAAAACTCGGTTGTTTGTGGCTAGTGATTCCGTGCATAATACGTAATGTAACAGACATGGATGTAGGAGTTTTGATCTACCCGAAGCAAGCGAGAAGCATGTCAATGCCGAGTTGCTGAAGGGGCTAATTAATGTCGTCCTAACTCGAGGGGCCGCAGATAGACCTGGCAGGTACTACATAGGTTCGTTTGCGATCCACCAGTACTGTAAACTACTCGATTTTCGTCAGCGCGAACATAAGAGATACTGTCACATGTCTGTCTTCCTCGACCGCCATGATCAGGTATCAGAAATGAATGGGCTTACACATTGTGGTAGGTTTGCAGTAATCGACTATGAACGGCGGATATGTGACTTTGTTGCAGGGGCTTTCAAGTAAACCTGAGCACGCTGTGCGCGACATTTGGGAAACGTTGAAGGCGCCAAAGGATTCCAACCTATGCTATGTAAGTCAGTTCCATTAGGATCTGTGTTTTGAGGCTGATCATGTGTCTGCAGTGGAGGTCACTGACATGCTTTCTGCTTCACTCCTTCTGATTAGGTATTCTTGCCGTTCTTCGAAAGTGTTTCCCAGCATTGGCTTCTCCTTGTAGCAGATGTTAACAACAGACGGTTCATTGTGTACGACTCATTGCAATGCAAACGGGACGGTCCCCGAAAACGTCTACTACTTAGTGGGGTCAGTTACCCACCTTCCTCTGTAATTACCCTAACGGCATCTTGTTGTAATTAACGTCTGTGCAACTCCCACTATAGAAGGTGGCCATCGGCCTTGCATTGATGAAGCTTGCTGAGTTCACCGACGTGCTTAGATGGGAGATGGAACATGCAGACTACCCATAACAGGATAAGTAAGTGAACATAGATGTTGTTTACAACGGGAAGTCGGTTTTGGTGTGGACAATGCAGTACAACTTACGATGTGTTCCCTTATTTTTGTCTGCATTATTGCGGTGGTCATGATTGCGGTGTATACATGCTCATATTCATGGACTTGTTGTCCATCAGGGCTGACGGGCTCTACTTCGGTCAGCCTTATGTGTGCAGGCTCATGACAAACTACTTGTTAGCCTTCTCCAGGGGAGCATTGCTCACTTCCCACATGCCTTCTTGTAGGGTACGTAAATAGGGGTTTGGGGAGGGGTGAGAAACTTGTAATTCCCCCCGCATGTACATAAAGTAGTTAATAACGTTGTTGTTTTGACCACGTGTATGTGACTAGGATGATATTATGTGTTCACACTTGAGGGCAGCCGTTACAGTGCTTCAGCTGTTTATTATTGGGGCACCTGCGTGGGTTTATTTCCCGGCCACCACGTTAGGTGCGAGGTTGAATGGCCAACTGACATGTCTCGTTTTTGTTGTACTTACGCGCAGTCAACCTGGGTTAGGTGCCTGCTTAACCCTGCTGAATATTACTTTACGCCAGGGTTATCCTAAAAATGAGCAACCCTTAATATTGTAATGTATAAGTGAGTTCGGTGTTATTGTAATGTTCGTATGTGTAACCTTGTAGAGAATGAGGTGTTATTCCCTTGCATTGCAGTCAATAAGTCATGGTTGTGGGACTGTGGTGGCCAAAGCAGGTTAGGATGGGTTTGTCATTGTGCCCTCCCTTATGTATTTGTTTGGCCTGTGAACTCCACTGAACCCGTGATAACACTATGGTTAATCGTGGATGGTTTCGCCACCTGTGGAGGATTGTCATGTACGACACCATATGTGTATATAGAATTGCAAGTGAGAATTGGATGATAAGCGTCACTTGAAATGTGGTACAATGACTATGAACAAAGATCTCAAATATCATACATATATACTTACACAATCACATATGAGGGACGAGGCCCATACGTAACGTCCGACCACAATCAACGGTGCCCATTAACAAATTTTATGATTTGTTCTGAACCTGAAACATACCAAGTTTATGATTTGTTCTGTACCCAAAAAACACCAAACCAAACCAAAACCGACATACGTGAGTCACCCTGCCTGCATGTGATCTTCACACATAATGGGAGTTGTCGTGGTGGTTCGTCTGCCATAATAACTACCTACATGTATAGATGGTCCAAAACGCATCTGCTCCTCCCAGGTGTCATGCCCCCCGCTTCATGCACATATCATAAGGCATACCAAAAAGTTGCAAGCCCCGCTTGTTATACACCTACAGGCAGTTACACACACATGCTCCCGATCACCATAAAAGACATGACGAACATGGTCATAGGAAGGACTACATGCATAAGTTGTCCTATGGCAGCCTCTGCCGTCGATTTTTATTGTTGTTGTGATTGGGCCGCCCGTACCGTTGCCTGTTTGGAAAGGATGGTCGCCTTAAGCTTCCGGTTCTCCATTTCTAGGTTGAGGACGCTGACCTTCTCCGCCCGTGTCAGTGGATGATCAACCCACTGAAAATGAGAGCATTTTTGTTGACAGAAAACGAGAGCATTTTCGCTGATAGAAAACACATCCCAAATGCCGTATGTCAGTGGTGGCGAAAGAGTGAACCATAACACTGTTATGGGGGACGAAGGGGGGCAGATGGAAACATAAAGGAAGTCGGTGTACATCGCTTATATGATACGGACAAAGAGTAGTATAGTATTACCTGATGACAGATAGTGTGCCTACGAAAACGATCCCCATTAGCTGGAATTACGTCCACTCGGTTGCCACAGGCGCGCAAGATGCCATCCACGTCTGCTAGAATACCCACATTATAAGCCATTAAAGCTTTCACCTAATTTTGGGGGGTGATTGCCTGACGTTAATTAGGGACGAAGTCCAGATTAACTGCAATCAATTGATGCACTGTGAGGGGGTGGTGGAATTGGCAATAAATATGGGCCTCATCATTGCAGATCCAGGTACTACCCTGGGATTCCCAATGTAAAAGGCGGGAGATTTCCCTCCACTGGAAAGTCCCCCCCACCAAACATTACGGACAGGTGGCACCCAACAATCAATTCAACTCTTCCATCAAGTGCAAGCCTTTAATGTCACGTTGAGGGTGTGCACATAAATGGTGGTCCACCACTATGTAAAATGCATGTGGCCATCATGGCCGATGGACGTACACGTATGCATACATATATATGTTTATATATATATATACACACGTGTGTGTGTAAATATATATACATATGTCCGTTGGACATGCATCCTCTGATCCGGTAACCCCAAACTTTGGCGTACCTATCCCGGGTTGACCTGAAACATGTAGGATAACATCCCTATACGGCGTATATATATATATATATGTGTGTGTGTGTGTGTGTGTGTGTATGTGTGTGTGTGTGTATGCATATATACACACACACACACACACATATATATATATATATACACACACACACACACACACACACATATATATATATATATATTATATATATATATAGATAGACACACACACACACACACACACACACATACATATTATTGCCTATGTGGTGAGTCATTCACGTTCATCTTTGGTTAGCTAACCCTAACATTTGGCACATCGCTAACACGGGTTAACACGACACAACATGTAGGATAACAACACTATACGCCATATATATATATATATAGATATATAATATATATATTATATATAGTATATATATATATATATAATATATATATATATATGTGTGTGTGTGTGTCTGTGTCGAGTCCATTTCATGTTCATGCTTTGGTTAGCTAACTGTAACATTTGCGATCACACTAACCCAGGTTAACAAACCACACAACATATAGGATAACATCACTATACGGCATATATATATATATATATATATATATATATATATATATATATATATATATATATATATATATATATATATATATATGTATAGTCTGTTTCTGAGTCCATTTCACGTTCATGCTTTGGTTAGATAACCCTAACATTTGCCGTCGCTAACCCGGGTTAACACCACGAACATATAGGATAAATCACTATACGGTGTAGTGTGCATATATATATATATATATATAGTATATATATATATATATATATATATATATACATATATATATATATATATATACATATATATATATATATATATACACATATATAATATATATATATATATAGATATATATATATATATATATGCTATATATCTATATCACTATATATATAATAGTATATAATATATATATATATTATATATATATATATATATACATATATATATATATATATATATATATATATATATATATCTGTGGGTGAGTTCACGTTGATGAATGGTAGCTAAAACCATAGCATTTAGTGTGGCTACTCGGCGGTTTAACACGACATAACATTTAGGATAACATCATATACGCGATATTATATATATATATAATATATATTAATATATAATATATAATATATATATATATATATATATATATATTTGTATTTGTATATGTATATGTATAGTGGTCACCATATATATGTGTACAATTATAGACCTTATCTGATATATAACATTCCAAACGGAAAGTACAAACAAGCAAACAACATCGGAAGACTTTACATCAAACACCTGCACAATTGACAATACGATAAACCGTTCCTAGCTTAAGGAATACTACACGCAGCACAGTCAGCACACGCACGACTGCACGCAAAAAAGTAAGTCCAAACATTGCATGGGGCCTTACCAAATATGGTACGACGCACTATGGTATTCCCAAAAAGCACAGCAGTGGATACATGTCGTAACTTAAAAGGACCACATCACAAGCAGAGCTGCAACAAGCACCACAATAGCTGCAAAAGCGACCCCAACAATGCCCTTTAGTTCATCAAGCTCTGCCCTCATTCCGTCCTCGACAGCTCTGTCCTCTCCTTCCATCCAGTACTGATTGTTTCGTTCCTCAAGCAGCACATCATGTGCCTCCCTCATTTTTGCGACCAAGTCATCAATAACTTCCATGGCCCTATTAGGGTATTGAGGGTCCACTTCTTCAAAGTAACCACATACATAGTCATCCTAGTCACAAAGAAACAAAATGAAGTGGTGTGAGCAGATGAGGAGAAGAGAAAAATATGACAAGTATCACAGATGTTCACAGTATGCAGTAGGACACATAGTTGAACCTGAACACCAACAAAACACCTTACCTGCTTAGGACAACAAGCGTATCTTCTGCGGTAGCTGTCATGGTGTTCCACAATTTTAGCCTCTAGCTGATAGTCACAGTGATACGTCATATTGCACTCGGAACAAGTACAATTAGAATCTGAAGAACTACTACTGTGAGACCCCTCACAGCTGCGGCCCGTGGACCACTCTGTACTAGTGAGTCCCAGTTTCCCAGTTAGGAGGGAGAGATTATAATTCACACTACTAAGCAGGGGAATAGGATTGTTACCATACAATGCAGAGTTAAATAGAGAAAGTGATCAACTGAAGAATTGATTACATGGCTGGTGGTTATAATTATTAAATACCAAGCAAATCCCACCCCATTAACACTTTCTCCTGACCAACCAAAGTACAACGTATGAGGCCCACCAACCTTCCCTCCATATTATTAATTAAAGCCAAAGTGCACAACCTGTAATTGCACTTGCAAACTGGGGTACATTAAAAGATGTAATAAATAGCTTGCAAGGGACTTCACACATGCGTGGTGCACAGTGGCACACAATCCAACCACCACCTGAGACAATTACCATTTCACTTTTGCAGCCACACAACGACATTTAATAATGGGAGGTTGGGAGCAGTAGCTTCCCCAGGATCATTGCAGTATCCATCTGCGCCTGAACCAAATGTCATCCCGGGTTGTGCAACATGGTAAATTAGGTTAGCACTGTCAGTCCCCAAATTACCTGCTGCCTGCAACCAGAACACACATATAATTTGTACAAATTACACAGCGGAAGACATTGGGGCCCACTGCAACGGCACTCTCACTTGGCACACCATCAACATGTCCTCCTATACACATTCAGCAAATTCAACCACAGCATTGTCAAATAAGATGGCTAGCATTACATGTTATATATACATATATACATAACCATCAACTTTAATAGCAGAAAACATTACATGTGAATGACATGGATACGATTACATGTACTGCTGTCAACCTTTTCCAAAATCATCGTGCACCGTAGTCAAACAACTAAACCTCGGAACATAAGTATTGCGCTATGTGGCACTGAGAAGTGCACATGAACACCTCAGCTGCTATCCAGACCTATATTTAGCATAGCAACTCAATGTGGGTAATTGCCACTGAACAAATCCTCCACCGGGACGACATCACCGGGGTAATCAGCATCAAAATCTGCACGCGGGTTGCGGCAAGTGTTCTTATAGTGCCCAAGGTCACCACATTTAGAACACCTACGAGGTTTCAACGCTTGGGTTTGAGATTCAACCCTTCTCTTTCTTGGCCTCCTTGCTCCTCGTGGATTCTTAGGTGGTAGTATGCGCCTGTTGAAGTCTTCATCTAGGTAATCGCCTCCAACGACGAATCCTGTATCACCATCAACAACTCCTGTATCATGTGTCTCCATTGGATGTGTTACATTCATATAAATAGTCCTCTGCATAGGGGCCTTGTAACAAGGGTTAACATATTCATACACGTACAACTTCTCTTAGTCAATGACAGCCATGACATGCACGCATGAAAGGCCACGAAGCTGCCACCACTTGTAACTACATGTCTCGTCTCTTAGTCTCACAACCAAGCAGCGGTTATTTGTTAACCGCACACTATACTCCCCAATGCCACGGTTGAACCGCTGCACCTGAACAACGGACCCCATGTTCTCATAAGTTTTCTTAAGCTTCTTCTCTATCCTTTCACCCACACCATTCTTCCACTTGTCAACACCAAACCTGCGTTGTCCATCTTATACCCCAACTTCTGCAGATGCCCACTCATCAGGCTCGGGATGGACATCTGTCGCAGCCTACACATCTAATTGTTCCAACTTTTCTATGGGGTTGTTGTTCAGTTTCCCCCACCTCTCCTTCGAGAACTTCGACTGCACCCACCGCTCTGGTTCATTCTCCTCCACCCAGCAGACCAAACTCCCGCTTGTACTTCCTTAGCTCAGCTAAGGCCAACTCATACTCGGCCGCGGTTGGAGCATATGCTACCCGATTGAACATTTCCTTCAGTAGATCATTCGATGTATCCCTCCTGATGCCAAGTTTAGTTGCTCTTCCCAAAAAATTTTCCCTCAAGTGTTGAACACAGTAACTGTGGTTCTCCACTCCAAACACTTTAGCCACTGCATACAGAAGTCCCTCATTCCTATTAGACATTATGACAGGCTTCAGGCCTCCTATACACTCATGCACGACTGTTAAAAACCACAACCAGTCGTCTTTGTTCTCCTTTGCAACAACTGCATACGCTACATCAAACAAATGGTTATCAACATCCAACGCAGTTGTGACCACCAACGTCCCTTCGTACAGCCCACTTAGATGCGTGCCATCCACAAACAACATCTTCAGACATCCCAATATGAATTCATTCAGTGACACCCCGTATGCAACAAACATTCGTTTGAATCTACTAACTTCTACCTCACAGAACGCTCTCGAATCAGGATTGGCTCTCACAATCGCTGCCCACATCCATGGAAACACCTTGTAGTGATCATCCGGCCTTCCCATCACAAGCATATGCACGTACTCTTGCGTCCTCCACGCTTGTATGTATGTCATTTTCATCCCCAGCTCTAGCTCTAAGTCCTTCATGAGCTCAGTCGGTGAGTAATCCATAGACAGTCGTACCTCCCCATTTTACATTGTGCACCAACACTATGCACATGGTCCCCTGTAAAGTCCTTCACAATCATTCCATCCATCTTTCGGTGACCCCTAACGCATATGTAAAAAGGACATCCTTCTGCGGAACACCTAACTACAATTTGTTGCAAGCAGTTCCGTTCGAACACATACTCAAATCTGTTTGCTATCGCGTACTTCCATATCATACACCTGAATGCGTCGGTGGAAGGGAACAACTGCCCTTTTCCCTTTATGACATTCTTCTAAATTGACCTCCTCCTTAAGTACGCCTCCGCTTCCACTCCAGATCGCTCCCATATAACTCTTTCCTCATCTTCATCAGACTCAGACGCTGAGTTCGAGTCAGCGAAAACATCATCTAACATGACATTTACTTACACCACCCTTCCCACCTCAGTTCCCCCTGCTTGTGCAGCCTCCTTCGATCCCCCGAACCCATCAGACCTGCATACATATTGTATTAATGTATCCACTGACCTGTTAATTCGGACGAGTGGGTCAAATACAGGTCGGGTGTATACGAGTTCGGGTAAAATACGGATCGGGTGTATTTCGGGTTCGGGTAAAATACGGGCGGACGTATTTCGGTTTTACGGGTTTCGAATCAACCCAATGAGTTTGAAGCACCTTTTTAATGAATTATTTCTTTTTTGTCAAAACCAAAAATTCGGCATATTTATTTCTTAAACTTGTCGGCATTTAATAAACAAACATTTTAATTGTAATTTTTTCAAAGAATATCA
This sequence comes from Carnegiea gigantea, assembly GCA_029747015.1. Lineage (NCBI taxonomy): Eukaryota > Viridiplantae > Streptophyta > Magnoliopsida > Caryophyllales > Cactaceae > Carnegiea > Carnegiea gigantea. The sequence continues at coordinate 397,873 of JAKOGI010000779.1, read as the reverse complement.
AAAATATCCAAACTTTTCAACATGATATATGAAATTCATGTGCAGGTGGACAATGAGTCACGTTTGGATGGGTTGACACGTATATTAAAATATTAATAATTGGTCGGGTCATTCATGGATCGGCCCATCTAAAGCATGTTAACGAGTCAGAGCGGTTCGACCCATTAATAGCCCGTTTAATAATTTGATATTTCATTAATTAACCTAGCATTACATAATCAGGCATATTTTATTAGTACGTCAATCCTAACACGAATATAAGTTGGTCCATTGCCCAACATTGCATTAGATCTGAGACTAATTAGAAGTAGGGACGGCAATAAAACTCGTACCCGTTTAAAACCCGGAAAACCCGCCCCGTTTATAACCCAAGTGGGTGACAAAAATGGGTTTTAAATGGGTATGGGGCGGGTTTGAGAAAAATGGATACGGGTACGGGTACGAGCTTCACCTGCCCCGTACCCAAACCCACCCCGTACCCATTTTTTTAATTAATTTAAAAAACCCCAATCTGACTTAATTAATCAAGCTTGGCAGCCCAAATTTGCATATCTTACTGGTGGATAGGTAATTTATGCTCCTCATGTGGATTGTTGCTACTTGTTATGACCAAACATTATGACAGGGGATGCTTGGTAGGCGTTTAACAAAAACGTGTTGATGACTTATTGAATTTACTAATATTGAATTCAAATATGGGTTTATATAAACCCGAATAAAATCCGCAAACCCGCAAAAACCCGGTGGGTAAGGATATGGGTGTAGTTTTCCAATACCCGATGAGTATGGCTACGGGTATGGGTACTATTTTTGAAAATGGGTACGGGTACGGGTATGGCTCAACCCGCCCCGTACCCACCCCATTGCCATTCCTAATTAGAAAGAATCCAAATGAAAGAATATTATATACACGTAAGATATTATAATTATCTATTAATTATAAAATCAAAATTTTATATTAATATAGAATAATCTTATTTAAAATGCGATGAGACGTATTCATTTTATGAAGAATTTAATGGTATGACTCGCATATTTTCAATACTTATTTAATTCTAAATTGTTTTTCTTAACATTGGAGTTGTTTCATGGCCATTTTCAAAAATTGTATCATTTATAAGTTGTATATGACGCTGTTTTATGGGAAAAAACGAGAACCATTGTCTAATTTGCAAAGGAATGTGGGAATTGTATAGCGTCTTTTTAAACAATTCGTTATAATGAAAAACTATTATTGTTAAGAGGAAAAATTAAAGAAAATAAAAAGTAAGTATATAATATTCCGGTCGAGCGGGCGGGTTCGGGTTTGGGTCGGGTTTGACCCAAAAATTTACGAGTTTTTCGGGTTCGGTTTATTTCGGATTCAGGTCGAGAAAATCATGTTCAAAACCCAAAACTTTCGGGCGGGTTCGGGTAGGGTTTTCGGGTTGGGTCAATTTTTGTCAGGTCTACCACATCAAGTACCATATTTAAATACCCTATTCCTATGTCGATAATATACCACAGTTTACTTCAAATAAATTCACATATTACAGAAATTGCCTTGCAACAGTCCGCAAACAGGCAACACCACAAACATTCTGTCGTTCCTCATCCCCCGTGCCCCCATCTGCCCCCACAACCCCCACACCTGCCTCTGACACACCCCCATCACCAACTTCTACTTGCTAACATTCCCCCACTGGACCAGCACGGGGGCCATCCTTCCCAGCAATGTAAACGTATGCATGCCCATCATTACCTCTGACTAACTTGACAACATCCTCATCTTTCTCCAGTGACATTAACAATATCAGGTCAAATTTCAAACTATACCACACGTGCCGCCCTCTTACACTCTCCCCCATCTCTCTCTCGAACAACTTCAACACATTACCAACTCCCATGCTCGGTGAAATCCACATACATGCATTCCTCCCACCCACATATGTCATTAACCCATTCACCCCTTCATCCGACACCCCACCCCAATAGACATACACAGTAATCTCTCTCATATGCACAACTATGTCCCCCACTGAATTGCTTTGCATCATCCTTACTGCTTGTACCTAACTTCAACTGCTTCAGAAAATCGACGACCCCACCTGCACACAACAATCAAGTGTCATCAACTATACTTCTTAATAGGAACAGCATATTTCCCACATTCACACATGCATCTGTAGCTCTACATATCACCACTACCCTCTTCAACATATCCATACCTTAACCGGTTACCATCTTAGATTCTGCCTACAAACAACCTTCATATATAACATTGTCATCCCAGGATGACACCTATGGTTATCCTGGGATGTACGCCCCTCATTCACTTATGCACATTCACTCACCCACATGTTACCACCCCACAACCTTTACCTACTTACAGTATATAACATTTCATTAAATTAAAGTAAATTAAATTACTACAAATCAATGCCAACACATTTAACCATCCAACCCCCTAACTTCACCCACAACAGTGAACACTCTTCCTCACTCACTGAAATTGGGCAATCACATGCCAAGGACATACCAATCTACACACTTAGTTACTAACACTGACAATTCCAGCTTCAATTGAACATACAACTTACTTTAACTAGAAAATACTTATCTTTTCTTTGCTGTTTCTCGGTCCACACTGATTTCCTGCGATGGCATCACACACCCCCTTCCTTTCGGCCACTTCCTCATTAACTCGGCCAGCTGTGCACGCCACAAACTCAGTCCACCATTACTAACTCTGGTACACAGAGTTATTGACAGAGAAAGAGAGGTTGATAGAGACGGAGCATGAAAGAAACAGAGTTGTAGCTGAAGTTTGACATCCGCACAGTGACCGCAACCCTTATTAGCCCCACTTGCTCTTCCTCTCACCATAAGGGCACATTAGTAAAATAACGTGGACAGAGACATTGCCAGTACAAAAGCACCCGACTCCTTTGTCTCATTAAAACAACACCTTCAAGTAAAAAAGCATATTTGAGTAATGTTAAAAGTAAAGCAACACTCTCAAGTAATTTTCCCGTGGGCAAATCAAGGGCGTGGAATTATTATTCTCTTCTTCATTCCTTCTCAGAGGATAGTCTATATTTTATAGTTTAATTTATTTGTTTCAACGAATACTATAATACGCACCTACAATTGTTTTTAGTGAACTTATATTAAAAGTTTGTTCATTGAAAAAGCGATAAACAAATACCAAATGATAATTATATATATTTTTTAATCAATATCAAATTATTAATAACAACTTAAATAAATCGAGTCAAACCCAAGACATAATTTTGAATATACCCAATGTAGAAAAATATTCAACAACTAAGTTAGATATTAAAACAGATGAGAGTACAGGCTAATATATTATTTGTAAGTTATACAAACAAATAAAATAGATATAAATTCCCAACACTTTCACTATGTTATTGGGTCTCCATCTTCGTTATCAAAAATAGAAATAACTTATGACTCTTTTCTATTGAGCAATCAAGACTAAACAGCAAAAAAGAATTTTAATTTGTGTGGTATGAAGCCTCAATCAATTAATAATGAGAAAATTACAAAATCAAAATTCAAAAATTAATTAAATTATCTAATAAAATCGAATGTTGCCTCACATCATTTTCTAGCTAACAATAATAACATGTGCAAAATAAATTAGGAAAAAGAAAACAAGAATGAAAAAATATATAAGGGGCATGAAAGGGAAAAATCAATACTAATTTCTTTAATATAAAAATAAACAATGAGAGAGAACAAAGTAGAAGATGAGAAGAAAAAATGAAGTTGTGAATGGCCATAACCCACAAATAAGTGATTAACTTCTATAGTGAATGTTCCATCTACTAGCATTTAGTTCGTAACTATATATTTGGCCTTTTGATTTACCTTACATTATTTGTGATTTTTATTAATATTATAATTATAATAATCTAGACTTTTGGTATCTCTTGCATTAGTTGTCTATAATTATATAACTTTTGCTAATATTATCAATGTTGTATTATATACTTTTTCTATTAATAGCAATTTAAAGGAAGGATCTGGTGGTGGAAGACGAAGTGATCAATTTTACATTCTAATAGCGTAGATATCTAGACTAATTAGCTACGCTAATTAATAAAATAAATGCATAGATATAACTAATTCATATGCATCAAATAGTAATTATAGTCATTTAATAATTTAGAGCTGAGTAACGGGTCATTCGGATCGACCCATTTAATAAACGAGTCCTCTAAAATAGTTTAAATTTACTTAAAATTGAAAAATAACATGTTTTCAGGCTAAAATCATGTCATGTTTGGGTTGAAATTGGTTTGATTCGTGTCGAGTTCGTGTTTCTCTTAGTAACTTCAAGTTAAGTTCTAGTCGTATTATTATATCGGGTCAAACTTTTCTAACTCCATTATATATGTATGTATGTGTGTGTGTGTGTGTGTATATATATATATATATATATATATATATATTGTAATTAAAATTACTTAGTTGTGAGCTCTATAATAAGTATTTTATTTGGTAATTCAAATTGGGCTCCGTAAATTATGGAGGTGAAGAAAAATACATTCGAGATGACATGGACGTAGAGGTGTCAGTTCGGGTTATGTTTCAGGTGAGTTTCGGGTTGATGTGACATTTACTTTTGTTTTATTTGAAAGATTACTATTATACCCTTTGCTTTATTTTTTTTTTGTTTTTAATATTCAAAACTAATTTACAGTTTTGCCCTTTATCTTTCTTAGTTTCTTTCTTCGTCTAAATAGTATGTGATTTGAGAGTGATTTATATCCATGTTTCCTTGACACCAAATAGTGTACGTAAAAGTTCACTCTAATAATGCAATATTATCTTTTAAGATTTTCCTATTTCTTTGTTCAATATTTTCTAGTAAAATGGATAGTTGATCTATTCTTGTTTTATAATGATTAAACATTTGTTGGCAGGCACTTCTAGTTGTACAATCAAAAGTTCTTCAAAATAACATTCTAAATTGAGTAGATAATATTTATTTCCAATTATATAGTCTCCATATTGATCTATTTTAGCTGTAGATTAAAATTTATTTCTAAAGTTTAAAATGTTTCTAGATTTACTCATTAAAAATTTTAACAAAGGCTATATGGTGTAAGATGATCTTTTAAGGATTCGTCTAGTTTTTTAGTTATCCGAGTGTTTTCGCAGATAAGATAATTTGATAAACTGTGATATTGTTCGTAAAACTTAAGATTAGAGAGATTTAAGGTGTTCTTGCAACTTTTCTAATAGTCATCTCTTGACTAACTTTCGAAAAATGTAATTTTCTAGGTGAGTTCTTATGAATATGAGTGATTTGGTGGTATGTTAATACACAAGAATTAAATGCTCTGGTCACTGAATTGTTTGGCTCTAAAGTTCCTTTAATTGTAGGGTTTAATAGTCATATAATTCTTTTAGTTGGCAGGTTTAATTACTCGTAGGGCTCTTTTAATTCTTTTAATTAGTTAGGTTGAATAGTCATATGCTTTGCTATCAATAATACAAGGATTTTTAATAGCTAGGCTCTGATACCAATAGTACAAGGGTCTGACAACTTTTTATAGAAAAAGGTTTAAAACTATTTGATGAGAGGCCAAGATTTGAACAAAATAAAGACTAAAACAGGTTCTAAACGTGGTAGTCTCAGCATAATAAATCAAACTATCAGTAGTTTAAAAAATTATACCTCTTTGGTTTCAGACACTCTCGTTGAGATATGAAATCCTCTGATCTGTTGCCATGCCCTTCTCCTCTCATGGGCCTTACTGGTCTTATTTCGATCCTTAAATTCTCTCTCTTACTTTGACATACTTCAAACAAAGAGATAAAGTTTCAAGAATTTTTGAATAGTTCTCTTTATTAAGTTGATTTCTCAAAGGGAAAGTTTAGAACAACATTATTAGAGCAGAATGCTTTGAGTGATTTTTACTTCACTTAAATTGCCTCTGTCTTGCTCTAGTTTAGAGTTACAGATTTATAGACCCTTGAAAGGCCTTCTTGACGTAATCGCTTACATCATAAGAAATAACTAGAATACTATTTTACAGCTGTACAGTATAATAGTTTCCTGATAGCTTTTTGAAAAGTCTTTGCGCATATCTCCTTTAGATGTAGTCACTTTCAAAGAGCATTGATTGTAGTTGCTAATAGTTAATGGTGATGTGAGTAATAATTATCTAAATTTCTGCAGTCTTCACGCAATCATGCGTACAATGTATAGCTGTCCTTCATTTTGTGTTGGCATTTTTCTTATGGTAGTTCAAGATTTTGATAGATAAGATTTCACAAAAGATCAGAAATAGTTGTCGACAAGATCCTCGCCATACATCTGGCCGTCTTTAAGACCAAATCTTAGCCGTCCGTAGTAAAAGTCTATTTTCTTCTTCTTTTTCTTGTGTTTTAGTAAACTCTGAGTATTCTTGAAGAAGTTTACAATGAAGGTCACTGTTCGTTTGGTTGAGACAGGAAATATCAAAGTGCATATCATAGCATAGGGGAATTAAGACATGAGAGTTGTGTTGATCCGAATGGAATATATGAACATCAAGGATGATTTTTGTGACAAACTGAAAGATGTGTGGCTCAAAAGCGGTCTAGTAGGTGAAATATTTATGGAAATATTTAACTGATTCAATATAACCGGTAGGCATTAGAATAAGTATTAAGTACTGGATTATCATTGATATCTTGAAGAAGTATTCTGTAAGCTTTAATGATTTTGAGATACTGATAGAAGGGTACTTCTTTTAAAATATACCATTCTTGGTAGTCAATGAAGATAGCATGTTCATTATAACAAGGTCTAGCAAAGGACGTGTAATAAAGTTCATGATCTCTGAGATAGAATACAAGGGGTTCAAGGGAGAGTTGGAGTTTTCGAATGAAATATGATCACTAAGGTAGTGGTCCTTTGTTTCCATTGTGAGGGGTAGGGTTAACAGTTTATTCAATTGATTATATAGTTCATTTATAGTTCTTCCTTGAGTTCTAGCATTGCCTTTTCTTTCAAGAAATGGGTAGCTTGAACTAGGCTCTGAAGTAATAGTTTGTATAGTTGGCGAAGTTTTCTTGCCTCGCAATAATAATAGATGATATGGTTCATTTTTTGTTCAAGAGTTCTCGAACATCATCGAAATACTATCTTCAAGCTTTTCTGGAGTCATCATTGAGATATTTGGCTTCTTAAGTCGATAGTCTGCAAGAAAATTATGATTTCCTGAAACATGCTCATAAACAGCGTTAAATTGAGATAAAAAAAGTCTTCCATCTATGAAGTTTCCTCATGTGAGGTCCATTATCTAAGACTTGTTTTACAAAAATGATTGCTGCTACGTTATCAGTTAAAGCTTGGAAAGGTTTTGGTAAAGAAATAAATCGCTATTTTTTAATTCCTCGAATTATAGCTAAGATTTCCTTTTCCATCGTATTATAATTTTCTTCTGTTTGAGAAAAAGTTCCGCTATAATAGCCGCAAGTTTCATTAAGGTCAAGTCTTTAATACAGCAAACCAAACTTTGTCAGATGCATCGGTTTGTATGATTAAATTATCTATAGGTTCGGATAGTCTGAGTTGTGGTAAATTTTTACATTCTTCCTTTAAATTTTTTACTATTTGAGAGTGCTGATCAGTCCATCCTTTTATGTCATTTTTTCTGAGTAAACTTTGTAAATCTTTTTTCTTTTTTGCTAAGTCTGGAATATAGGTAGTAGCATAGTTAAGAAGTCCTAAGAATCCTTGAATTTGCTTTTTAGTTCTTAAGGCGTCTGGGTATTCTATAATTTTTCTTAAAATATGAGTTTGTAGAGAAATACCATTGGATCCTAATTCGAATCCTAAAAATTTAACTCTTTCTTGTTCTATAGTGGCTTTTTTCTCACTTAAATAGAATCCTTCTTTTATGGCGGTTTCTGCAAATTGGTGGAGGTTTTCTCGATGTCCTTCAATAGTTGTAGAGCTTACTAGGATATCATCCACATAGACTGCAAAAAGAGTTAAGATGTTTAAAAGCATTATCCATTCTTCTTTAAAAGATTCTTGGTGCATTTTTTAGTCCAAATGGCATAACAATCCATTCGTAAAAGCCTTGATGTGTACTAAAGTCAGTATATTTTATTCCGTCTTCTTCCATTTTGACTTGCCAAAATCCAGATTTATAGTCACATTTCAAGAAGTATTTTCTATTTTTAACTAGATTAATTAAAACTTCTTTGTTTGGTAAGAAATAGTTATCTGTTTTGGTAAATTGATTAGGTTTTTTATAGTTTATAACCATTCTAGCTTTATTTCTTCTTTTTTCTGCTTCATTCATAACCATACGAGTTGGAGATTAATAGCTTCCTTTTAATGGTCTTATTAATCCTTTTTCTAGTAGTTCTTTGATTTGTATAGAAAATTCTTTTATATCTTCTAGAGTGTAGAGCATAGGTTTTTCTTTAATATAAGCTTCTTGAGTTAATTCTATCTTTGCTCTAGGATGTTCTGGTTTTTAAAACTGTAAAGGATTGTTAGAATAAATTTGTTTTAACTTAGTAATGAGATCTTCTTTCTTTATAATATTCACTTGAAAGGTTGGTTTTTGGATTTGAGTTGAGAGTGCAAGTTGTTCATATCTCTATCCACCACACTTTGCGCGTACTCTGTAGGGATGTTTTAATGTAGGGATTTTTAATGTATGGCCACATTTTGTAGTGAGATATACAGTGTATGGAGTTTGGGTAAATTTAGCAAATTATTTAAGAAAATCATTTCCTAATAGAATATTATAACTTGAGTTATATTGTAAGACTAAAGGTATATTAAGAATCTTATTTCCGAGAATAATAAACACATTGCTATGCACTAGTGTTAAATATGTAGATGTGGGATGGACACCTTTAATTCGAATTTTTTGATCAGAGGGTAGTTTTTCCCATTTTGGTAGTAAGAAGTCTTGAAAAAAGGTTACTTCAGAACCTGCATCAATTAATATTGTAGTTGTCATATCAAGTTCTTTTACTGTTACATCAATGTAAGTGAAGATAGAAAATTGTAATTGTTTCATATTCTATCAAGAATAATCGTATTTTGTTTATTTACTAAAATGATTTGAGTTGGGTTTATATCATAAGTCTCAAAGTAATCTAAAAAGTTCATTCCAAGTAAAATATGATAATGATTGTTATTGATAGAGTTATCAATATAACATTCAAGTTCTACTAAGATAGAGTTTGGAGTTTTCATCATAATTTTGGCCTTTTGAGTTAGTGTAGCTTCTCTTCCATCATAGGTAACAAAGTTATAGTTATTGGCAGTAAAGACGGGGATAGGTAAAGGTATGCAATGACATTGAGATGCTCCTGTGTCAATTAAAACTTTGTTGTCTATCCAGTTTTGTCCATTAAAGTGGGCTAGTTTAACTTTATAAATTGAATTGGTGCTAAGTGTTTTAATACTTTTAGGTTAGAATCGAGGTATTCTAGACGTGCTAAGACTCTTAGGTAGAGGAGGTTGATCAATTATTCGCATTCCTTTGTCTGTATAAGATGATCGTGGTGCTTCATAGCTAGTAGATGATTCGTCATCGACTAAGTGAAAGTCCGTTAATGCAGGCAGTCTAGCTTCTTGCATTGGTGGTGAAACAATCGTGCTTGCAATAGAAAAGAGGGGATCAATAGTTATTTTTCCTGTTTGTTTTACTTCCTTTATTGAAAAATTAGTATTTGAAAAAATGTATAATCCTCGGTAATAAAAAGATAATGCATCATTTCTAGGTTGTAAACCTATATCTGTTAAAAGTTTAAATTATAGATTGAGTGTATCTTCAATATTTTTACTTTGCAAAGTTACTCAATAGTTCGGATAGCATTCAAAAATTAACTTTTTATAAATTAAGTTTCCCTATAAGGTTCCAAGGTGGCTATTCTGAATGTTTGTAAATATTTGATCATGGAGTGATAAAATGATTGGTGAGTTAATTCCTTCTTTAAAATATGCTTTGACAGCAATCTATATTCCTTTTAAATGAACATATTTAATTAGGTCACGATCTCGTGAAGGGATTTCATCTAAAAATTTTCCCATTGTATCTTGGATCATTAGTCTTAGTCTAATATTTTCTTGTAGATGTTGTGCATTGACAGGTTGTTCTGTTGTGTATAACTTAAAATATCTAATTATTTTTCTTGTTAGGAAATCATCTAATTTCTTCATAAAGTTTCTTGGATCTTTTAAAGATAAATCTGTTGCTATTATTTTTGAGTATAGTTTTTGATTAAAAGTAACCTGTGTAGCTTTTATTATTTTCTTGTTCTTGCTGCAGTATTGTATCTGTTTCTTCAGTATTCATTTTCAGTTTCTGAATATCTTTCTTCTTCAGATGTTTCGGTTTCTTGAATTTCTTCTTCTGAACTCATAGATTCATAACGGCTTGAAATTGTATCATATTTTCAATTGTTATGGGATATAGTTCGTATTGAATTTCTTTTATAATATCTATTTTCTGGATTAAAGTTTTCTTGACATAATTCTTCATGTTGGCAATGTTTGTTGCTTTTTTGAGGTTTATTTATAGATTTTTCAGTTTTAGCTTCATCTGTTTTTGCTTTCTTTGACCTGATAGTTTTCTTTTTAGAAAATTTTCTCTTAGGTGCTTTTCTTGGTGGAGTTTTAGTTAATTTCTTTTTTGAAATTTTTTTTCTCTTTGGTCGAAAGTTAGGATACTTTTCGCATCCATATTGATCTGGTTCTTTAACATCTTCATAACATAAAGCTACTTCTTTAATATGTCTTCTCTGATTTTTTTGTAGACATAGTTGCGTCATTTCTTTATTTATTACAGTTTGTATTGCTGCTATAGATCTAAAAGTTGTGAATTGTTTTGCAAAGTCTTCAAATTTTTCTGAGAAATATTTATTCCACGGATTGGGAAATTTATTTAAGAGTAATTGTATATAAGTTTCTTGATCTTCAGAGGAAACATAAAGTGTGTAGTAATATTTGCTAAATTCACAAAGCAAGCTTTTAAAATTAAATAGATTACAAATTCTTAAATTTGTTAGTTTATAGAGTGCTTCACGTCGATTTTTAAGATTTGCATATAAAAAGTTATCTACATATGCATAACCTTTAAATTGTCCAATAAGATGTTTTATCATGGTCCATATTCCTTCTTCTATTCCAGTTATTAAGTTTCTTCTTACATCTATTTCAATTACGTTTAGTATGTTTGGAGAAACTCCTTGATATCAGTTATAAACTATTCCTTGGAAAGAGTTGATAATTAAGTTGTATATTGCAGTGACGTCGCGTCCTTCTTCTGCATAGGTTGGTTCATAAAGTAAATTTAATACCATTGCTGTTTTTTAGGTTTCCAAAGTTTTTCTTATATCAGTTACACAGTCAATATTTAGAAAATATACCCAAGCGGGTACCGCTTCTTGTAAAAAAGAGTTCTTTGGATTAAATTCTTCATTAATAGTTTGTGTTTTCGAAGTAAGTGGAGATGGTTTTTTCTTGTTTCTTCGACTTGGTGTTCTTCTAGATTGAAATGAGTTAGGAGCTTCTCCCTGTTCATAAAAAGGATTTGAAGTTGGCTAATTATTGCCAGTACTTCTTATACCAGTTGATCCTCCTGATTGCATATTAACTTGTTTTGCAATTTCTGATATTTGTAGATCTTCAAAGTCTTTTAATAGTTCTTCAATAGATTTATTGTATTCTCCCATTATGAAGTATCTTCTAATTTATTTTCAATAGAAGGTAGTGATATTAGTTGTGGTGTTTCTTCTACCGACTTCAATAGTTTTTATTGATATCTTTTAATATATCTTTCATCATCACTTTTTGGAGTTATTTTTTCTAGTAGCTTTATATCTATTGGTTTGTATTCTTTCTTTTGTTTTTGTTTTAATATTCCTTCAAAAGTTATATTCATAAGTTGTATTGGTATCACTAGTTGTTTAATTGTCTCATTTATTTCTCGTATTTCATTTTTTACATCTCTTAGTTCGGCTTCAATTTGAGGAAAACTCATTGTTCTAATTTTAATCGTTAAACCAATATTCTGTATCAAGTTGATCTAAATTATTATCATCATTTACGTCTAAGTTTATGTCTTGTATAAAGTCTTTGTATAGTCTTCTTTCTTCTTTTTAAATTAAAAGATTTAGTTTGTCTTTGTATTTCCCAATTATTTCTTTTTGACTTTGACAAGCTTTAAGGTAATCAATTTTTTGTATATAGTAACGTTTGCTTTTTCTTATTTCTTTTAGAGAATAAGTTTTGTACAAATTTAAAATAAATTTGAAGTAACTTGAGAAGTTATCTTTAATATGGGTAATTCTAGTTTATCCATTAAAGAGAATAGATTCATACAAGTCATTCAATCAAAAATATTATCTTTCTTTCAAAAATACAACAGTGGTACCTGTTTTGGCATAAAAGTTTTATTAGCTGTAACATATCGGTGTCTCCATAGATTCCATACTCAATTTCTTGAATAAATTGTTCAAAACTCATTTCTAAAGTTTTGTCAAAGAAAACCATTTTCTTTTTAGAGTTTTATTTTAAAGTTTATAGTCCTTTTTGTGATTTAGTCTCTAAAGTTATGCTTAATTGCGGACTTAGTCCCTCCTAATTTGTGTGATATGATGCCTCAATCAGTTGACAATGAGAAAATTACAAAATCAAAATTCAAAAATTAATTAAATTATCTAATAAAATCGAATGTTGCCTCACATCATTTGCTAGCTAATAATAATATGTGCAAAATAAATTAGGCAAAAGGAAACAAGAATGAATAAATGTATAAGGGGCATGAAAGGGAAAAATAGATGCTAATTTCTTTAATATAAAAATAAACAATGAGAGAACAAAGTAGAAGATGAATAGAAAAAATGAAGTTGTGAATGGCCATAACCCACCAATCAGTGATTAACTTCTATAGTGAATTTGCCATCTATTAGCATTTAATTCTTAACTATATATTTAGCCTTTTGATCTGCCTTATATTATTTGTGGTTTTTATTAATATTATAATTATAATATTTTAGACTTTTGATATCTCTTGCATTAGTTGTCTATAATTACATAACTTTTACCAATATTATTAATGTTATCTTATCAATGTTATATTATTTACTTTTTCTATTAAATGAAGAATCTAGTGGTGGAAGATGAAGTGATCAATTTTACATTCTAGCAGCTTAGATATTTATACTAATTAGCTAAGCTAATTAATAAAATAAATGTATAGATATAACTAATTCTTATGCATCAAATAGTAATTATAGTAATTTAATATTAGAGCTGGGTAACTAGTTAGTTCGGCTCAACTCATTTAATAAACGAGTCAATTTCTTGTTAGCCTCTAAAATAGTTTAAATTTACTCAAAATTGAACAATAACATATTTTCAGGCTGAAATCATGTTATCTTTGGGTTGAAATCGGTTTGGTTCGTGCCGAGTTCGTGTTTCTCTTAATAACTTCAAGTCAAGTTCTAGTCGTGTTATTGTATCGCGTCCAACTTTTCTAACAACAACAACAACAACTCCCAGTATGGATCCCGCTTTCATGGGGTTTGGAAAGATCCAACTGTAGGCAACCTTATCTCTACCGGTATTCCTACCCGTAGAGAGGCTGATTCCAAGAGACCCACGAAAAGAGCTTTGTGAAAATATTTTATAGAAGAAAGATTTTGCGAAAACATTTAATGGGAAAATATTTTATAGAAGAAAGATTCTATAGCAAGGGATGCCCGAGATAAATAAAAGATAAATAAAAGATCAGTTGCTGAAACTATAAAATAAATGGACAATATAATGGAGGAAGGCAATATACCTGGACAACCAATGGTAAGCAGACAAGAACTCTTCTCGGAAGACAGTACAACCTACATACAAACACCACATACGAAAAAAACCTCTACTAACACTAAGCCATAGCAATCAAAAGAAAACTACGGGGTCAACTCTCCGTGATCTACGGTCATAATCCTATCCCGCCACAACTTCCTATCCTGAGCCATGTCCTCTGTCAAACCGACAACTTCAAGTCCTCTCTAATTACCTCATCCAAGCTCTTCTTTAGTTGTCCCCTCTCTCTTCTGTCTTCGGGGATATTGATCCTCTCACATCTCCTCACTGGAATGACCACACTCATCCTTTTTACATGACCAAGCCATCGGAGTCTTGTTTCTCTCATCTTATCTCCGATGGGAGTTACTTTAACTAAGTTCCTGATAACTCCATTCCTAATTCTGTCTATCCTTGTATAGCCACACATCTACCTTATCATCTTCATCTCTGCTACCGTCCGCCTCTGAACTTGCGTCTTTTTTTTTAAAGGCCAACATTGCGATCCATAAAGAACGGCCGGTCTAACTACCATGCGATAGACTTTGCCTTTCAATCTAAAGGGCACCATCTTATCATACAGCACACCTGAGGTATACTTCCATTTTTGCCAGCCTACTTTTATTTGCTGGTTAATATCTTCGTTAATATCCCCATTCTGCTGAAAGATCGAGCCTAAATACTTAAACTTATCGACCTTAGGTATCGGCCTCCCATCCAGGGTAACGTCTCCCCTCGCATCTATCCTTTCATTGAAACAATAATGAAGGTACTCCATCTTCGATCTACTCACTCTAAAACCTCTGGATTCCAGAGTGTGCCTCCATCGCTCTAACTTGTCATAAATTCCTTGTCTGGTCTCATCAATAAGAACAATGCCATCTTAACAAACCGATGTACGCAAACGCTGTCTCTTTCCAAAAGGTGGTATTACCTGCATACAAACACGACAAACGAAGATACCACTACCAGCACTAAGCCACAACTTACAAAAGACAACTACGGGGTCGTCTCTCTGCGGTCTAAGATCTTAATCCTATCCCGCCACAGCCTCCTATCCTGAGCCAAGTCCTTCGTCAAACCTACAACTCTCAAGTCCTCTCTAATCACCTCGTCCAAACTCTTCTTTGGTCGACCTCTCCCTCTTTTGCCTTCAAGGATGTTGGTCATCTCACATCGCCTCACTGGGGCATCGTCACTCCTTCTTTTCACATGGCCAAACCATCGGAGTCTTGTTTCTCTCAACTTCTCTTCGATGGGAGCTATTTTAGCTAAGTCCCTGATTACTCCATTCCTAATTCTGTCCATCCTCGTAAAACCACACAACCATCTAATCATCCTCATCTCTACCACCATCAACCTTTAAACCTGCGTCTTTTTTAGGGGCCAACATTCCGATCCATAGAGAATAGTCGGTCTAACTACCAAACGATAGACTTTGCCTTTCAATCCTATGGGCACCCTCTTATCACACAGCACCACTGAGGTATACTTCTATTTTTGCCAGCCCACTTTTAATCACTGGTTAATATCTTCGTCAATATCCCCATTCTGCTGAATGATCGAGCCTAAGTACTTAAACCTATTGACCTTAGGTATTGATCTCCCATTCATGGTGACTTCTCCCCCCGCATCCACCCTTCTACTGAAACAGCAATGAAGGTATTCCGTTTTTGATCTACTTACCCTAAAACCTCTAACTTCCAGCGTACACCTCCATTGCTCCAACTTGTCATTAACTTCCTGCCTGGTCTCATCAATGAGAACAATGTCATCTGCAAATAGCATACACCATGATAACGCATCTTGAATCCCTCTTGTAAGTTCATCCATCACTAGAGTGAAAAGAAAAGGGCTTAAGGCGGAACCCTGATACAGGCCTATACCAACGACGAAGTCCTCAGTGATCCCTCATGGCGTCCTAACACTCGTCCTACCTCCCTCGTACATATCATTAATATTTTGAATATACAAAGGTGACACTCCTTTCTTCTCCAAGCATCTCCAAAGCACTTCACGCTGAACTCTATCATAAGCTTTTTCCAGGTCAATGAACACCATGTGAAAATCCACCTTTCTATCTCTGTACAAACCCATTAGCCTTCTAAGGAGGTAAATCGCCTCTAAGATCAACCTACCTGGTATAAAGCCACATTGATTCTCTGAAATCGAAACATCCCTCCGCAACCTCTTCTCAATCACCCTCTCCCATAACTTCATAGTGTGGCTAAGTAACTTAATACTCCTAAAATTATTACACTCTAGAATATCACCTTTGTTCTTATAAAGAGGGATGACTGTACTAGACTTTCATTCTCTGGGCATCCTAGCAGTCCTAAAAATAACATTGAAAAGCTCCATTAGTCACTCTAATCTTTCTTCACCTAAATACTTCCATACTTTCATCGGTATCTGATCTGGACCCGTTGCCTTTCCATTGGTCATCTTCTTTAAGGCCTCTGTAATCTCGTCCTTGGTGATATGACCACACATTCGCAGAACAAGTCGTCTCTCACTACACTCTCTGTCCCTACTACGAGAATCTTCCGTCACTTCACTATTGAGGAGTTTGAAAAAGTACCTTTGCCATCTCTCCTTAATTTATGCATCATCAGTCAACACCTTGTCATTTGCATCCTTGATGCACCTCACACCACCTAAATCCCTAGTCTTTCTCTCCCTAAACCTCGCTAGTTTAAAGACTTCCTTTTCCCCTTCCTTGGTCTCCAATTTATGGTATAACCTATCAAAAGCCATACTCTTAGCTACCGCCATCGCTTTCTTGGCTTCCTTCTTGGCTGCCTTATATCTCCCTCTCTTAATCTTTCTCTCTTCACCCTCTCCACTGTTCATGTACTCTGCGTAAGCCTCTTTCTTCTCCTTGACTTTGTCCTTTACCTCCTCGTTCCACCACCAGGCACCCTTCATTTTGTTGCCACCTCTTCTTGAAGTACCTAGGATTTCTTTAACCGACCTTCGAATACAATCTGCCATTGCCTCCCACATTGTATCTGCATCCTCTATCCGCCTCCAAGCTCCTTCCTCAGTAATCCTCTCTGATAATAACTCAGCATTCTCCTTCGTGAGGGTCCACCACTTAACTCTAGGGTCCCCCACTTTCCGCTTCTTCTGCTTTGGACACTTGAACTCCACATCCAACACTAGCAACCTATGCTGAGTCCCTAGATACTCACTAGGAATCACTTACAATCTTTACAGAACCTTCGACTATCCGCCTTCATCAGGAAGTAATCAATTTAGGTCAGTAAGGAGCCACTCTTAAAGGTCGCCAAGTGATCATCCTTCTTCTTGAAATAGGAGTTTACCACCACCAATTCATAGGCCACCGCAAAGGCCAGCACGGAAACACCTCCGTTGTTTCTCTGCCCAAAACTAAAACCCCTGTGGACCGTATCATACCCGTCTGAGTCAACACCAATATGGCTATTAAAGTCGCCTCCTATGAAAAGTTCCTCACTCCGAGATACATCCTAGATAACCAAATCCAACTCCTCCCAAAATAGCTTCTTAATATCGTCCGACAGACCTATTTGAGGAGCATAAACACTAACCATATTTATGACCTCGGATCCCACCAAAACCTTAATGGCCATTATCCGATCACTCTTCCGCCTCACTTCAACCACATAATCTACCAACTCCTTCGCAACCAAAATACCAACACCATTCCTCGTCTTGATTGAACCCGAGTACCAAAGTTTGTACCTATTGACTTCTCTACCTTTAGCAGCCACCCACTTCATCTCTTGAACACAAACTATGCAAATCCTACGCCTATGCAAAGACTTAACTAATTCTATCGACTTACCCGTAAGAGACCCAATATTCCAAGACGCTAGGCGCACCTTCCGAAAGCCAGCACCCTTCCTAACCCCAATACCACCCGGAGAACTGGCTGAAGCTACTACATTGCTCGCCACAAGCCTAGGAAACTCTTAGGCAAGAGAACAGACTAAACAAACGAATTCTACCTGACTAAAATAATAAAATTATAAAAACTACTAAACACCCTCCTCAACAACCCTGATACACACAATAGATAATTAAACTAATACCGCAAACACCAGTACCCGTACTAAAAGTTAGAAATAACACTAGTAATAAGAACACCAGTAAAGCAACAAAGATAGTACACAAAATTTTAAAAGAACCAATTTACACAAAAAGAAAAAAAACTACTACTGATAAAAAAGGTTGCACTCAAGAGTAAAGAGGGAATAAACGAATATTAAACCGTACCTGCAAATAAAAATAACCAAACTCAAGGATCTAATGAAACGAACACTGACACACCCCGTATGCAAAATCTACAATCTCTCCACAGTCGAACTCCGAGCAATTTAGCTAATAACACTTCCAATCAAGCGTGAAACAAATATAATGAAACAAATATAATGAAACAGATATAATGCAAAACAGATATAACGAATAAACCTAGAAATTAATACGTAAATGCATACAACAATGGATGACGGGCATCTACCTAAATGAATAATAAACAGATGAAAAGGAAGTGGATGATTCCTTATAAAGGACAGAAAATCAACAAATAAATGAGGGCAGGAACAAAATTGAAGGAATGACTAACTAATGGAAGAAAACACTGATGACTACAAGCAACTAAAATTATGAATAATTCTATTTCAACAAGATTCTCGGGCACAAGATCAGCCTCACCCGACTCCCTGATTCCCTGACTCTAAGGTGCAAAACTGCTTTATGAAGGACACGGCCTGATGAATGCAAACACCTCAACAAACAAAAGCAAACACTGATGAAAGCAAGTAACTACCACACCCTGACTCCGGCTCACCCTGGCCACCGAGCAAATGCCTCCACGAGAAACGCAGCCTAGTGCCCCACGCACACCAACCCCCAAACTGTACCCCCCTCTGCCCCACTCTGGGCAGCACCCAGAGCACCCGGGCAGAGCTGAGAACCCCGAAAAATAGCCCAGCCAACAACCCGTCAATCCGCCAATTTAAACTACAACAACGATTAATAACTAGCAAATTAAAGCATACAACACCTGGGCCTTTATGAAGCACACGACCTAGGTGAAGCCCAGGACAGAAGCACACCCGAACGCAGCGTCAATAGGCCACTGAGAGGTTTTCAGACGGAAGTGATCGGCGAACAGGCCACGAAACAACACCTCTTAGCCCCCAAGCTGTTGAAATTGAACTCAAGAATCAAAACCGCGACTCACAAGAAGGGGTCGAATTGAACTCCGGACACGCACTGCAAGTCTCTTCTGGCGGTACACAAGTGCCGAAGCAACCACCGGCGCAGTGTTGGCCGGAACTGGCTGCCAGAGATTGGCTAGCCTACCAGCTGAACCTACGGACTGACCACAAGTTGACCGTTCTGAAACTTGGCAGAGAACTTGGCAGAGAGAGAGAGTCAAACTTTTCTAACTCTATTATATATATATATATATATATGTATATATATAATGTAATTAAAATTACTTAGTTGTGAGCCCTATAATAAGTACTTTATTTTGGTAATTCAAATTGAGTTTCGTAAATTATGGACGTGAAGAAAAATACATTTGAGATGACATGGACGTTCTGAGATAAAGAAGGCCGGAACTTGGATCGGCAGGAGCACGCCCAACTCGATATAATTTGTACGGTCAGTGGACCCACTTGTTGACACAGCTAAAGGCCTCAATTCGGCCGCACGGACAAACAATAAATTCTGGCAGCAAGTGTTTAGATTACAACGAAGGAGCTGAAGGTTTGACGGCTAGGGTTTGATCTTGCCCTCTGCACCCGTTGTGAGCACCTTCCGCTTTTGCCTTTTGAGTCTTTCGTGTATACTTGCAATTTTAGTTGATTTCTGCTGTCGATAGCTTTTGATTTCTGCTGTTGTTTATACACCTTTTGATTTCTGCTGTCGTTTATACCTTCCGTTGTTATCGATTGATTCTTTCGTTTATTATGTCATCATATCTTTGTCTTCTTCTTGGTGTGGGTTGGGTTTGACCCAGGAATTACCATCTTTGAGCTTTGTTTGTGGTTAGCAGGATATGGCTTAATCAAACAAGCTTGCTTTGAGCTTTGTTTGTGGGATAGTTTCTGCCCTTCAGCCCACAGCTGGTTTTTTTTTTTTTAAGTCAAATTAATTAATCAAATTTTAGACCCACGAAACTGACTTTGACTTTTTTTGTTTAATGTTTGGCCCTTTAATTTAATATGCGAATCTCTGATGCTAGACTTGTTTTGATTGATTAATGATCGTCTACATAATTGAAGCCTCAAGATGTACATAATTGAGAGGAGGGGGGAGGGTTAGGTAATGAAAAGTTGTTTTGGTTGATTGATAAAATGCTTTGAATGTCAGACAGAGGAATGGCTGGGCAGACTGTGGAGTTGCCAAAAAAGCCAAAGTTTGAGCGTTTGAAGCCTCAAGATGTGTCGAGTGTTGCTGAAGTTCGATTCCGATGTGTTGATATTCCACCTAATCGCTACACTCCACTCTACAAGGCATGGAAGACCCACTTTTACGAGCCCATCCGCAATGAGATGAAGATTGACATTCGCACAAACCTCAAGACCGAGCATCCAAGGGTTGAGCTTAAGACAATGCCGGACACCCCTGACATTGGCAACCTCCAAAAGTGTGCGGAGTACTTGAATGCTTTCATGCTTGGTTTTGATCCAGATCAAGTCAAGGATGCGTTTCTCAAATATGATGGGTTTTATTTGGATACAGTGAATATTAAAGAAGTTAAGAGTAGCCTTAAGGGAGAGCACTTGTCCCGTACCATTGGAAGGATATGTGGGAAAGGCGGCAAAACCAAGTTCACCATTGAGAATGCCACTAAAACCAGGATTGTGGTTGCAGGTGAGATTGTTCACGTATGTGGATCATATGCTGCCGTCAAAATTGCGAGAGATGCCATTTGCCGTCTTATCCTGGGGTCACCTGCTGGAAGTGTATACTCGAGGCTTAGGATCGTTGCAGCTCGGGCATCTGAAAGGTTCTGAAAGCTTCATGCTGCCTACTTGGTGATTTGCTATATTCTTCGTGCCATTGATTAGTACTGGTCCCGTGTGTTACTTGCTTATGCAAGCTTATTGCTACTGATATGTAGACTTGATAATTCAAGTAGGACTGTAGGATTTGCCGCTAATTTCTTGCTTTTCTATTGGGTTTGTGACTTTGTGTCCGTATTGCTGGAATAGAGTGAGGGATGACTTTGCATGGTGAAGTTTTCCTCTTTGACTTAAAATGCTGAGACAAATCTTTATATCTTGTGTCCTTCTGTTTTACGTTGCTTGTTCATGTGGACAAACTGGACTGCATTTTTCTATTTCCTAACCCACTGTTTGAAATGTATTGATGGATGCCGTGAGCTGATATTGTGCCTGCGCCCTCTGTTTTTCTACTTCTGTTTTGTATGGCCTTTATGTGTCTGGGCAGTATCAATGCCACTGACTACGCACTCTTGTGCCATGGCTATCTTGATATGATAACCATGGAATACAGCATTCAGGAATTGTTTCAGTGCTCAAGTTTCTTGCGCATCTCTTCAATCAACAAGTCTCCAAGGGTTTCTGTAAATCTCACAATTTATAAAAATTGCTTTACCCGTTCTT
Source organism: Carnegiea gigantea (assembly GCA_029747015.1). Classification (NCBI taxonomy): domain Eukaryota; kingdom Viridiplantae; phylum Streptophyta; class Magnoliopsida; order Caryophyllales; family Cactaceae; genus Carnegiea; species Carnegiea gigantea. The sequence continues at coordinate 376,411 of JAKOGI010000779.1, read as the reverse complement.
ATGCTTAGGTTCTTATCATTTACCAATGGGGTAATATCGCACTTAGGAACACAGAACACCAAAGTGGACACATACATATTAAGATGATGGTCTAATAATACAACACCAGTAATTCAGGTACATTTCTTAAATACTAGTTATATGAGGGCGTCTCAGTGGCTACCTATGTAGCACTTAGCACCATGCACTAAACACAAGATCTCATAGCCCATAACCATACTTAAGTAGGACATATTAACTTACGTATACCATAACACTATAGCATAGTTAAGATGAAGCCCCCATTTTTAATTAGCTAAAATACTTAATTAGCACCTTGGGAAAGGAGTTCCACAAGTCCTAGCAACCCTCCTAGCATTAGGAGTGTTAACAAACTTCTTTAGGGCAGGGTTCGTCATGTACTGGCAAAGGCAGGGCTTTTGCTCCTTGATCTTGCTGCAGCAAAGGCTCGACGGCGGGGTCATCGTGGTTATCGCACTTGCACACGAGCTCAGCTCAACTGGGCTGCAGGTCACGGCCTCCGCCACCTCCGCCGCCCCTCCCAAGAGGAGCACCACCACAATGAGAAGAGCATGTTTTGCTCTGTAGTGGTCGGATGACATCTTCATTTCTTTGCTTTGATTAGGCGAATTAGTTAATTAATTGGGTTTAGTGGTACTTAGAGATAGTGATTGTGGGTGTTGTTTGTCGTTGGGTTTGGAATTGGGTGTACCTCTATTTATAGGAGTAGAATTTGGTTAATTTAATTGTGATCCTATGTACGTTGTATTAGATGATTTAGGGGTAACATGCTTTTTGTGGCTTGTAATGATTAGTTGGGCATGCCACAATTTTCCTTAAAAAAGGAAAAATCATGTGTATACATATATATATATATATATATATATATATATATATATACACACACACACACATACGAAGAGGAGCCTTGGAGCAACGGTAAGGTTGTCTCTGTGTGACCAAAAAGTCACGGGTTCGAGCCGTGGAATCAGCCACTGACAAAATCAGGTTAGGCTGCCTACAATTCACTCCTTAGGGTGCGGCCCTTCCCCGAACCCTGCGTGAACGCAGGATGCTTGTGCACCGGGCTGCCCCTTATATATATATATATATATATATATATATATATATATATATATATATATATATATATACATATACATATATATATATATATACATATACATACATGCATACATACATACATATAATTCCAATTTCAAATAAGAAGCAATTGCATAGTGAAATAGGGCTGAGCAAAAAAATTGAGTACCTGGATCTGGTTTGGATCCGCCGGGTCTATTGAACTGGGCGCAAGCCCAATTCCGAAATCATGGAATCAGTTACAACCAGGTCCGGAGTCAGGTCCTAAAAACTTGGAACCTGAACCGGACCCATTATCTGATCACCCGGTCCAATGTAATTTTTTTTAAAAAAAATGTTTAAGTTATAAGGTTGCCCGCTGACATCAGGTGTTGTTCTTGTGATACTGCCATAATTTCTTGCTATAAGTTGATATTACTAAATCTTTTTTTTAATATATAATACTATGAGGAGACGATTTTTTTCTTTGGCTTGGATGAAATGAAATGTTATTTATTAACTAATCAATTAGACTTTAATACATGGTAAGTGTCTAGTTGTCACTCTATTAAATTTGATTTTGAACAATCGATTAGTTAACTTGTTGAGTGTATTGGTTCTCTTACAAAATCACAACCACAAGCCAAAAATTTAAATGAAATGAAATAAAATAAAATAGGAAAAAATTAAGAACCGAATAACCGGTTGTGGACCCAGTCCCAACCGGTTCTGGGACCGATTCCAAAAATCTTAAACTCAGTTCCAATCGGGATTAGAACCGGGTCCAACGTTTTGGATCCAGTTCCATAAAAATAGATCGGGTACCCGATTCTGCTGTGCCTATAGTAACATAGTGGAAGGACTTTTTCAAGAAAGAAGGAGACAAATGTAAGATCAAAACTCTAAACAAGAATCAAGATTAATATAATTATGCACTTATGAACCTAAAAAAAGGTGATAAACGACTCACTCTATCAATGTATGGAGAGTGATTTCCAGTCAGAAAACCAAAAAAAGGTGGCCATCCCCGACCCATTGGTGAACATGATGATATCGATTATCCCGTTTGTATTATGATGGGAACAATTGTTGGTTAGGTTATATCTCAGATTCGGTTTTGAGTTAGTTGATACTCCCTTGGTTTCAAAAAAATGTTTTGTTTGACTTTGATGTTTAATTTTTGTTATCTCATTTTAGCAAAAATGGCAAACTTATTTTTTCAATAACTATTTTTTTTAAAGACAACTTTCTAATGGTACTGATTTTATACTATGAATCCCTACGGTTTGTAATAAATTAACGGTTAAACTTGGTCAAATTGGACAAAATTTTTGGGATGAAGTAGTATTTATTTGGTCCAATAGATTAATTTATCTCACAAAGCAAATCAATTGTTAAAAATGTGAGTTAGGTTTGATTTTACTAAATTTCGATATTGGTCGAGGATCGCGTCCATCTCTCACAGCTAAAGCCTCTAAATCAGTTTTGAAAGTTTTAACGGAATAACGGAACCTAAAAATACAAAGATATTGAATCTACCATTGAAACTTTCATATATTGCCACAAAATGCTTAACATCGTATGGCTCAGAGAGGTGATCCTCTTCAAGAATTATGTGATGGCAAAACTCTATTATATCTTCTAGAAGCTTAACCATATGCACTACCCTGAACGTATACATGGTTCGGGTTATTTGGTTTAGATTTGAATTCTGGGATTAACTTTGTCGGATTAACGACAAGTAATTTTTTTAAAAAAAAAGGACCAAAAAAAGGTAAAACCCTATTCAGGAGTCACGGGTATGAAAGTGCATGGAATGACATTATTACCAGTGAAGAAAATATTTAGCATGACAATGATTGCTAAGACGGGCGGTCTAACATAATCATTTTATTCGGTGCAAAGAGATGGTTTGCATTGGTTCATCTTTCTTTGTTTTCATTTTTCCTTTGCTTTTTTGGCTGTTTTCTTTATTTATTGTTCTTTAATTAATGCACGCTTGAAATTTGACCTAACAGGCATCAATTTGTGAATGGACATGCATGTTTAATCCTAGGCTTTGAGCTCATATTGATTTGGAATTGATGATCTAGAGGTTGCATGAATTGGTCCCGACTTTTGAGATGGGAATTGTTGAAACGGTACTGATTGATGATAAGTGTTGGAAAAAATTAAATGGTATTGTTTAAAAAAAAAAATTAAACAGTATTGGAGTCGTCGAATAGTATTGAATAGTAATGGATAATCGGTGTTCAATGATAAATATAATATGTGAATGGTATTGAGCTGAATGTAACTAAATGATGTCGAATGATATTGATGTGTCGAATGAAACAAAACCAGGCTAAATTAAGTAATGGCCTGGTTGTGCTCTTGAATGTTTAGTTGTGGTCAACTTTTTAATGTGAAGTAGGAGGGTTATGTTATCTGTTTGCGTGTTCGCCAAAATTTGAATAAACTAAAACCATTGATGGAAAATATCTAAATGGTAAATTAAAGATAATCCTGTAAAATGTCAATTTTTTTTCTCAGTTAAAAGGGTTATGTTAAAATCTCCCAAATTAATTAAAGACTATATTTTTTGCTTTTGAAATTTAGAGTATACTATGGGGAGTACAATGCATTATACTTTTACTCAATGTTATAAATACCGTACCTTACTGTCTCGTATCGGCTGAAGTGTACCGTACTAGTCAAGAAACAGTACAAGCTATTGTCCAGTATTGTATCAGTCAATACCGCTCTGTACCGTCAAATATTGAGTGGTGCTGGTATTTTCGGTCAAATACCGCCCAGTACATTAAAATTTCAATTTTTTGTACTTTAATTTTTAAGATTTTTTGAAATTCAAAACTGTATGAGCCCGTATAATAATGCATAAATCTAATATGTCCCGTTACAGTGAAAAAACAGTATGATATTTATAACTTTACTTTTACTCATCCAAGTTTCACTCCTCCCTAAATTTGACGCTTATCTTTTTTATCTTTATGTTTACTAGGTCCCTAAACTTCATGCTTTTGAACATAAAGTATTTTTTTATTAAATTTTAAGGCGAAATCAGAAAATAATTATCTCTGATTAAACTCACTAATTATACTATAGGTTGTACAATGCACTGCACTATTGAGAGTACAATGTAATAATTGATAATATTCTACAGAAAAGTGAGGGCTTATGTATGTATCTGGGTAAGTTTTGGCAAAAGAGAAAGTAAAACAATGATTATTGTAACGGTCTAATCAATTACTATTACTCGGCTATCAATGGTAATCACTCACAAGATTGCCATGTCGCAAAAGATTATCTCATGATCAATCATCTCCTATGCCCCCCTAATAATTTCTAAACCATGCATGCGTGAATAAAATATTCAATATTATTGATTATATTGGTCTAACTAATTTTAGCACCCCAAAAAACAATTAGTACTCATAAATAAATTCAACCGCTAAACACTTGGTTAACTCTTTATTTGTCATTCAAATTTTGAAACTTTTAAGAGCACCTGCAATGCAAGGCTTGCGGGCCAAAAATTTGGCTCAGAATCCAAAAAACACTATACATTAGGGATCAGCTTCGCTCGCCCCACAGTCCAACTCACGGTCATGATCCGCCCCCCACACATTTTCTCTTTTTCTTTTTTTGCCAATTAGGCTCTTAAAAGTCTAAAACCCAATAATATATTAGTCGTGGGGTCCATAAAAATTATTTTATTTGGTGATCTAAGTTGATGATCTATAGGATGTAGAGAAGAGAGAAAAAGTTAGCTTGTGAGATGATGTGGAGGATATGGAACCTCACTTGTAATCCAAAATTATGGATCACCATTGCATATGCTTTAAGTATTATCCTTAAAATTTCTAGAAAAGTTTGAAATTTATAGAGTTATGAAACTTGTTCAACTCAAAAATGTTTACCAAGTTATTCCAAAGTAAAGTAACAGTTTTATGTGACTAAAACAATTTATTTTACTAAACAAAACATTCATCTCATAACTAACTTTATGATTCAGATATTTCAGACATTATAAGATTTTCGTATAAAATTGGAATCTATTTAACTATTTATATTTATATTTATAATTTCGGATCTAATCAGATCGGACGAATAATCATATGCAAGCACTAAGATGAGCGAGCAAAGATAAAGTTCTATTTTTGTGCCTTTTGTTGCAAAAGTCAAATATGTGATTTTGTTTTGGATTCTTGTGTATGCCTATATCGTTCTAACTTCTAACATCACATTGATTTATTTTGTTTTTTATTCAAGGTGGGCCCTTTTACCAGTGGTACTGTGGTAACGCTGGCATCAATATCTCAAAAATTCCACCACCAAGCGGGGTGTGGCAGGCCAGATGCAGAAGCTTTATCCTTAAATTGCAAAATTATAGAGAGACTAGTTTCGATTGATCCTAGATTTGAAAATTGTTAACTACCTAGTACCTACTAGTCTACAGAAATGGAACAGGAGAAGCTTAGAGAGGCATTTTGCTATAGTCCGTTCCATAGAATTCAAGTTGAAAAAAACAGTATACATTTACCTTTTTCAGCTATAAATATTTCGGACACATAAGATTAACAATTGATGTTTTCAAAAGGCTGGATTATGTTCAGAATATGAAATATCAATAATTAGCCATCATAATTGTTATTTTGATTTTTGATTTACGTTCTCTTTCTATTTCTCAATAAGTTGACTGTTTTTCTCATTCACTACCCTTTTAGTGATTTAGTATTTCAGAACATTAATACATTAAAATTCAATTCATGTATATTGTTACAATGTGCGTAGTAATAGCGGTTTAGATAGAATTTAGCGGTTTAGTAGTTGCAGTAATTGTCAAAGGTCTGATCAGTTTTCAAAAACCTACAAGAAGTAGCTTTTGAAAACCGTGACCTGATGGTTTTAGTTGTAATTCCAAATTGATAAAACATTATATACAAATATGCTACTTACACGACTAAGGGTCTGTTCTTTTCGTAGGTCAATCCACATTTACCAACTTCAACCCACTTCAACTTACTTCAATCTACTTCAACCTATTTCAACCCACTTGAAAAAAAATACCAACTTCAACCCATTTCAACCTACCTCAACCTACTTCAATCTACTTCAACCAACTTCAACTCACCCCCTTCATAATTTTAATAATTTGTAAAGTATCATATGGGATTTAGGATCTGTTATTTTCGTGAGTACATTGGGTGGAGAAATGGGTAAAATCGGTTGAATTAGGTTGAGGTACGTTGAAGTTAGTATTTTTTTTTGAGGTGGGTTGAAATAGGTTGAACAAGATTGAAGTGGGTTGATGCAGGTTGAAGTGCGTTGAAGTTGGTATATTTTGTATGTGGTGGATTGAAGTAGGTTAAAATAATGAGAATGTAACTAATGTGTGATAATTTATGAAATTATCAAAATTTTGTGAAATTTTTGTTCATTCTTTTTTATTTTTTATTTTTTATTGTTTATTTTTTATTTTTTTTATTTTTTTATTTTTTTACTTTTTACTTTTTTATTTTTTTATTTTTTACTTTTTACATTTTATTTTTTTATTTTTTATTTTTCTTTTTTTATTTTTTATTTTTCAATTTTCATTTATTATTTTTTATTTATTATTTTTTATTTTGTATTTTTTACGTTGCTTGTTTTATTTTTTACTTTTTATTTCTTAGTTTTTAATTTTTATTTTTATTTTTTGAATAAAAATAAAAAATTACAAAATAATAAATTACAAAATAATAAATTAAAAATAAAAAATAAGAACCAAGAAATTAAAAAATAAAAAAATAAAAAATAAAAAATAACAATAAGAAATAAGAAATAAAAAAGTAAGGAATAAAAAATGAAAAAATAAAATAAAAAATAAAAAATGAAAAATGAAAAATGAAAAATGAAAAATGAAAAGTGAAAAATGAAAAGTGAAAAATAAAAAATAAAAAATAAAAAATAAAAATAAAAAAATAAAAATAAAAATAAAAATAAAAAATAACAAAATAACAAAATAAAAAATAAAAAATAAAAATGAAAAATTAAAAAATTAAAAATTAAAAATAGAAAATTAAAAATTAAAAATTAAAAATTAAAAATTTAAAAATAAAAAATAAAAAATAAAAAATAAAAAAAATAAACAAAAATTTCACAAAATTTCGATAACTTAATAAATTATCACACATTAGTTACATTCTTATTATTTTAACCCACTTCAACCCACCACATAAAAAATATACCAACTTCAACCCACTTCAACCAACATCAGCCCACTTCAACCTATTTCAACCCACCTCAAAAAAAATACCAACTTCAACCCACCTCAACCTACTTCAACCTATTTTACCCTTTTACCCACCCTATTTACCCACGAAAAGAACAAGCCCTAAGTTTATTGAACATTGTTATTTTGAATAACTAATTGAATAGTTAACTGCTAAACCCTGCTACTTAACAACTTAACAACTAATAAAATAAGTAACAGTCAGTGAGACAGCTAAAAACGCTACTAAAACGGCTAATGTTACCCAACGCACGCTTAGTTTAATCTGCAAGTTCTCATTTTCCTTGTTGTTTAAGTGACTTCCTTCGTTGAGATGCCACTTGCTAAGGTACATTCTTTGTTTGATCAGCTAACCCAACGGACATGACTTAACATGAAGCTCCCCTAATATTAGAGCTGTAAAACGGGACGGGTCGGGTCGGGTTGACTCATTTAATAAACGGGTCAATTTCATGTCGGCCTTGAAAATAACTTAGATTTGCTCAAACCTGAAAAATAACAAGTTTTCACACTAAATGGTCAAATCGTCTCGACTTCGGGTCGAAATCGGTTCGGTTCGGTTCGTGTCAGGTTCGTGTTTCTCTCAGTAAATTCAGGTTGGGTTCGGGTCGGGTTATCATGTCGGGTCAGACTTTTACAGCCCTACCTAATATCATTTAGATGAAAGATGTAACCGACTATGCAAATTAGATCCAAGCACGCCTAAAGTTATGCATCCAAACTTCGACTCGAAACAAAGCAACTCAGATTGAATTAATATGAAAATCTTTTTATGACAAATTTATTTGACCAATACGTAACATACATACATAACCAAAACTCACTTTACCGAAGTGCACCCTTGATGCCACTCGCACACAGTCTTGACGAACAGTGTGCAATTTCATGAAGGCCCTGCCTTCATGACAGCATAACTAGGCTATTGTTCAGATGATCCCTTCAATGTTTACAGCTACTTCTGATGCAGATTGCAAAAATCTTAAACATTTCAGACTGATCATCATTAAGCAAAGGTTTAACACACATTGGTATTCTAAGTAAAAGGAATGGCCGCAGAGAAAGGGCAACTAGTTCTGCCCTCTACTTCAGCCAACGGGCACCGCAAACACCAGAACAGTACATACACTTTTAGAACGACAAAGGAATGGCAGCAGAGGAAGGGCAACTAGTTCTGCCCTCTACTTTAGCCAATGGGCACTGCAAACACCAGAACAGTAGATACACTTTTGGAACGACATCTCCCCCCCCCCCCCCAAAAAAAAAAGATAGTATACAACCGAAATAGCCCTTCTGACAAGGGTGCTAGAACTATATCATATATCATCCCGCTGAGGCCAAACAAAGTTCGAGGACAGAAAGCATGGTGATTGTATACAATCTTTCTAAGTCACAAATTTAAATGCAGTGAAGAAATTTGGAACTAGTTACATTGAGCTGAGGATACCTAGTTTTATGCCCTTAGTAGGGGCCCCACCTCCTCTTATTGCTTGGATTGTCTTGCATAGACCACTTCTACAATATATGCCATAGATGCATACAACTTGCATTTTGACGAGAGCAATCAGCTGGTGTTGCAGCCTCTGCAGAAAGCATATGATACAATCAGCAAAGCCGAATGAGATTATTTTGAGATCAATTCCAAGCTGAGTGCAAACCACGACAAACGCATCAATGTCATGTTGAAATTATTAAAACCTCTCCCAGCCCAGGCTCCCCCTCCCCTCCCCCCCCCCCCCCCCCCCAAAAAAGTTGGGTGTGAGGGAGAAAAAAAGTGTGATGTGGGCAGGAGTTGAGATGGAGTCAACACTCTCTTCACCGTTGACATGAATATAACTGAAATGAGCAGAAAGTGGACATGTCCAGTTCTTGGACATAAGCCTGTGTCAGCCACTAGTAGCCGAGTCTGGATAACCTATTATGAAGATACCATTTGATATCAATCAGAGACTAGAGGAAGCTACCATGCAAACAACAAAACTAAGCCTGTGCTCTTGAGCTAAAGTTATCATAACTATAGTTTATCCCAAGTTTGTCAACATTTCAATTGTCCATATTTTCTGTTCAGACATTAACTTCTCTAGATTCAAAAGAAACGAAAAGACATAAATGCAGAGAATCAAAAGAGACAAGCCTTGAGTTTTCAATCTAGAGTTCAAGTACCAAATCTCATTCACTGTACCGGTGGTTTTTCATAGAGAAATGCGACATAAGTTGTTTATGAGACAAACAAATCTATCCAGCCAAGTACTTTCAGAGAAAAATTGATCATACGAATTAAAGCACAGTCATTAGACTAATTTCTTTAAAAAAGAACCAAGCTAAGATATAAAATTTCTTCCCCTCCAAAAAAAGAAAAAAGGAGAAAAAAATCAAGACTGGTGAACTGCTAGTCAACAGTGACAACACCAGCAGGTCCGTCTTAGATAATCTCACCTTTGCTTAGAACTTCTTCGAAGTATTGTATTTACCAATTTCTTTTCCCCTCACAATCCATAAAATGATATAGCATCTCTCTTTTTACAGGAACCTGTTTCCATCTACATGGGCAAGCTGTAACTTTTCAAGGAAGTCTGCACAAGTGAATGAACAGAATGAGAGAGAACTCACTATCATTCAATATTATCCCAGTGAAGGAAACCACCATGACCTCTAGCATTAGCAAACTTGTAGACAGCACCGCAGACTGGATAAAATGAATGAACCAATATCAAAACTAGAGCTAAGAATAACAAAAGCGAGTGCTCAAAATCAGAGCATTGTATTCAGGACAAGAATGGGCAAAGTAAATGGAAAACGAAAATACCTTCATAGCCACCAAAAACCGGATCTTCTGAAAGTAGAAGAGGAGTGTCTAGGTCAACAAATCTGTCAGAGTTAAACGAAAGTATCCTTGTCAATGTCATGTAAGCACAGATAATGTCCATAAAACCAAAACCACCATATGTACCTACTGTCAAATAACAATCTTTTTTTCCTTCTGACTAAAAAACAATATTAAATGCATGGTACTTAGTAAATTCAAAGGTTGTGTTATACTTGAAACAACCCATTCCAGCAGCAAGGTGCCCAGCAAAGCCCATGGCCAGTCTAGTCTCAACCATACCACCAATCATCAAATCTAATTCCAAATCTTTCACCAACTCAATGACTTCAAGAGCTCCAAGGACCCCTGACTTCGCTAGTTTGATGTTGATGACACCAGCAAGATTTTGTTTTGCTATTCTCTTAGCATCATCCAGGTTCCGACAGCTCTCATCTGCGGCAATGGGCACGCCATACTTGTCTTTGGCAATTTGATTAACATGGCCAAGACCTTCCCAGTCATCCCTGTGAACTGGTTGTTCAAAAAGAATGGGAGTAACCTCCATATCTGCCAGAACAAAAACCAAGTCAAAGAACAGTCATCGGAGCCTCACAATACCTACAGATAGACAATCATCAGTAACAATAAGTGAATATAGGAATGGGACCAGCAGGGTACCACCCAGTCCAAAATAAAGGAGAACCCGTATTTTCTGATCCTTTCCCCAGAAGCTTCAGTAATAGCATTACTGATTAAAGAATATAGAACATAAATTACCATGTAGCTTCTGAAGAACCTCAACTGCTTCTCCTGGAGTGTATCCCTCATTAGCATCCAAGACAAATAGGCAATCAGGGTAAACTTTTCTTATGCCTTTAAGAACTTCTATATCTGCATTCAAGTTTTTTCCTACTTTAAGTTTGAGTGTCTTGAATCCCTGCCTCTTGTACTGCAAAGCTAACTTAGAAGCATCATCCACTGAAACGATAGGGATCTGCATGATGAAAGGCTAGCAGTCATTAGAAGCTTAATGAAATTCCAGCAAAGTTTCCTGCTTCCACTATACATGAAGCAAAACAAAATTGACATTATATGATTAGATTTATGGCTTCAGACATTATATCTGGAACTCTACATTAAGAATAGAAATTGCATAGCTACAAGCCTAAGTTCCTCGTTTTCAATATATATATATATATATTATATATATATAATTATATATATATATAATATATATATATATATATATATATGTATGTATAAAGTGTGTGTGTGTGTGTGTGTATATATATATATATATCTTTCTCCTTTTTTTCTTTTTAATTTTTTTTTTTTGGGGGATACCAAGGCATTCTATGAAGGCTCATATGGCATATTTCTTTAATAGACCTGGTCAAGAATCCTCAAGGTGGTGTCAATGTGAGTAGGGGAAGCTTTAACCAGTAAATGGAAGTTGAAAAAAGATGACAATACAACTGTCCAATGACTTCTATCGCACGTTGCAGTAAAATCACATCGCAAAAGGTGGAATATATGGTTGCCAATTTGAAAGTGTGGAGTATATCACAACGATTTAGATTGCTAATGCTACTTGTCCTTGAAGGAGAAACAGGGATAGAGCCACTTGGTATCCTCTTAGCACCAATAGTATGCATTATGAGACAAAGATAATTCTCATAGACCTCATTAACTTAACGATGATATGCAGTACTGTTAAGTTTAAGCAAATCAGAATCACACAGACACTGAACTGTTATATCAGTGGTTATAGTATTTGAAGCTCCACCAAAAAGCCTCCATAATGGTACTCCAATGCTGTTAGCGACTGCATCAATAACTGCCATCTCAACTCCCGCTCTAACCTTCAATCAGGATAATATTAAAGTTAACAAGATCAGGCATAATTCTCATAATTTTCACATTTGGAACAAGTACTGAACAATGCAGTAGAATACCCTCACAAGGTCTACAGTTCCAAAATGAACAAAAAGAAATTTCACGACATCAGACAAGGTGCACTTATGAATGCACAAATCTCCCCCCCCCCCCCAAAAAAAAAAAAAAAAACCTAAAAGAAATAAGATTCGTTGTTGAAAGATGAACAAAAAGTGTTTGCGCACAGCTACCCAAGACAGAGATTGTGGAGGGTACCTTAACTTAGTCATGGAACTTGTAGCAACAGATTTAGCATGGAGAAACAAACAGAAGTAATCAGGAATTAAACACTAGATATAGCTTGTACAGATGCTATACACATACTACAATAGAGAGCAATCATGGAAGCAGTTGTCGATAATCAAGAAGAAGGAATGTTGAAACTGACACAGTATCTAGAGCAAATTGGTATATTGAAGTCAATAAAGACGGAAAACTTCACCAAATCTCAAAGGATAGGAAAACAACTGCTCCCTAGCATCAATGTCTCCGCAAACAAAGGCCTGAAATTGCTTCTAAAAGACAAGATGCCACACAAACAAAAGTACATCAATGGCCAATATAATTGAGAGACGTTTCCTTTCAATCAAAATGCTAAACGATTCTGACTACCTTTTTGCCCAGAGAATAACTGACCATTTCATCTGTACCACGAATAATCCAAACTTCACCTTTAGTACCAGCTCCAACATAAAGGTTGCTTTTTGAATTTTGACAATCAGGACAGACATTACAATGGGTAATGAAATTACTGCCGCAAAATATGAAGAACTGTTTACCACAAATTTCTATAAAATATCCATTATATAAGGAAGGATGTCAGAAATCTTAATACGTTATTCTTCATAAAAGCAAAAGGTCATATTATTGATTTAGCAGGACTGTTCAAATTTCAAAAAATTTTAAGCTTCAGCCTTTGATTCCATTAGTGTTTGGGGGGATGGCTCCAGTATTCAAATGATGGGTACTAACAAGAAACATGTTCAATTACTCAAAGAATAACAAGAAAAAGGGCAAAAAGGTTAATAGTTCTTACTTCTTACACCAGAAAATGGGTACTAAATCAGAGAGAACTTCAAAGAAGCATAAGAATTGTCAAGGTTCCACTAAACATAGCACAAACAAAAGCTTACAGCAAACAACGTGCTACTAGAGACTTCACAGTTCACAATCTTTCAATTTATATGGAGTAGCAGCTCAGATAACATAAACATGCTTAAAGGCAGACAAAAACTGATTCCATCAAAAATATGTACAGTTGCAGCGTTTAAACTGCCGACATCAAGATCATCAGCAAACTCTTATATAAGGCATTAAGCTAATTTCCCAATAAGGGAATTTTCAAAAGCACAGTCTTTCCCGTTAAAGAACATAAACATACACCTGAGACCCTCCCCCTTAAAAGAAGAAGAGGGGAGCTTGTAATATGGAGTCTCATTCAAGTACAAATCCAACTAAGGCCCTGCTCTTTTCGTTGGAAAATTGTAGGTGCGGGATGGGTGAGAGTGGGAAAGGAGAGGAAGGAGTGGGTGAGAGTGGGTATAAGTGGTATTTTTTTTTTAAGTGTGGGACAGGGGGGAAGGAGTAGAAATGAGAGGGAAGAAGTGGGAAGGAGTTGAATGAAATAGGAGAATTGATGTAAGTTACGTATTTTATTTTTTTAATGTAATCTTTTATTTGTGATAGTAATTACGGATGATAATTTTTTTTAGATTGAAAAAAAAATATTTTTCTGTATTGACTTAGGTATGAAATATTATTTCGTGGCCGTTGTTACCCTGAAAAAATTGTAATTTTCGTTATTCGTAAAATATATAATGGATATATTTTTTTTTCATATATTAACCAAATACGAACAACAAAAAAAATACACATATGTTTAGGCCTTGTTCTTTTCGTTGGTAAATCTAAATTTACTAATCGCAATCCACTTCAACCTACATCAACCCACTTCACAAACTTCAATAAAAAAATATCAACTTCAATCAATTTCAACCAATTTCAATTCACTTCAACCAACTTCAACCAACTTCAATCCATTTTTCACTATTTTAACCAACTTCTACCCAAATCATACCAAAAAAAAAAAATCAACCAACTTCAACCTATTTCAACCAATTTCAATTCACTTCAACAAAAAAATACTTATTTCAATCTACTTCAACCCACTTCAACCCACTTCAACCCACTTCAACCTACTTTAACCAACTTCTACCAATCTTAACCAACTTCACCCATTTACGAACCAATATTTCCCAACGAAAAGAACAAGCCCTCAGTACACGGAAAACAATCACCGGCAATTTGTGTGAAGAACTTCCAATATTTTGTTACTAACGCACACGGGAAAAAATATCCGCTCAAAATATACATACAATACATCTGCACTTCCTGTCACGAATTACAAACAATGCCCAAAAAATTTACACATTCCTTCATTATGCTCGAAAAAACATATGCAAATTGGGCCCTAAATTACGACGAACAAAAAATAAATCTGTTACACATACAGCAACAATCATCCACAATTTGATGACCTATAACAAATATTTCGTAACCAATGCAAAAAAAATAAGCATATCTTCCATATACAGAATCAAACCCAAAATATCTACCAGTCACAAAAAGCTAACATTTGCTTAAGAAAGCAGGAAAAAAATTATTTTTTCAATATATATAAAAAAAATTACGTCATCTACAATTTTCGGTACAACTAACAAATATTTTCATAACATCCGAAAAATAAATAAAACTTTTCATAATTATTATCAGACTATTCGTACATATAATTACATAAATTATAAAAATTTTTAAAATATGAAAAATAATAGTTATATGTAAAAGTGGGAAGGATTGGGTGAGAGTTGCAAAGAGTGGTATTTTTTTAAAATGTGATAAGATGTGAAAAAGGGGGAACGAGTGACTTGGGCCATTAAACTACGAAAAGAGCAGGGCCTAAGCATCCATTTCCAACAGACCTTCAAAAGTCACAATCAAATAAACTTTTAACGCTGAATTGTATCCAACCACATCACTGTCTTGCAAAATTGTCCTCCACTAACATGTTGCCAAGCAAGAAGGAACTCACTTATTCCAGTAGAAGGGTTTGAAGGATTCTTTTTTTTTTTTTTCTTTTTTTTATATAAACTAAGCCTACCTAGAGGCCCGGGACACTCAGGCAGCGGAAAGCACGAAGGAGTAAATGGGGGCAAGGGTTCAAAGAACCTATCTCCTTGCATAATCACTCCTTGCATAATCACTTTTTTCCCCCACCCCAATTAGGGAAGAGCCTAAAGGGACAATATCCTATGCCATGAAGCAGCTAAAAATGAATTTTAATTGCCAAAACAAGCGATTTCCCAGCTTCTCCATTCTGCTCACTAACGTCAAACACTTGCAAATTCTGACCAAGGCAATGAAAAAGAATAAATTTACCCTAAAACAAGACTACTATATTTGTTCCATTAGCTGGGAAACTATGCAAATTAAACATAATTTGAGAATTGAGATCCCCAAATTATCAAAATCAAGAAATCAGAAGGCCATAGGATGAGCTTACAGAAGCGAATTCATGACCAGGAAGAATCCGACCAATCTCTCCCAAGGCCGAACCCAAATTCATGGGCGGGCTTCTCTTGAGAAAAGAGCAAGCCTCCGCCGCCTTCGTCAGCGCCGTCAGCTGATCCTCCGCCGTGACCGACGGCAAAATCGGCGCCTCTCCCCACCCAACACTTCCATTGCTCAACTCAACCCTAATCCCCACATTTTCTACTTTATCCAACCGTGAAGAAGCAATTGTGAAGGGGGCAATCAAGGGCACATTCAACGCCCTTCCCTCAGCTCTCAGCACATCCAAAGTGACAGTATTCATCAAATTTCTGAACCCAAAACTTGTGGGTTTTGGAGAGGCAATCATGCCCGTCGAATCCGAGTGGCAACGGATGGATTTGAAGAGAGAATTTTTGGGAATTGAGTGGGAGTTTGAACGGTTTGATGGGTTCGAAAACAGGGGATTACAGAGGAAACCAGAGGTTGATAAGGAAAGTAGAGCAAACCCAGATGAACCCATATGAGGGTATGGAGAGAGAAATGGTCAAGGGTTGAAAATTCGAGGGATTTGGGGGAATCTAAGAGTGGGTTATGGAGTGAGATGCCAGGAACTGCCATTGTTGGAGGATTTGTTGGGGGTTCTTAATTGAGGATTGATCAGAGTATAAAATATTGTTGTGGGCTCGTTTTTATATTCCCATGCCAATTTGCGCACTGTGCTTGCAGCTGCGCGTGTTTCACGTGTGTACGGATAACAATAAAATGGCTACCTATTTAAAATTTGTAAATCCCATTGAAAACTGTATTGAAAAATGGTACGGTATAGGTGTAGCACAGTATAGGTGTAGCCCTCATCCATTTTATACCGCATCTTATGCGTATTTGTTTTTATAATAAGATGAAAAGTTATTTTTGTTTGATATTTTTTACGATTTAAGTTCTGTTTCGGGAACTTTCTGTGCGTTGCTGGAGGTGACGAGACATGAGAAATCGGGCTTACATAATAGCACGTGCAGATCAGCTGACAGTCCTCTCCTCCTGTGCCAGACCTGCAAAAAAGGCACTCTTGGGTTATGGTCCGGGGAATACCTCTCCAACGGTCAAGTCAAAGGAGGGTTCAAGTGAGAGATAAATGCAGTAACGAAAGAGAATGTAAAGGAAATTGTGTCAGAATGCGAATCCTTTTCCCGAGATGGGTAAGCGAGTATTTATAACTCCTGTAGTAAAGGGTACGACGGTAATTTCATGCTTGGAAACCCCCAAAATGGGCTGCCAACTGCTCGCTCCATGTAGGCCTCCGATTGGAACCCCAAGGGTCCCGCTAAGGCCCACTAGGCCTAATTGGACTAGGCCTACGATTGGGAATACGTGCGTCTTTCTAGGAAAATCATATTTTCTTGATCAAGTTCAATCCAAACCTTTCTAACAAAAAATTAGTCAATAATGTATTTGGTTTTATATTTTTAAATAATATGTTCCCAAAATATCACAACTTTGTAATTTTATAATAACAAAGATATATATCGTACTTGGATATGAGTTTTATATAGGTATTAATTTTTATTCTTTATGTGAACTCAAATAAAATCCGCAAACCCGCAAAAATCCGATGGGTATGGATATGGGTTTTTTAATACCCGACAAGTGTACAGGTACGATTTTTGAAAATGGGTATGGGTGAGGGTACGGTTCAACCCGTCTCATTGTCATCCCTATTGATGTGTGATTCTTGTTTTCTTCTTCTTCTTTTTTTTTTTTTTTTGAAGTTACACATCCTAGTCGTTCAAGAGTTTTGTCTATAATATTATTTTATAAAATAGGAAGTATATTCTTATGAAATATAGCATTCTATACAATTGTAGAATTGGTATGCTTACTAAGTTGGGTAAACCCAATCTACGCCATGGTTAACCTCTCTAAATATATGTGATAAAACAATCTTAATACATGATTGTAAGTAAATCAAAGTATCTTTAACAAGCACTTAATTCTTCCAATGTGTCTGAATTCTTCCTTGAAGTGTTTGAATTCAAGCCTACTCTTTTCAGCCTATCATAAGTAGTTTATTCATAACTAAAATTATGAGTAGAAAATATGATTATATGTTGATCAGTATTAATTAGTACTGAATACTTATGATAAGTATTAATGATAAGTTAAAAAGAGCAGGTCACTGTTATGCTGCCTCCCTCTGTATAAATATGGGTGTATCCTGCTTCAACTATGGTTTTGACTCCATTCCTCATTATTGTTGCTTCTACTAGTAAAAATAATGTTAATCCCAAGTTGAATGCTCATGCCTGCATAATAGGAGAATAATGTAGCCTCATGCCGCTCCTAGTGATGATTTGAGTCTTTGAATCCTGCTTTAACTATTGCTTTGATTCCATTCCTCATTATTGTTGCTTGTTATAATAAAACTAATGTTCATCCCAAGTTGAATGCTCTTGCTTGCGTAAATCGATGAATAATGTAGCCTCATGATGCTCCTTGTAATGATTTGAGCCCGTGAATATTGAGTTTAATGAACCCACCAAGTGGTTTCCCCCACTATCCATCGCGACAGTTTAAAATATTTGGGTTATTGGTCAACCCTTTTTTTGACATTTCCTTTCGTTGTTATAAATCAAGGTGTCGCTGTTGAGTTTGTTTTGTTCAATTTGGATGAACTTAATCAGTTCCCCCACTGTTGGAGGCCTTCCTCTGGTTGGCAGTCTTTGGTAACTTAATTGACTTGAGGTCGGGGTATTCTCAAAAATTGACTTGAGGTCGGGGTACCATCAGCTGAAGATTAAGAAAGAAGATGTACCCAAAACCGCCTTCCGCACTCGATACGGGCATTATGAGTTCTTAGTGTTGCCATTTGGATTAACTAATACTCCTGTTTTCTTTATGGACTTAATGAACAGAGTATTTAAGCCATACCTCGACAAATTCATAGTGATATTTATTGATGACATCCTAGTATACTCCAAGATTAGGGAAGAACATGCAGACCACTTACGAACGGTGTTAAAAACCCTAGAAGAGCACAAGCTGTACGCCAAGTTTAAAAAGTGCGAGTTTTGGTTAAGGAAGGTGCAATTTCTGGGGCATATGGTGACTAAGGAAGGTATCTCGGTAGATCCAGCAAAGGTGGAGGCTATTGTAAATTGGCCAAGACCCACAAAGGTCTCAGAAGTTCGAAGTTTTCTGGGCATGGCTGGCTATTATCGAAGATTCGTAGAAGGATTTTCTAAACTGGCTTTGCCTATTACCAAGCTACTTCGAAAGACCACTAAATTTGAATGGACCCCGGAATGTGAAGATAGCTTTCAAGAGTTAAAGAAACGTTTGGTGTCTGCACCAATATTAGTGCTACCTGAAGGCAACGAAGGGTTTGTGATCTACAGTGACGCATCTAAGAAGGGACTGGGGTGTGTATTAATGCAAAAGGGCAGAGTTATTGCCTATGCCTCGCGCCAACTGAAGCCTTACGAAGAGAATTATCCAGCACACGACCTAGAATTAGCCGCAGTCGTATTCGCCCTAAAGATCTGGAGACATTATCTCTATGGGATGAGGTGCGAGGTATACACTGATCATAAGAGCCTGAAATATATCTTTACTCAGAAGGAGTTGAATATGAGACAAAGAAGATGGTTAGAATTCCTAAAAGACTATGACATGGAGATGAAGTACCACCCTGGTAAAGCCAACGTGGTGGCCGATGCATTAAGTAGGAAATCTACTGGAACGGTAGCATACTTACTCACACGAGAAAAGAGGCTCCTAAGAGAGCTCG
The DNA here is from genome assembly GCA_029747015.1 of Carnegiea gigantea. Taxonomy (NCBI): domain Eukaryota; kingdom Viridiplantae; phylum Streptophyta; class Magnoliopsida; order Caryophyllales; family Cactaceae; genus Carnegiea; species Carnegiea gigantea. Next base: position 356,983 of record JAKOGI010000779.1, on the reverse strand, counting down.
ACGGGTTACAAGTAGCAGTGGTACTACCAAAGAATCAAAGTCACACAGCAGCGCTTCAAATCTCATCGCGCTTGATTGAAACGATCAAGCAACAGCAGAAGAATGACCCTGAACTCATGAAAATAAAGAAAGGGCTGGAAGAAGGAAGGAATAAGGTGTTTTCCATCAAAAATGAGGTACTCTGGTATGGGGATAGATTGTGTGTACCAAACATCACAGCTCTCAAGGAGGAGTTGTTAAAGGAAGCGCATAATTCCACACTTGTTGTACACCCTGGAAGTACGAAGATGTACCATGACTTGAAAACCCATTACTGGTGGAATGACATGAAAAGGGATATTGTAAAATACGTGGCTCGGTGCCTTATGTGCCAATGGGTGAAAGCCGAGCATCAGAGACCTGGAGGTTTACTACAACCCTTGCCAATTCCCGAGTGGAAATGGCGCCTCAATGGGTTGAGGTTTCCCCATGCTTATAAGGCGTGGTTCGTTCTCCTCAACTCCCAATGTGGGATACTTTTATCCAATACCAAAGATATACTGCATAAAAAAGTGTACCTTACTTGCTAAAGCAAACATATGCAGTTTTCCACTTCACGCATTGAAAACCTGGACCATTTGTTGATGCTTTGCTCCTTTTATTAGGCCTTATGAAGCTCTTGGATGAGAGGGAATATAGTGGGATTTGATCAAGTGGTTGGTGCAACAACACTATCGCAAACTAATAAGTAAATGTTTACATGAAGGTCAAAGGCACATCATTGCTTCAATTCACATCATGTTCCCCTAGCGATAGGTCGTATTTCAAGAAGCTTAGCCTACTTGCTCTAAAGTGTTCTTTTAGTTGTTATTTTATTGTCTTTGTTTGTAACACCCAAGATTTCTATCCCCTTCGTTAAGCCGATTTCGTCATTTTGTATCGTTATAAATTGAAATAAAGTCGATGTGCCCGCTCAAGTGCTGATTTTATTGAAAAGAATATTATTTTTATCACTATTATTAGTTTTATTGGTATTAAGGATTATTATTAGGTACCACATTGAGCAGATTCCCAAATACGATTAGAATGTCAAACCTTAGCAATAATCTTGCAATTTATTGAATCGAATCTTAATATAATCAAAAGGCGAATAAACCGACCGATGATTATAGAAATTGGATTTATGGTACAGCGGGTTGGTGTATCTATCAGTGGACAAAAAAAAAATCAAAAAAAATTGAAAAGGGCCGAAGCCCCTTCTTTTCGGGCAGAAGCATCGCGAAGTAGGGGGGCTCTTCGACCCCTGGCCTGTGACCCCCACACACACTCACGCCGGGAGAGAGAGAAAGGAGGGAGGTGGGCAGCCGGCGACCGGCCGACGTACGCGGGGCCGTCCCACACGCTGGCCGTCCCTCAACCGGCCAGTGAGAGAGAGCAGCAGCCGGCGAGAGAAGGAGAAAGAGATTGAGGGGGGTGAGGTCGCCGGCGATGTCTCAGCGACGGTTTAGCAGGAGTCCGGTGACTAGTGGATGGGAAGCAAGGGATGAATCGAGCCCACACTGAGCCAACCCAAATCAAACCCTAAAACGGGTCCCTTAGCTTGGATTCGAGGTGGGTTTTCTCTTCCTCCTATCTATTGTTAATTTCGATGAAATTTATTGATTATAGTTCGTTCAGGTTGAATTTGAACTGATTATCAGTGATTTGAGGAAATTGTAACGTAAATTGAACGATACCATAGATATATATATTAGTCGTACTGAACTAAAGTTTATCGATTATATAGTTTATCGATTATATAAAGTTTATCGATTATATAGTTTATCGATTATATGAAGTTTATTGATTATATAAAGTTTATCGATTATATAGTTTATCGATTATATAGCGTTTATCGATTATAAAGTTTATTGTTTATATATATAGTTTACCGATTATATGTCGTTTATCGATTATGTGAAGTTTATCAAATTTATATAAAGTTTATTGATTATATATAGTTTGTCGATTATGTGAGGCTTATCGATTCTACGCATATGTTGTTATAGTGATTGCACAGAAATGTTCTAGTTATGAATGCTAATTGTGAATTAGGGATCGACCAATGAGGCTAGTTAAGCCCTATACGAGTCACAGTTAAGGGCATCGATATCACCGCTAATGTTGCCTCCGCATTTATGATTATATATGTGTAAATATCAAAGCAATGTTCGAAATTTATTGCAATCGTGCGGATTTTGGGAATCGGTTGGTGATATGATTTTACGACGTGATCATACGTGCTATGGGAAACCTTTTTCTCCTAAATTGACGAATGCGTGAGATGGCATTGATTTTAAGTTTTAAAGGTACTTAAAAGTTCGTGAATGCTTATTCACACGATTTCTAAGTTTTTCTAAATGTTTATCGGTTTCCTGTTTTAATTGACAAGTCATTGGTAAGGAAGTAAATTCTAAATCATCGAATTGATCAAACCGTAGGAGTCGGGTGCCCATTGATAAGTCAAGGGGATTCTCTTTAACAGGGGATTAAGTAATGAACGGGGGTTGCATAGCATCAATTGGATTGTCTTTGGCTTCACCAACCCAATACCCCCCTTGAAACTTGCGCGTAACTTCAACCTCAGTATTTCAAAGTTTAAATTTCAACGTCCGTAGCTCTGCCAGGAGGCAGAGAATTCAAAGTTCAATGTTCGTAACTCTGCCAGTAGGCAGAGGATTCAAAGTTCAAAGTTCATAATTCTGCCAAGAGGCAGAAGTTTCAAAGTTCAATATTCATGGCGCTGCTAGCTGGTAGATGATTCAAAGTTCAATGTTTCATAGTTCTGTCGGTAGGCAGGAAACTCAAGTCCAATGTTTTATAGTTCTATCCATAGGTAGAAGAAATCCTATAGTTTCGCCAATGGGCCGTAGAGTCAAAGTCATACGTTACAAACCCTGCCAATTGGTATAGAAATAAGATCGAAGAAAACTCCCAGTTCACATGATGGTTTGTAAAACGTTACACTTTAAGGGACAAGCACGTAAAGTTCAAAGGTCATATTGTTGTTTACTAATCATATGACATAGTTATATGTTTCACCTTAAGGTTATCGTTCCATGTTTAGGGAGGAGATTTACCCCCTGCATCTGATCTGTTACTGTATGTTAAAGTGAAAGCATCGGATTAGTGATTGCATCGCATTAGGCATGATGATGGTTTTAGCATAATTGCTAAGTTCACATAGCCCATCGCCTAATGACATCTTCAATGAAATCTTAATGATTATGTACGATTTAAATTATATAGACTGAAATCAGCTTCGCTAATGTACTGAGCATCACGTATAAGTTTTAGCGATGAATGAGCCTTTGTAACAGAAATCCTAGCAAGTAGTGTTTATGGGTTAAACCCCATTTGTTTTCATTGAATTTATGAGTTCATATGAACGACTTATGGTAAGTTCATTGAGTATAGCTATTCTCAAGTTTAAGCTGGCGGTGCAAACGCTATTTCTCTTGCATTGTGTCTGGAACACACCGTACGATGGATGAGTTCTTTAACGATAGGTGAGTTCTTCAAAGAAAAGGGATTATGAACAACTGTCGTAAGTTATGATTACATTGAAAGTATTGTTTTAGGGGAGGGGGTTATCCACTGCGCGATCATCGCTGATTCCATCTATTGTTGTTGCCCTCCAGGTTTCTGAAGTAGCAGGTAAAGGTCGGTTCAAGTAAGCCGAAATGGAGTCATTGCGGTCCTAGGAGTAAAGCAATGTGCTTGTATGTGAGCTGTAAAATGTATTATGTTGTAATGGTTTGTAATTTAAGTTCTTGTGTGCTTGGGTTGCATATCATTTAGAGTCGCTCTGTATGGCCGTGTGAGCCATCATCTAAGTTACCCAGGGCTATCCTTTTCATTGTTTATTTGTTTAAGCGTTGAACTGCACTGGTTATTATGCTCTGGGCGAATGGCCCGTAGAGCTGTGAACTCCGACAGGTAGCCGTTGAGTTAGCTAGCCTTTATTGCTACTGTTCAGTGTAGGGAAATTATTGTAAGGCTTTGAGCCTACGAAATGGTCAGTTTTCAGGGAAAACTCTGTCTGTTTTGTCCCAATATTTAAAGAAAAGAAAAGGAGGAACCTAACACTCCTAGCTCTAGGGTTGGGGGGCATTACAGGTGGTATCAGAGTAAGTTCCTGCGACCATAGGCTTGCATTGCATATAGTTATCTAAGAATGCTACATGATGAGGTGCTAATTAATGTGCCTTTGTGTGCAAATGTGCTTTGGCATGGTCGTCATTGTGTCTCGTTGGCTATGTGTGGCATGAGTAAGCTGCTCAATAAAAAGAATGAGTCGCTTGCTAGAGTAAGCTGAGTGTTAGTGCAATAAGGACGGCCTTGTACTTATGCTTTATTGATGCTTCAGTGATTTAGGGCAAAAGTTTCACGTATGCTTGAATTGGACTCAAACGGTTGCAAATGTTTAAGTTCCAAACTTATCCTTGTCCCTAATGTACGGTTTGCTACATGATGTGCCCTTTTTATGCAAATGTGCTTTGGTATAAAAGTGGTTGTGTTTAGTGACTATGTGTGGCTTGAATAAGTTGATCGATTAGAAGAATAAGTCGCTTGCTAGAGCAAGCTGAGTGTTAGCACAGTAAATATGGTCTTGTATATATACATGCTTTAGTTACGTCTTAGTGATATACGGTAACGGTTTAAAGTATGCTTGAATTGGATTTAGATGATTGGAAGTGTCTAAGCTCTAAACCTATTCTTGCCCTAACGTATGGTTTGCTCCTTGGGCCCTATAATGGAGTGAACAAACATACTTAATGGTTAGTAGAGAAAGGGCTGGAAGCAGCCAACTCATTTTTTTTACTCGAAATTTAGACATCTTGAAAGTCAAGGGTCTTCCCAATCAGTGAGTTAAAGGTTTTGCTCCGTATTGGACGATTCTTCTTGCTATATAGTTAAACTTTGCTGCTGCATCTAAAGACGTGCAATTGTATAAGCAATGATATTCGAGTCTCGTTCTCTGAGCATAAGTCTCTAGGCGTGACTAAAGGTATTGGATGCTTACATGCCCAATGACCAGTTGTAAGTGAATAATGATTACCCCCCTTACTAAAGGCTTTTTGGGGCAATACCCTATTATGTTGCGTACATGTCAGCATCCTTTTCAATATTGTGACGTGCATGTCAAGGGAATTAAGCAACAACTTCGTACGCCTGTGCAAGTCAGTGTGAATACTAATGACACTTGGATATGGCCTTAACTTAGATTGTTCTGTGCATAGGGAGGCATTCTGTAACTACGGTTGCCCCTAAACTAGCCCAGCGTTATGCTCGTCACGGCATGACACACTACTCATACGATATGTTTAATACTGTACTGGCCATATCAACCCTGACACACCTAGAGGGGAGATAAAGGGAAGAATCTGATAGACCTTGGAATTGGTATGCCACATGTATCACCTCGCTATTACCCGGGGCGAGGATTTATGCCTCTTCAACATTGTTTATGCACTGGCACTAAGTGCAGAAGGTAGAATGACTCATAGAAAAAGGTAGAACCTTCTCATCCGCACTAGGAGTGCCTTGGACCTTTACAGTCACCTTATGTGACAAATGCATTGCAAAGCTTCAATGTATGTCTATAAGACCATGGATGCAATTGTCTTTACTTCTGGTTAGTTGTTGATGGCTACTTTCTAATAATTTTGGACAAGCCTTAAGACATATCTATGAATCCTATGTTGCACATGTGGGTTACAATCAAATATTTTCATGTAGATGACCTTTTGTACACCATTATCGCAAACCAGGGTGACTTGAAGCATAACCATGGCGCTATACACAATGTGAGGAGCCTGGAAGCTTGTATAGTTACATGGAATGGTAGGCATGGTCATCTATATGTTTTATGAGTGGGTAGCATGGTAAATGAACCATTTAGTGCTTCTCTGGCTCAATTATGGTTGGGTATGTCACTGAATTGACCCAATAGTTCAGCCGGTGTGAATTGTTGCTTCATATAATTGTGTTCAACGAATCATTGCATAGCAACTAGTCCTTATGTTATATGTAATAGCCCAACCCTAAATCATGTTTATTTATCTAATTAAGTCATGTTATTCATTTTTTCCATTTATTTATCTTATTTAATCATCCCAGTTGAGAGAATTCAATTTTGGGCCCCACTTTGCAATTCACGTTTCATTTACCATATTAATTTCGGAAAAATTGATAGTAGGCCTCGATAACTATGATTTAAAAGATTAAATAATTTTTCCTGATATCACATTTAATTTCGAGCTTTGGAAAAAAAAAATTAAATTAATCGTACCCGGTTTGAGATTTTTTTCGAACCCGAGTTCATTTAAGGCCGATTTCGGCCCAACAAGTTCCTAATCTATTTGTTTAAGTAATTACCATCTATACCCCTAATTTAAAGTAGCAAAAGATATTTTTGGGAGGTATAAACTCAGCCAAGTATACTTGGATGATTTTCATCCAAGTAAATCAAGCAAGCAAAGGCCAAAGCTCTCCTTTCTCTCTCTTCCTCTCAACCTCCATGGCAGCCACCACCAGCCCCCTTCCAGCTGCTGTTCAAGGCTGCTGCCGCCACTCCCCGCCACCTCCGGCCACCAGCCCCTACCCCCAACACCACCAGCCATCATCCCCAACTCCTACCACCATCAAACACCACCTCAATCTTCATATATTCAAGCACAAAGTGAGTAAACTTCAATCCCTATCATGCTGATTTTTGATTTTGAATCTTGTTCTTGTTGGTTTTTGTTGTTGATCATGTTACTTTGATAAGTATTAGAGTTATCTTTGAAGTGTTCGTTAAATGGTTGGTTAAGCAAGAAAGCATGCTAAGGTTGGGATTGTTCTTGATCATGCAAGTTTAGTTGAAGTAATGGATTTGGCTTGTTTTAAATGAGATTTTGTGACAGTTGGCATTGGTAATGCATATCCAGATGTTTATGCTGATTTATATAAGTTATGGAGTTATTTTAGTGGGTGGTTATGTGAAGAAAAGATTGCAAAGATGTGATTAGTGAGCTGTAAACAAACCTAAAACAGGGGTGACTTCGAGATTAAACTGGTACTGTTTGGCACATCCACAATTCATTATTTTTGGTGTAGTGATATCTTAATGAGTTAGCTTTCAATAGGCTTTGTAATTACTCAATTTCGAGTTGTGTGGATAAAGTTATGACCAATTTACTCAAGACTGTGCAGAATACATTGAAACTGGAAACTGAACTGGAACAGTAACTTTACGGGAAAACTGGTATTGATTGGGTGACTGAAAAATTGTGGTTTTTGGTGTGTGGATAGATCAATGAGTTATATTTCAAATGCCTTTTGAATCGCCTTAATCCGAGTTCTGTGGAAAAAGTTATAGTCGTTTTTGTACAACTGCGCAGATGGGACTGAAATTGTGTATGTTTGTATTCTATCCAAATTTTGGGGACCTTACTATATGAATCGTACTTTGTGTCCTGAAGGAAAGTTTTAGTGGACATTATGATCTTTTCATATTGGGGTTTTATATCTCAATTGGAGTTCGGGAGTAAAAGATATGGATTTTCTAAAGTAGACTATCAAGCGGTATTATGTGAAGAAAGAAATTAGTGCTTAACGGACCAAACTGAGGTCATTTGAGCCCCTATGAACCTCACAACACCCCTCATGGCATTAAACCTTTTATTATCCATTTCAGAATCATTACACATTCTATTATCCATTTCAAAAGTATTACACTTTTCATTATTCATTTCAGAAATATCAGAAACCCATATTTCAGTAGCTCAATCTTTCCAATTGGTCTATTTTGTATCAGTTTGTTGCATTTCAAGTTTAATAACTTTACTGATTTATTTTTCAGATCATTTTAGTTTAACTTGCCTTACATTGAAGTATTGGGATTGTAGAAGCCTTTTTCATTAATCAATTTCCACTAAAGTTATAAATTATGTTAGTGAACATGGTTTACTAACTACATTTATTTATAATGATACCTCTTAAACAGAAATGGGGCCTAGTCTATCATTTTCTATTATGCATACGTATTATCAAGTGAGATATCATTTTAAAGATTTCAGGTACGTGCATTACCTGTATCTTTAGAAATCAGAGTGTATTTATCAACGTTATCATGTTTTGATAAGTACATCAATGAATCAGTTTACACAGTGATTTGTCAGTTAATTAGTGACCCCGTCAGTTATCAGTTGCAGGGTATTTCCCTTCAGTTACCCGCGCGGCTTCAGGCCAGGTCCCCCGGTCGGCTTGGCAGGTGTACACCTATCCATAGATCGTAACAGTATCAAGGGGTTCACTATCAAATAATAATCAACAATGCAGTTTTATATTCATCTCATTCCCTGTTTTGACCTTAAATGAATTGCAAAGCGGGCCCAACCAGTGTTTCAATGATCATTTAACAATTCAGGAATGCATGTACTGAGTTTCGGCTCACAGTTCGAAATATTTTCATGTTTTGTTTTAGGCAAATGCTCAGAGAATTGCCCTCATGCTAACAAATCAGCTGAAGAGAATAAGTGAAGCAAGGAGATCCAGGTGGATCAGAAGTAATGCAGTATATGCATACCTTAAAGCTGTATATTGAATTCTTCTGTGGATGAAGATGTAGACTATATAATGATTTATTTTACTGTGGTTTATAAACCCTTCATGGGTTAACACGTGATGTGAGTGTATATGTTTGAGGTTATACTTAGCTATATTCTTTATAGCACTCATGTTTCAAGCCTTGTCCTTTTGGACGGCGGTAATGCCCCTTTCATTGGGTTATCTAGATTATAATTAAGGGATTTATTAAGGAGGATATAAATAGTGAAATATGTTTAATTTGGGGCGTTACATTATAGTTAAGGGACTGCTTGTGAATATACTTCATAGCATAATTGTCCAACTGCGGCCCGCCTTAGCATTTCCATGCGTATCTTTGCACGCATCATTAAAGGGTACGCTGATTTTAATGGAGGTACTTATTTGCTATCTAGACTAAGACTAATGTTCTTATGATTTATGATTTATTGAGTGGCTCGTTGCCCATATGCTTAGGGGAAAGATATGGTAATCTTAGGAGTTTGAATTTACATTTGGTTGCTTTATGTACCCTATGTTGTGGCTATACCACATGCTAGCATACTGGTGACCATCCCTGAATGCGCACCTTTAAAGCATATGCATGGATATGTGAAGAACCACCCTAACAAGGATTCAACCGAGTGTTCTCACATGATGTGATGGAGTCGTCTTGCATTATGTGTTGCATGACGAGTTTTAAATGATACATGGTAGATTTCATCGAAAACCATGGACAATGCCTTCATCGTGCGTGCTGACAATGTTGTCTCACTATACCTTGGGCATTAGGTTTGGGATTTCTCCCCCATCCAGCTGTCTTGTGGCGAGACATGACACCATTTTGCATATTAGCCCTATCATTTCGTGAGATATAACTAAATATGTACGTACTTGGTCATGAGTATCTTATATATAATGGTTAAACTTAGGACGTGATGGACTACTTTCTATTGCATATGACTCTTGGGCTGTAAACATTGAATCATTGATTTCATAAACTGTCATTGTGCCAAAGTAATCTTACGTAATGTTGGGTGATACCCTCAGCACTTTAGAGGATTATTGGGAATCTCAAGGGTAACTGTTTTAAGCCCAGAGGTGATTTGAGAATGAACTAACCATGTACGGCATTTAATGGTTATGGCCTGATGTCATATCCTTGGATGCCAACTCAGGTCGATGCTTGTGCATAGAGTCCCTTATCATGAGACGAATGGTGTTTAGATGATCCAAAGTCTGTGACTCTTGCAAAAGTGAGTTAATATGGTTTTCCATGTCAACTCATTTGCCCTCTCCAATGTGACTTAACCCCGGCACTTGAGTAAACGCTTGAAAAGGTTGGCGAGGTGGAGGCTAGAGCCTATAAGCTCTTTTCGATTTTAATTCATTGTAAAACCAATTTCCCGTTTATGTTCAGAGTTTTGTAGCGTGTACCATGTGTATGCGTATGTGTGGATAACTTCACCACAGCCCCTGGAATTTCGAGGACGAAATTCTTTTTAGGGGGAAGGATGTAACACCCAAGATTTCTATTCCCTTCTTTAAGCCGATTTCGTCATTTTGTATCGTTATAAATTGAAATAAAGTCGATATGCCCGCTCAAGTGCTGATTTTATTGAAAAGAATATTATTCTTATCACTATTATTAGTTTTATTGGTATTAAGGATTATTATTGGGTACCACATTAAGCAGATTCCCGAATACGACTAGAATGTCGAACCTTGGAAATAATCTCGTAATTTATTGAATCGAACCTTAATATAATCAAAAGGCAAATAAACCGACCGATGATTATATTACTGATTACTGTTTAAGATGTGGAGGCCGGAAAATTGGATTTATAGTACAGCGGGTTGGTGTTTCTGTCAATGGACAAAAAAAAAACAAAAAAAATTGAAAAGGGCCGATGCCCCTTCTTTTCGGGTAGAAGCATCGCGAAGTGGGGGGGCCTCTTCGACCCCTGGCCCGTGACCCCCACACACACTCACGCCGGGAGAGAGAGAGGGAGGGGAGGTGGGCAGCCGGCGACCGGCCGCCGTGCGCGGGGCCGTCCCACACCCCGACTGTCCCTCGACTGGCCAGCGAGAGAGAGCAGCAGCCGGCGAGAGAGGGAGAAAGAGATTGAGGGGGGAGGTCGCCGGCGATGTCTCGGTGGCTCCTCCACGGCTTGCCGGCGGCGGCGGTTCAGCAGGAGACCGGTGACTAGTGGATGGGAAGTAAGGGATGAATCGAGCCCACACCGAGCCAACCCAATTCAAGCCCTAAAACGGGCCTCTTAGCTTGGATTCGAGGTAGGTTTCCACTTCCTCCTATCTATTGTTAATTTCGATGAAGTTTATTGATTATAGTTCGTTCAGGTTGAATTTGAACTGATTATCAGTGATTTGAGGAAATTGTAGCGTAAATTGAACGATACCATAGATATATATATTAGTCGTACTGAACTAAAGTTTATCGATTATATAGTTTATCGATTATATGAAATTTATTGATTATATAAAATTTATCGATTATATAGTTTATCGATTATATGAAGTTTATTGATTGCTAGGGTTATACCCTTGCGATGCAAGGATATAAGTGAACCTTTTTTTAAAAATATATTAATAACACAATAGATCGTTTCTTTTCAAATAGTAAAAATAAATTGATGTGGCAGATTATTTAATTATCCAAAGTTGAGCGCTTTGCTATATTTTTTTTATTGTAACAACGTCTTCTTCATTCTTAATTTGAAGTCACTTTTTTATTTCATTTGTCCAGTATTTCATTATTAAACGATGTATATTTTTTGAGAAAAAATTTTATTACTAAATAGTAATGACTATATGACATTGGGTGACTTTAATATATAGAATTGGTATTGCATTACAGAATAATTATTTTTTGAGTTACCATTGTTTCTTTTGCTTATTTCATTAAATTATTTTAAATTCTTTTATATATGTACCATAATTATTTATTTACTACTGTTTAAGAATTGTCTAATATACGAGACGTCTTTTCTTTTGTGTGGAAGTTTTAGTATGTAAATGGATCAACTTTTTTATTTAGCTTAATTTAATAAAAAATATATTATCTTCTTATTAATGACTACATAAGATATTTGAAAAGTGCATGCAAGAATTTTGGCCAATTGTTGTTTTAAGTTCAATTAAATATAAATAAGCAATAAAAATGTATCAATTTTAAAAGTAGCAACATAATTATTATTTTTTTGGGTTATTATTATTTATTTTATTTTTTGCCTTTTAAATCACTTAAAATTCTTTTTGTTTTCATAATATAATTATTTATTTACTATTTTCTTGTCAAAATTCTCTAATATCTGTAACATCTATTTTTATGGGCAAACTTTATGGGTCACCTCTTTAATTTATTAATGCAATGAATATTTTATTATAGTATATTAATAAACATATAAGATATACAAAAAGTTATTTTTTAAAATAAATATAGCATTGCATTAGTTAAACCATAAATGGGCATTTATGTAGCTAATTAATTCTAGTGACATTACACGTGACATCCTAAGTGGCATAACACATGACACTCATGCATTGATTCCATCCAACTTTTAATATATATATATATATAATATTTGATACTAGTGTTATATCCCTTGCTATGCAAGGACATGAGTTAATTTTGTTATTAAAAAATAATTAAAATATACTAATTTATTGAAATAAGTTAATTTTTGTGTGATAGAATAACTATTATGCTATTGTAATAGTTCATGGAGGCATGCATATGTTTTTTCTTGCTCTCAATTAGATCACTTAAAGTTACATTTTTTTGACATTAAAATTATTTGTTGAATTAGTTTAAATTTTTAACCTTTAATATACAAGTGATAATCCTGTCATTTTTGATGAGAATATGTTACTATTCTACTAATTATTGCATAAACTATTCGTTAAGTGGTCAAGTCTTTTAATGTAATGTAATATTGTGTTAAATTAGCGTTACTTTTGTGTGACTATTCAAATGCCTATGTAGTTAGTATTTTTTAAAATTAAATTTCAATCGCAAAGTAACAACATATATAATAACATATAGTGAATCCTAGTTTTTCTCCCCCTTTGGAAGGTTAGTAAATCCTAGTTAGTAACATTAATGTTAATTAATATGAGTCAACTAACATCCACCAATTATAACTTGTCAATTTATTATTTTATGCCACATCAGCATGCCACATGTCATTTATACATGATTTGTATCCAACTTTTGTGTGATATTGAAATATACTAATTTATTAAAAAATAATTAAAATATACTAATTTATTAAAATAAGTTAATTTTTGTGTGATAGAATAACTATTATGCTATCGTAATAGTTCATGGAGGCATGCATATGTTTTTTCTTGCTCTCAATTAGATCACTTAAAGTTACCATTTTTTGACATTAAAATTATTTAGTTTAAATTTTTAGCCTTTAATATGCAAGTGGTAATCCTGTCATTTTTTATGAGAATATGTTACTATTCTACTAATTATTACATAAATTATTCATTAAGTGGTCAAGTCTTTTAATGTAATGTAACATTGTGTTAAATTAGCATTACTTTTGTGTGACTATTCAAATGCCTATGTAGTTAGGTTTTTTTTAATTAAATTTCAATCGCAAAGTAATAACATATATAATAACATATAGTGAATCCTAGTTTTTTCCCCCCTGGAAGGTTAGTAAATCCTAGTTAATAACATTAATGTTAATTAATATGAGTCAACTAACATCCACCAATTATAACTTGTCAATTCATTATTTTATGCCACATCAGCATGCCACATGTCATTCATACATGATTTGTATCCAACTTTTAATATATATATATGATGTGATATAAAGTTTATCGATTATATAGTTTATCGATTATATAGAGTTTATCGATTATAAAGTTTATTGTTTTTATATATAGTTTAATGATTATATGTCGTTTATCGATTATGTGAAGTTTATCGAATTTATATAAAGTTTATCGATTATATGTAGTTTATGGATTATGTGTGGTTTATCGATTCTACGCATCTATTGTTATAGTGATTACACAGAAATGTTCTAGTTATGGATGCTAATTGTGAATTAGGGATCGACTAATGAGGCTAGTTAAGCCTTATACGAGTCACAGTTAAGGGCATCGATATCATCGCTAACGTTGCCTTCGCATTTATGATTATATATGTGTAAATATCAAAGCAATGTTCAAAATTTATTGCAATCGTGTGGATTTTGGGAATCGGTTGGTGATATGATTTTATGACGTGATCATACGTGCTATGTGAAATCTTTTTCTCCTAAATTGACGAATGCGTGAGATGGCATTGATTTTAAGTTCTAAAGGTACTTAAAAGTTCGTAAATGCTTATTCACACGATTTCTAAGTGTTTCTAAATATTTATCGGTTCCTGTTTTAATTGACAAATCATTAGTAAGGAAGTAAATTCTAAATCATCGAATTGATCAAACTGTAGGAGTCGGGTGCCCATCGATAAGTCTAGGGGATCCTCTTTAACAGGGGATTAAGTAATGAACGTGGGTTGCATAGCATCAATTGGATTGTCTTTAGCTTCACCAACCCAATACCCCCCTTGAAACTTACGCGTAAGTTCAACCTCAGTATTTCAAAGTTCAACGTCCGTAGCTCTGCCAGGAGGCAGAGAATTCAAAGTTCAATGTTCGTAGCTCTGCTAATAGGTAGAGAATTCAAAGATCAATGTTTGTAACTCTGCCAATAGGCAGAGGATTCAAAGTTCAAAGTTCATCAAAGTTCAAAGTTCATAATTCTGCCAGTAGGCAGAAGTTTCAAAGTTCACTGTTCATTATTCTGCCAAGAGGCAGAAGCTTCAAAGTTTAATGTTCATGACTCTGCCAGCTGGCAGATGATTCAAAGTTCAATGTTTCATAGTTCTGCCGGTAGGCAGGAAACTCAAGTCCAATGTTTTATAGTTCTACCCATAGGTAGAAGAAATCCTATAGTTTTGCCAATGGGCCGTAGAGTCAAAGTCATACGTTACAAACCCCGCCAATTGGTATAGAAATAAGATCGAAGGAAACTCCCAGTTCACATGATGGTTTGTAAAACGTTACACTTTAAGGGACAAGCACGTAAAGTTCAAAGGTCATATTGTTGTTTACTAATCATATGACATAGTTATATGTTTCACATTATGGTTATCGTTCCATGTTTAGCGAGGAGATTTACCCCTGCATCTGATCTGTTACTGTATGTTAAAGTGAAAGCATCGGATTAGTGATTGCCTCGCATTAGGCATGATGATGGTTTTAGCATAATTGCTAAGTTCACATAGCCCATCACCTAACGGCATCTTCAATGAAATCTTAATGATTATGTACGATTTAAATTATATTTCCTGAAATCAGCTTCGCTAGTGTACTGAGCATCATGTATAAGTTTTAGCGATGAATGAGCCTTTTATAACAGAAATCCCAGCAAGTAGTGTTTATGGGTTAAACCCCATTTGTTTTCATTGAATTTATGAGTTCATATGAACGACTTATGGTAAGTTTAAGCTGGCGGTGCAAACGCTATTTTTCTTGCATTGTACCTAGAACACACTATACGATATGTGAGTTCTTCAAAGAAAAGGGATTACGAACAACTGTCGTAAGCTATGATTGCATTGAAAGTATTGTTTTAGGGGAGGGGGTTATCCACTGCACGATCATCGCTCATTCCATCTATTGTTGTTGCCCTCCAGGTTTCTGAAGTAGCAGGTAAAGGTCGGTTCAAGTAAGTCGAAATGGAGTCATTGCGGTCCTAGGAGTAAAGCAATGTGCTCGTATGTGAGCTGTAAAATGTATTATGTTGTAATGGTTTGTAATTTAAGTTCTTGTGTGCCTGGGTTGCATATCATTTAGAGTCGCTCTGTACGGCCGTGTGAGCTACCATCTAAGTTACCCAGGACTGTCCTTTTCATTGTTCATTTGTTTAAGCGTTGAACTGTACTGGTTATTATACTCCGAGCGGGTAGCCCGTAGAGCTGTGAACTCCGACGGGTAGCCATTGAGTTAGTTAGCCTTTATTGCTACTTTTCAGTGCAGGAAAATTATTGTAAGGCTTTGAGCCTGGAAAATGGTCAGTTTTCAGGGGAAACTCTGTCCGTTTCGTTCCATGATTTAAAAAAAAGAAAAGGGGGAACCTAATACTCCTAGCGTTAGGGTTGGGGGGCGTTACATTGTTGCACTGGCTGCCCCCTCTCTAGTTATAGGCGTTTTGTATGATCTTGGCATGCTTATGTAATAATCGAAAAGAAGTAGTTATAGAAACAAACAACAAAAAGAACACCAATACTTCTCAGTGTGAGTCTGCTTACATGGGATTTAAGGAGATTCAGATATATACGATCTTACCTATGCAAGTGTCACTATCCATGGGCAGTTGCACACAATTCTATTTTATGTTCATGAATGCAATCTTAGCCTCATCACTAATCAAGTTGATGCTTGTGAGAAAGATTAAGCATTTGTTCCGTTTGACTTTTTATCTACATATTAGTATACCTTTGAAATTTACGATTATAGGAAGGAAGGGTGGATAAATTAGCAAAATTCGACAGTTGCATGATATTAATGATTTAAATTTAAATAATGCATATATGATATATCAACATGTGCAGCATATGAGACACTAAATATTCATGAAATTCAAGGCCATGACATATGACAAGGTAAAGGGCTTTCCCGGGGGCATTTCCTTGACAAATTTATCAAGGAAATTAACGGTCAATCCTACGCAAGCCACAATCTTTTCAGTTAATTGACAAAAACTGAAAAAACAAAACCTTCATCCTCGTCTTTTAAGTCGTAAGTTTGCCTTGTAGCCAGAACGTCAAGATGGCCGAGTTGGTCTAAGGCGCCAGTTTCAGGTACTGGTCCGAAAGGGCATGGGTTCGAATCCCATTCTTGACAAATACAAGTTGGGTTGTTTTGCTCTGTTTTCAGTTTTTGCTTCTATACTTTATCGGTTCTGGAAATGAATGTGCTATGTGCCCTGTACATTGTCAGCTGCTGGCGTTAGGCAAAAATCTTCATCACAAATGAAAAAATGGGGCTTGTTGCTGAATGGCTACCTGTGAAATCAACGTTTATCTGTGTCCCATGAGTTGAAAGCTGGTCAGAAGCAAACAATAGCCAATACAGTGGGATAACATCAGAACTAAAGAAACTAAAGAAAATTTGAGTTTAAACTTAATTAAATTCATATAAGTCGAATCAAATAGGGTTTGAGACTTCAAAATTTTAAAATATCCCATTTATTTCAAGTACATAACTGGATAAATTTACATCGTGAGATCAAAGTTTGATTTTATAGTGAAAATTCATACATGAAGATATGCTAAATTCTGTACATTTTGTAGTTCTCTTGAATTTAAGAATAAGTATGACACAATCAGCATTTCCTTTATATCGGACTCAAGATCCTTCTTGACCATCTAGAAACTAGTCATTTGGACAAACAATAGGAGGTACTTAGTCCGATGTAATTTTGTCATTGATTAGGGTTCGAAAACCAGAGGAAATGTGATATCATCTTCTTTGATGTTGTGCATTACCCCCTAATTGATTTGCTCTTAAGATATTTTGCACTTAACCTTTGACCATTGTAAACCAGGACTTCCCAAATAATCAAGAGAAAAAAAACCCAAAAATGTAACATCGTCTTGACCATTGTTCCTCGTGAACAATCAAATTTAGAGCTAGACATCCAATAATCAAGATGAAAAAACCGCAAAAAGGAACATCCTCTTGACCATTATTCATCACGAACAATCAAATTTAGAGCTATAAAATATGATCCAATACAATAACAAAATTCAAACCTTGTCTGAAGTTACTAAAAGAGACACAAGCTCAACATGAGCCAAACTGATTTCCACATGAAGTCGATATGATTTCACCGTTTAGTTTGAAAACATATTATGTTTTTAATTTTAGGAAAATTTAAGCTATTTTTAAAACTTTCATGAAATTGACCCTTTTACTTAATAGATCGACTTGAACTGACTTTTTTCCTAATTCTAATTCAATTGATGGCCAACAAGAAAAAAAAGAGTCCTACCCAATACCAATGCACATGAAAGCCCATGTCCAAGTCCAAGCCCAAGCCCAAGCCCAAGCCCAAACAGCCCTTTTACTTACTTTGAAAATATACTATGTTTTTTTTAATACTCAATAGGTGTATGAGTATGGGTATGGGTATGACTTTCAAAAATGAGTATGCGTAAGGGTACGGCTTAACTCGCTCCATTGCTATCCCTACTAATGTCTGATTCTTGTTTTCTTCTTCTTTTTTTTTTCCGGGGGGGGAGTTACACATCCTAGTAGCTCAAGGGTTTTGTCTACAATATTATTAAAATAGGAAGTAAATTCTTATGAAATATTTCTATACAATTGTAGAATTAATATGCTTACAAAGTCAGACAAACCCAATCTACGCCATGGTTAACCTCTCTAAATATATGTGATACAACAATCTTAATACATGATTGTAATTAAATCAGAGCATCTTTAACAAGCGCTTAAATCTTCCAATGTGTTTGAATTCTTCCTTGAAATGTTTGAATTCAAGTCTATTCTTTTTAGCTTATCATAAGTAGTTTATTCATAGCTAAAATTATAAGTAGAAAACATGATTACATGTTGATCAGTAATAATTAGTGTTGAATACTTATGATAAGTATTAATGATAAGTTGAAAAGAGCAAGTCACTATTATGTTGCCTCTCTCTGTATAAATATGGGTGTATCCTACTTCAACGATTGTTTTGACTCCATTCCTCATTATTGTTGCTTCTGCTAGTAAAAATAATGTTAATCACAAGTTGAATGCTCATGCCTGCATAATAGGAGAATAATGTAGCCTTATGCTAATCCTAGTGATGATTTGAGTCCTTGAAAATTGCTGAATCCTGCTTTAACTATTGCTTTGATTCCATTCATCATTATTGTTGCTTTTTCTAATAAAACTAATCTTAGTCCCAAGTTGAATGCTCTTGCTTGCATAAATCAATGAATAATATAGCCTCACAATGCTCCTTGTAATGATTTGAGCCCGTGAATATTGAGTTTAATGAATCCACCAAGTGGTTTCTCCCACTATCCATCGCGATAGTTATTGTGTGGTTGGAAGGGTGGGTTTGCAAGATTATGTATTTTGTGTGGGTTTGTGTCTAATATACCATTTTGCGCATTCTTTTTTTGCTTGAAGTAAAGGGGAACGAAATTGAGGGATTCATTTTGGAATATTACACCATCATTGATTTCCAACCGCATTAATCTCACTGTTCTATCCATCTCACTTTTAGAGACCATTATGAATTTGTGACAACTAGGCGAGTATGAATGCATAGGTGTGTTAATACATCAACAGATAACCATTTCGGAAGGAAGGTATCACTCTAGACTTTTGTGCCACTTAACGTAGGAAAAGGGGATGTGTTGTGTTCTCCAACTCCTTATCCCAAAGGGGACACATCAAGTCTAAGTTTGCTCGAACTCCTTATTACAATTATTCTTATTTGGTTTGGAGAAAATGCAAGTCACCGGTATCTATATGTCTACTTTGCAAAACAAGAAGTTTCTCCTATTTTTTATTTTTTCAGTCAAATGAAAACAACCCAAAAACAGTAAAATAAGTATTTTACTAAAGCATCTTTGAATATATTTTCTACCGATGCCAAATTAACTGTAGTACATTGAAAATACCTCTTAGTAAATCTTTGTAAAATTGTTATTATGGCCAATATGATGCCTCCATACCTAAATAATTTTACAAATTACTCATGAAAAGCAATAAAAAAATAACCAAAAAAGAAAACAAAGCATATAAAATTAACTAAGATTAAAAAGAAGGAATGCATTGGATGATAATCAAATAAGTCAATATCCTACAATAGGCTCTTTACTCAAAAGTAAATTTTTGTTTGGTAGAGAGACACACAATGATTCAATTTGTACTTGGTTAAAAAAAATATATAAATAACCAATTATTTAGTACTACAAATCTCCTAGTCAGCAATGCAGCAAAAAACGACAAAGTAATCGAGCACACAGAGAAAAAGTTTCCTTTTCGTTGTCTTGTGACCGTGAGACACGGCTTTTTTAAGAAATGACTTGCGTAGATTGATGTAGGTAAAATTTAAACTTAAATATTTGATAATAATTCTCAAAAAATTTACTTAATTAAATCAGCTAATAATTATAAAATTAATGCTTTAAAACATACTAAATAATTAAAATAATTATTTTCTCCAGTCACAAGTTCAACGATGAACTTCAGTGCTCTATGTACTGATATGCCTCCAATATTATTTTAGTAAGCACTGCGTAAGACCGTCTTACATAAATTATATTATGAGATAGATGCTGTTATGGCGACTATTAATTGATAATTAATTGGGATAACTAATAGTTCATTTGAGGGTAACTATTTTTACAATCAAACCTAAATAGATTATTTGTCATCCTTAAATTTAACAGTCTCTCTAAAACATATTATTAGTGACTGCAAAACCTCAAAAACGTTACTCGTAAAAAAGTTCATCTCATAATAATCTTCATACGAGATGGTCTCATTCAAAATTTTTTGATATTATTTTTATAGCCAATAATCTTATCTTTACTTTTGAATACAATTCAAGTGATTTAGCCAATCTATACCAAATTAGTTTAATGGGATTCATTAGTAGTTGGTAATATTCATACTCACCTAATGCATTTATTTTCAAGACTACTAGATTTCACTCAGTTGCCACATCTTTTGCATCTCTCAAGTCTCAGGTAATTATTTCATGATTTACAGTAGGCTTCATTCACAAAGAGTTGCCTCCATGATTACTTTTATTGCGCTTGGTAAAACTTTTGTAATAACCTTTTGTAATAATTGGATAATTATATCTAATTATGGCGTCAGTAAAAAAAAATTAGATGCAAGTTAATTTCTTTTTTCTCTGAAAGCTAAATTTCATAATCCTTAGAAATTGTTGGAATGCAACTTCTCACAACAACTTCTAAAAAAAGTTGAATTTTCATTAATAATTTTTTTCGGAAATTCTAATTTGCCATTAATCTTTTAACTTATTCCAATCAAATTCAATTAATAAATTTTGTGAAATATAATAGGCACAACTCAACTACAATACAATTACAACCTATACAACTAGGGCCGGAAAAAAAATCCGTACCCGCCTAGAATCTGTAAAATATGCCCCAATAGGTATGGGTATGGGTGGTGAAAGTGGGAAAAAAAAAGGGTATAGGGTGGGTATTGCTAAAATGGGTATGGGTACGAGTAAGAGTATGGGAATAGGTTCCACCCGTCCCATACCTGTTTTATCAATACTCGTCCCATATAAAACCTATACCCGTTTGTTTAAAGTTCTAATTTGTTGTTTATACTTGAATATTTTGCTAGTTACGTTGAGTTGTATGGTATTTAGACTTCAGTGAGACATTTTGTTAGAAACTATAATTATTAAGTGCTAATTTATTACTGTGATTGACAAACTTTTAGTTATATTTGATGTGATATGATACGTTGTTAAAAATTTGGTATTAATATGACATATTGGCTATTTGATGTCAAATATAGGTATAAAATGAGTTTAATTCTTTTTTGTCTATATGTACCCAACTAAAACTCGCATATCCGCTATATCCAGTGGGTATGGGTATAGCTTTATAACACCCGATGAGTATGGGTATGAATATGGATATTAATTTGAAAAACAGGTATGGATGAGAGTACGACTAAACCTGTCCCATACTCCCGTACCCGCCCCATCACCACCTCTACATACAACTACTCTTGAGTGAGTAGAAATAAAGTCTATCTCTTCATATGTAAAAGTTTTATTTTATCTTTTTATAGGAATATTAGTCTCTCTTTCTATAAAAGTTGTGTTCAGTTAGTTTGATCTAAGACATTGGAGGAAGATTAATTTTCAAAATGCTATAGCACGGATTGTGAGGTCCTCTATCAAAAGTAAAGATGTCAAGTCATCAAAGATTACTCATAATAACGTCATAATTTTTGAAGCCACATGTCAATAAGGTTTGTATTAGTTATTTGAAAGTTGAATTTGATATTTATGTTTTAGATCTACAATTATTCATTCACGATTTTTATTATAAGTGCCGCTTGGCATATTGTTAAGGAAATTATCATGTTTTATTCACAAAAAAAAGAAAACTACAATTGTCTTAATATTTACTTATTGTTTTATTTAGTACTCTTTTAATATTTACTTCATTTTACTTTGTTTGCTCTTTATTCATAGATGTTGGCTTTGCACTCTGGTTCTATTCGGTAAAATTAGTTGTTTAGATAATGGTTAATAGATGATATAGTGGACAGCTCTTTCGGGTGCGGATAGTTGTAACAATTTAGAAGGTTTTTTTTTTTTTTTTAGGGGGGGCTTTGATCCCCTATTTAACTGAAGTTGAGCTACTGTTGGCCCAATAAAGAGTGGAGCTCTCCTATAGCAGATTTTCTCCATTCACAAGACTCAAACTTTAGACATTCCTTAAGGGAAACAAATGTGAAATACTGAAACTACTTGAACCAACCAGTATTAATATTAATTTAGAAGTTAGCGGGTAGCAGTTTGGATCAGTAGTTAAAAAAATCTATTCGGTAAATTTAGCTAATGGGTAAGCTAATTAATGTAAATTGATATAAAAAGATATGGATAATTTCTAAAGATAAAATTTTCAAAGTGGCATTTTTGACCAAAAAAAGTGAAATGCTACTTTTGAATGCCAAAGGATAATATTGTTAGTTTTTCAAAAACACTGCTTGAAACGCTAAATAATACTTAAAATGCTAGTCTAGATACTACTTTACTGAACACTAAAATTAACTAATTAGTGTCATGACTTGGTCAAAATGATAAATGCTAAACATTAGTTCAAACACTGAAGTCGAACTTAACCTCTATCTATAACCAAGTGGCTAAAAAATACTCCCAAAAAAGTGTCCCCCCCCCCAAAAAAAAGTTGTGATATGAGTGTTTAAAATATTTGAGTTATTGGTCAACACCCTTTTTGACCTTTCCTTTCATTGTTATGAATCAAGGTGTCACTGTTGACTTTGCTTTGTTCAATTTGGATGAACTTAATAAGTTCCCCCACTATTGGAGGCCTTCCTCTGGTTGGCAGTCTTTGGTAACTTAATACCAAGGATATACTGCATAAAAAAGTGTGCCTTACCTGCTAAAGCAAACATATGCAGTTTTCAGCTTCACACATAGAGAATCTGGACCATTTGTTGATGCTTTGCTCCTTTTATTAGGCCTTATGAAGCTCTTGGATGAGAAGGAATGGAGTGGGATTTGATCAACGAGTGGCTAGTGCAACAACGCTATCGCAAACTAATAAGTAAAGGTTTGCATGAAGGTCAGAGGCATGGAAGGATTGGACACGATGCTATCCAGCTGAACTGGCTATAAACTTTGCTTCAATTCAGATCATGTTCCTCTAGTGATAGGTCGTATTTCAAGAAGCTTAGCCTGCTTGTTCTAAAGTGTTCTTTTAGTTGTTATTTTATTGTTTTCATGGCACTGGCTGCCCCCTCTCTAGTTATAGGTGCTTTGTATGATCATGGCCTGCTTATATAATAATCGAAAAAAAGTAGTTGTAGAAACAAACAACAAGAAGAACACCAATACTTCTCAGTGTGAGTCTGCTTATATGGAATTTAGGGAGATTCAGATGTATACGATCTTACCTATGCAAGTGTCTCTATCCATGGGCAGTTGCACATGATCTATTTCATGTTCATGAGTGCAATCTTGGCCTCATCACTAGTCAAGTTGATGCTTGTGAGAAAAATTGAACATTTGTTCCTTTTGACTTTTTATCTATATATTAGTATACCTTTGAAATTTAGGATTATAGGAAGGGTGGATAAATTGGCAAAATTCGACAGTTGGATGATATTAATGATTTAAATTTAGATAATAGATATATGATATATCAACATATGTAGCGTATGAGACACTAAAAATTCATGAAATTCAAGGCCATGACATATGACAAGGTAAAGGGATTTCACTGGGGGGCCATTTCCCTGACAAATTTAGTAAGGAAATTAACGGTCAATCCAATGCAAGCCACAATCTTTTCAGCTAATTTTAATCTTCGTTGACAAAAACTCACCAGCCTTAAAAATTTTTTTAAAAACCAAGTACTGGATCCTTTCTTTTGAAGACACCAGTTTGCTTTGTAGCAACAACGTCAAGATGGCCGAGTTGGTCTAAGGCGCCAGTTTCAGGTACTGGTCCGAAAGGGCATGGGTTCGAATCCCATTCTTGACAATATGCCTTTTGTTTTGCGCTGTTTTCAGTTTTTGCTTCGACACTTTGTCGGTTCTGGAAATGAATGTGTGTACATTGTTAGTTGCTGGCGTTAGGCAAAAATCTTCCTCACAAAATTTTAGTTTGAAAATATATTATGTTTTTAATTTTAAGAAAATTTAAGCTATTTTTAAGACTGTAATGAAATTGACCCTTTTACTTAATAGATCGACTTAAACTGACTTTTTTCCTAGCTCTAATTCAATTGATGACCAACAAGAAAAAAAGAGTCCTACCCAGTACCAATGCACATGAAAGCCCAAGCCCAAGCCCAAACAGCCCTTTTACTTAGTTTGAAAATATATTATGTTTTTTTAAATACCCGATAGGTGTATGGGTACGGGTATGAATCCGAACCCGCCCCATTGCCATCCTACTGATGTGTGATTCTTGTTTTCTTCTTCTTCTTTTTTTTTGGGGGGGGGGTTACACATCCTAGTAGTTTAAGGGCTTTGTCTATAATATTATTTTATAAAATAGGAAGTAAATTCTTATAAAATATAGGATTCTATACAATTGTAGAATTGGTATGCTTACAAAGTCAGGCAAACCCAATCTACGCCATGGTTAACCTTTCTAAATATATGTGATACAACAATCTTAATACATGATTGTAAGTAAATCAACATATCTTTAACAAGCGCTTAAATCTTTCAATGTGTCTGAATTCTTCCTTGAAGTGTTTCAATTCAAGTCTATCCTTTTTAGCTTATTATAAGTAGTTTATTCATAGCTAAAATTATGAGTAGAAAACATGATTACATGTTGATCAGTATTAATTAGTGCTGAATGCTTATGATAAGTTGAAAAGAGCAGGTCACTGTTATGTTGCCTCCCTATGTATAAATATGGGTGTATCCTGCTTCAACTATTGTTTTGACTCCATTCTTCATTATTGTTGCTTCAGCTAGTAAAAATAATGTTAATCTCAAGTTGAATTTTCATGCCTGCATAATAGAATAATAATGTAGCCTCATGCTTCTCCTAATGATGATTTGAGTCATTGAAAATTAGTGAATCCTGCTTTAACTATTGCTTTGATTCCATTCCTCATTATTGTTGCTTCTTCTAATAAAACTAATGTCAGTTCCAAGTTGAATGCTCTTGCTTGCATAAATCAATGAATAATGTAGCCTCATGGTGCTCCTTGCAATGATTTGAGCCCGTGAATATTGAGTTTAATGAATCCACCAAGTGGTTTCTCCCACTATCCATCGCGATAGTTATTGTGTGGTTGGAAGGGTGGGTTTGCAAGATTATGTATTTTGTGTGGGTTTGTGTCTAATATACCATTTTGCGCATTCTTTTTTTGCTTGAAGTAAAGGGGAACGAAATTGAAGGATTCATTTTGGAATATTACACCATCATTGATTTCCAACCGCATTAATCTCACTGTTCTATCCATCTCACTTTTAGAGACCATTATGAATTTGTGACAACTAGGCGAGTATGAATGCATAGGTGTGTTAATACATCAACAGATAACCATTTCGGAAGGAAGGTGTCACTCTAGACTTTTGTGCCACTTAACGTAGGAAAAGGGGATGTGTTGTGTTCTCCAACTCCTTATCCCAAAGGGGACACATCAAGTCTAAGTTTGCTCGAACTCCTTATTACAATTATTCTTATTTGGTTTGGAGAAAGTGCAAGTCACCGGTATCTATATGTCTACTTTGCAAAACAAGAAGTTTCTCTTATTTTTTATTTTTTCAGTCAAATGAAAACAACCCAAAAACAGTAAAATAAGTATTTTACTAAAGCATCTTTGAATATATTTTCTACCGATGCCAAATTAACTGCAGTACATTGAAAATACCTCCTAGTAAACCGTTGTAAAATTGTTATTATGGCCAATATGATGCCTCCATACCTAAATAATTTTACAAATTACTCATGAAAAGCAATAAAAAAATAACCAAAAAAGAAAACAAAGCATATAAAATTAACTAAGATTAAAAAGAAGGAATGCATTGGATGATAATCAAATAAGTCAATATCCTACAATAGGTTCTTTACTCAAAAGTAAATTTTTGTTTGGTAGAGAGACACACAATGATTCAATTTGTACTTAGAAAAAATATAAATAACCAATTATTTAGCACTGCAAATCTCCCAGTCAGCAATGCAGCAAAAAACGACATAGTAATCGAGCACACAGAGAAAAAGTTTTCTTTTCGTTATCTTTTGACCATGAGACACGGCTTTTTTAAGAAATGACTTGCACAGACTGAATAATTGTCAAAAAATTTACTTAATTGAATCAGCTAACAATTATAAAATTAATGCTTTAAAACATACTAAATAATTAAAATAATTATTTTCTCCCGTCACAAGTTCAACGATGGACTTCAGTGCTCTATGTACTAATGTGCCTCTAATATTATTTTAGTAAGTATTACGTAAGACCGTCTTATGTAAATTATATCATGAGATAGATGCTGTTATGATGAGTATTAATTGATAATTAATTAGCATAATTAATAGTTCATTTGAGGGTGACTATTTTTAAATGTAACAGTCTCTCTAAAACATATTTTTTGGGTCGTTTGGAATCAGCCTCTTTATGGACAGAGATGTCCGTTGAGGTAAGGCTGCTTACATCTGAATCTCCCCAAACCCTGCGAAAGCAGAACCCACATTGGGAGTTGTTGTTGTTGTTGTTGAGGGTGACTATTTTTACAATCAAACCTAAATGGATTATTGGTCATCCTTAAATTTAACAGTCTCTCTAAAATATATTATTAGTGACCGCAAAACCTCAAAAAAGTTACTCGTACAAAAATTTGTCTTATAATAACCCTCATATGAGATGGTCTTATTCAAGAATTTTTGATATTATTTTCATAGCCAATAATCTTATCGTTACTTTTGAATACAATTCAAGTAATTTAGCCAATCTATTCCAAATTAATTTAATGGGATTCATTGGTAGTTGGTAATATGTTGACTTTCATACTCACCTAATGCATTTATTTTCAAGACTACTAGATTTCACTCAGTTGCCACATCTTTTGCATCTCTCAAGTCTCAGGTAATTATTTCATGATTTACAGTAGGCTTCATTCACAAAGAGTTGCCTCCATGATTACTTTTATTGCGCTTGGTAAAACTTTTGTAATAACCTTTTGTAATAATTGGATAATTATATCTAATTATGGTGTCAGTAAAATTAAAACAAAAATAGATAGAAGTTAATTTCTTTTTTTCTCTAAAAGCTAAATTTGATAATCCTTAGAACTTGTTGGAATGCAACTTCTCACAACAACTCTTAAAAAAAGTTGAATTTTCATTAATAATTTTTTTCGGAAATTCTAATTTGCCATTAATCTTTTAACCTATTCCAATCAAATTCAATTAATAGATTTGTGAAATATAATAGGTACAATTCAAGCAGTTTACTCTTGAGTGAGAGTAGCAGTAAAAATAACTAAATATGAATACTAATGTGGATGTGTAAAGGTAAAGTACGAATATGTCATATTACCATATTGGAGAATATAAGTTAGGAGATCGTCATTTTGGGCTTAAAGTTTGAACAGACGATTAATATGGTCATTCGGGACCATAGATGTGGTTTACTTACTTTTTAATGCTACGTAGACAATTAAAATATAAGTGAATTGTGGAGATTTTTTTTTTTTTTAAAAAGGAATCTTGTATCTTTCGAACTATCTTATAAAGTAGTTTGAAGACTAGGGTGTAATTCGTAGATTAAACAATTAGTAACTAAAATTGTTTTAATACAAGTTCGTCCACAAGCTTCTTTCACTGCAATCCTCCCCTCTCCTCCAAGAAAGCCCTAGCCTTCACCCCTTCGAAGGGGCTGCCATCAACATTTTTGTTGATGGCAATCCCCGTTTTAATTGATTTCTTTATCAATCAATAGTTTAATACCAGTTTTTCTACAAAATGAAGTCTATTTCTTCATATTAAAAGTTTTATTTTACCCTTTTATAGGAGTATTAGTCTCTATTTCTATAAGAGTTGTGTTTAGTTGATTTGATCCAAGACATTGGACGAAGATCAATTTTCACTGGAGTCGAGCTACTATTAGCCTAGTAAGGGGTAGAGTTCTTCCATCGTAAATTTTCTCCATTCACAAGACTCGAACTCAATATTTTACCTAAGGAGAATAAGTGTCAAACCACTTAAACCAATCTGTATTAGTAATAATTTAGAAGTTAGCGGATAGCTGTTTAGATCAGTGGTTGAAGAAAATATATTCAGTAAGTTTAGCTAATGGGTAAGCTGATTAATGTAAATTAACATTAAAAGATATGGATAATTTCCAAAGATAAAATTTTCAAAATGATATTTTTTGATCAAAAAAGTAAAATACTACTTTTGAATGCCAAAAGCTAATATTGTTAGTTTTTTCAGAAACATTGTTTGAAACGCTAAATGCTACTTGAGATGCTAGTCTAGATACTATGTTACCGAGCAATAAAATTAATTGATTAGTGTCATGATTTGATCAAAACACTAAATGCTAAACATTACCCCAAACACTACTGTCGAACACGACCTCTATCTATAACCAAATAGCTAAAAAATAATCCCAAAAAAGTGCCTTTTTTCCCTCAAAAGTTGTGATACTTGTATTTAACATATTGGATTATTGGTTAACCTCCCTTTTTTTTCCTTTCCTTTCGTTAAATTTGTTATAAACCAAGGTGTCGCTGTTGAGTTTGGTTTGTTCAATTTGGATGAACTTAATCAGTTCCCCAGTATTGGAGGTGTTCCTCTAGTTGGCAGTCCTTGGTAAACTTAATACCAAGGATATACTGCATAAAAAAGTGTACCTTACCTGCTAAAGCAAACATATGCAGTTTTCCACGTCACGCATTGAGAACCTAGACCATTTGTTGATGCTTTGCTCCCTTTATTAGGCCTTATAAAGCTCTTGGATGTGAAGGAATGTAGTGGTGTTTGATCAACAAATGCTTAGTGCAACAACCCTATTGCAAACTAATAAGTGAAGGTTTGCATGAAGGTCAAAGGCATGGAAGTATTGGACACGATACTATCCAGTTGAACTGGCGAGAATCTTTGCTTCAATTCACATCATGTTCCCCAGCGATAGGTCATATTTATATAAGCTTAGCCTGTTTGTTCTGAAGTGTTCTTTTAGTTGTTATTTTGTTGCTCTGGCTACCCCCTCCCTGTTTATAGGTGCTTTGCATGATCTTGCCCTATTTATGTAATAATTGGAAAAAAGTAGGTGTACAAGCAAACAACAAGAAGTACTTCTCAGTGTGAGTTTGCTCACACGGAATTTAGGGAGATTTAGATGTATATGATCTTACCTATGCAAGTGTCACTATCCATGAGCAGTTGCACACAATTCTATTTTATTCTAATGACTGCAATCTTGCCCTCATCCCTAATCAAGTTGATGCGTGCGAGAAAAATTAAACATCTGTCGACAAAAACCCACCAACCTAAAAACCATAAAATTAAAAAAGATCGGATTTGGAGTTTCGAAAGCTCGACAGAGAGCTTTGCAGCAACGTCAAGATGGCCGAGTTGGTCTAAGGCGCCAGTTTCAGGTACTGGTCCGAAAGGGCATGGGTTCGAATCCCATTCTTGACAATGTTAGTTTTGTTTTGCCCTGTTTTCAGTTTTTGCTTCAATACTTCGTCGGTTCTGGAAATGAATGTGCACTGTGTACATTGTTAGTTGGCGGCGTTTGGCAAAAATCTTCATCACAAATTAAAAAATGGAGCTTGTTGCTGAATGGCTATGTGTGAAATCAACATTTATATGTGTCCTATGAGTTGAAAACTGGTCAGAAGTAAACAAATTTTTAAATTTTCATCTGTAGATCAAAGTTGGATTTTATATTAAAAATACATACATGAAGATATCCTACATTCTATACATTTTGTAGTACTCTTGAATTTGAGAATAGACAACAGGAGGTACTTAGTCTAGTGTAATTTTGCCATTAGCTAGGGTTCGAAAACCACACGAAGCGTGATATCATGTTCTATGCTATCGTGTATTACCCCCGAGTTGATTTGCTTGTAAGATAGAGGGATTCATAGGAGATTTGAAATATGAGTAGTGTAATAACGTCTCCCACTTAAAGCTATGAGCTTACTAGTGATTTTGGTCGGATAACTAGACTCCTTTGCTAATTTGTTATGTGCATGTTCCAATCAACCTAATGTGTTTTATAATATTAGTCTGATTTATTTTTCTTGTTTGTGTTTCGCCCTAAACTTTTGACCATGATAAGCCTTGACTTGTCAAATAATCAAGAGGAAAAAACACAAAAAAGGAAACATCCTCTTGACCAGTATTCATTACAAATAATATAACTCTCAGTTGGAAAAGTTTGATCCAACATAATAACATAATCCAAATTAGGCTTGAACTTACAAAAAGAGACACAAACTCAAGATGAACCAAATTGATTTCGATCTCATGTCGACATGATTTGACCATTTAGCGTAAAATATGCTATTTTTCAATTTTAAGTAACTCTATGCTAATTCTAAGACTGTCACAAAATTAGCACGTTTACTTAATAGGCCGACTTGAACCGACATGTTTTCCAATTCTAATTCAATTGATGGCTAAAACAAAGCAGCCCTACCCATTATCCATGGAAGACTGAACGGAAGCCCAGGCCCAGGCCCACGAAACACAGCAAAGTTTAGTGTGGTGAGTGGGTTGGGCAAAGTTGGTCGAGTTGATACTTTACGATCGCCGACCTTCGAAACGTTTTTCTCTCTCCTTCCTCCTCTGCGTTCTCTCATCGAGCGTCTTCCCCTTCAACAATTCACATTTCTCCCTCTCTCTCTCTGTCTTTCTCTCTCTCTACCGAGAAAACTCGTGTAAGCAGAGCAGAGCTCCTTCAATTTGAGCAAAAATGGCGACTGTCATGCAGAAAATCAAAGACATCGAAGATGAGGTCAAGTGTCTCTTTCCTTAATTCCCTAATCTTATGCCGGCCTTGCTTATTTCTCTATAGTGCATAAACCCTACCCCCCCCCCCCAACTTTCAAATTAGCAGTTCCGATTGAGTGTTTAGTCTGTTTAGAAAACAATAACAATCAATACCAACTTAGTTATTGCTCCGAATTTCGCAGCGTGATTGGCAAATTGGTTTCTTATTAGAGAAATGTCAAAGTGATTATGCAACATTTTGTGAATCAAGAGACTTTTTTGTCCATCTTTTGGGGTCAGTTGTTTGTGCTTCATGTATTTTTGTTTGGGGCCAAAGATTTTTTCGGATACATGTGGTTTATGGTGATTTCATATGGGATGAGCTGACATGAATGAAGTGCATAGCTTAATTTACATAAACCTGTTTTGGTTATCATGTTCGTACTTGTGTAACACTTTTTAATTGCTGACTTAGGCTCGTGCTTGATCAGCTCAACTGCCTTTGCTCTGAATTTAACTTTGTTATTTTGATCCCTGCAGATGGCAAGGACCCAGAAGAATAAAGCTACTGCCCATCACCTTGGTCTGCTGAAGGTTATCATTCTGTAACTAACGAGTTGGTCTTCACATGATCAGATGTTTCTCTATTTCTTTTGTTGTGGCTTTTTGCATCTGTTCTAAATTGCTTACCAACATTTAGATGTATCATTATGTTTTCATGAGATTCAGTTTATCCCTAATCTGTCCCTAGAAGGTTTGAGCAACAATAAGCGCCTCATTAACTTGCCTCTGTCCCACATGAAGGGCTTGAAATAATCCACATAAAAAGATTCTTTTTTTTTTCTTCATTTTTTTGGGGGAGTGTGAACGAGGGGTGATGAAAATATAATTAATCAATTATGTTGCACCAAAAGGGGGAAAAGGGATGAATTATGACTAAGGCTCTAAATGCTGTCTTCATGAATGACATGGATATCCATCTGAGCCTCAATAAGTTCCCCTTTGGGCGATGGGGAGTGTGCTTGCAGCTATGTTCATCTGTGCTTTTGATTATACAGTTAATAACCCATGTTAAGGGCTTTCCATGCATATGTCTTGGCTATTGGTTCTCTTGTGCTTCTACCATGAACACAATCAACTAGCACGTGCAATCCATGCATGAAAAGACTAGTTAGTTGTGATTCTCTTTTGTTTCAACCTGAGTTTTTTTCTGGAAATTTTGTTGTGTCTCGGAGATTTCTCTCCCTATGCATTGCTTATGGGCTACGGCTTATCATTTCTTTAAAACTGCTTAACAGATGATACCAAATGGCTATTTTGATCCTTTTTTTTTGGGGGGGGGGGTTTGTTTCTTTCTAAAGTAACCTTTCTGCTGCAATGGTTTGCTTCCTCTGTTTCTTTTGGGTTTCTGATTGATCTCGTGGTGTCAGGCTAAAATTGCAAAGCTTCGGAGGGAACTTTTGGAGCCTACATCAAAAGGAGGTGCTGGTGCTGGTGAAGGGTTTGATGTCACAAAAAGTGGAGATGCTCGAGTTGGTTTGGTTGGCTTTCCATCGGTTGGGAAATCAACCTTGCTTAACAAGTTGACTGGCACCTTCTCCGAGGTACTAAATCCTCTATCACATCTCATGTATACTGAAGGACTGACAAGTGATAGATTTCTGTTCAGTCCCCCCCCCTTC
This sequence comes from Carnegiea gigantea, assembly GCA_029747015.1. Lineage (NCBI taxonomy): Eukaryota > Viridiplantae > Streptophyta > Magnoliopsida > Caryophyllales > Cactaceae > Carnegiea > Carnegiea gigantea. The sequence goes on along the minus strand of JAKOGI010000779.1, from coordinate 324,434 downwards.
ACGCTCAGTCTCTTACCGTATGGACTTCCTCTCAAATCACACATGCACACTGACACTGTTGCCAGCTCTCCTAACATATCTCTTCCTTTGTGGTGATATTTCTATTCTTTTTTATGCTTACAGCAAAGTTGGTTGGTCAAATTTGTAGTATAGAACTAATAGTAATGGAGTCTTTGTTAGTACTAGTCTTTGAATTTCAAATCTTTGGACCCTCATCATCCTAGCTAAGTGTGGAAACTGGTGATTATTCATGGAAACAATATACTTGTTGACTTTTGGGCTACATTAGCACCTGTGGCTAGGTGGAGTGATTAATGCAGTCCTCGGAGCACCCGCAGTCCACTTTGGCCCTTCTACTTAGTCAGATTACTTATGTTGACATCATCCTTATCATTGTGTTTGTCTTTTTACAGGTCGCATCGTATGAATTTACCACTTTGACTTGCATTCCGGGTGTGATCATGTACCGAGGAGCCAAAATCCAGGTATATTAACGATATTTTTAGATATAAGTTAGTGGATTTTCTCTTCCTTCATTGACTACAGATGGAAAAGCAATGAAATTTTGAATTTGGGGGGGGGGCTTTTCCATCGAAGAAATGTTCTGTTCAGTTTACACAACTGCACATTTGGTATTAGTAGTGCTTGTTTTTGGAGATATGAACCCCTCAAAAAAAATTGTGCGTTTGGGACATTCTAATGAAGGGCTGTACTTGGTATCTCTTTTGGAATTTTTTGACATGATGAAAGTGGTCCAAATTCAAGGAGTGTTAATGATGGAGTTACCTGAAAGAGGCTATATGGATGACAACATTGGGACTGAAACTTTCTGGTCCTTTGAAGAGGAGATAGGCAAAGCTTTTTGGATTCTAAACTTTTGCAGTATTGTATTACTGCATATTCATTGCGTAAGGATGGGCATATGATACAAACATTGAGCTGGGTTTTATTTTTTGCTTTCTAAAAAAGAGCGACTAGTTCGACACATATATCAAAAAGAGAATTTTAAATTTTCTTCCAGGAAAGTTTTAAAATACTCAGAAACGGTCTCTCTGCTATTTACATGTTTTTCATTTTTTTTTTTTTTGGTGGGGGTTGGGGGGGGGGTTGAGATTGCTTACATAAGAGTTTGGCCTCCAGGTTAAAATTTGTAGGCTTATGACCTTTTTTGTCTTATGTGAGTTGAAACTTGAAGCAACTAGTTGGACCCCTTTGGAAAGTTGACAGCCTCTATTCACACCTAAGCCAACATTCAGTTGAAAAGATAACTGGGTAGATATTTGGCAGGGGATCGTGTCTAGGTGTTGGACCTTTCATTCTTTGAAAATTTTAATGTGTTTTAGTTAAAAATAATGTGTTGAGTGTTCTATATAGATACATGAGGTGAAAAGAGGAGTCTATAAAATTCTGTAGATATCCCAATTAAGTCATATTTCTGTAGCTGATAGGTTCTTATGTTTGCCCAGGAGGATCTTCTATGATGGCTAGTGGTGTTGCTTTCTCCTCCTTTTCTAGTTGGCAATAAAATTTTAGATCCAAAATTTGCACCGTTAAATTGATTCTTGTTTATCAGTTACATTGGTTTTCTTTCATGTCCTAGTTCAGGGGTATATGTCCTCTAGTGAATATCAGTGTCCCTGCCTGTCTATTTCTGTCATCTCTGTTAGAGACCCCCCCCCCAAAAAGGGTGGTTAGCCAGGCGATATGATATTTGTCTACTTTCATCCAATGTGTTCTCAATTATGGAAGTCCGGTACAGGTGTTGATGGGGTAGACAATAAGTGTTGACAGTCTGAGCATCTTATGTGCATTATGCAAATGATACATTATTCTGCTGTTCAAAAGTTTGGTTATGTGATTCAGTTGTGTTTTGTATTGTTCGCTTGCTTGTCTCGCTCGATTGCCTTATTTTACTCTCTGTGCCTATGGCAAAGTCCTAGACCTTTATACAATCAACATCCAAGTATCCAACACAGCTCTTTCTAATTTTTGTATAAGATGCCAAGCTGAAACAAGCCATAGCTATTGGCTTAACTCTTGATGTGTAGATTGGTCTGGGATTAGAGGTTATGGTTTTCACCTTGTTGCATGCTCTTGAGGATGCAAGGATATGGTTCCTTTTTCTTAGCATGTTGACATGTGGATCACTTTTTTTCATGTGGCAATATGCATATTCTTTTTGGCATGTAATTGTGTTCTTATTTGGAAATAGTTTGTCTTTATCTGCCTTTGCAAAAGGTGCCCTTATGGCTGCGAAATAACGGGAAAGGAACTTCTCTACAGTGAGAGGAAGTTGGTTCTGTTTGTGATTGTATTAATTCGTTTACCCTTGTTCTTCCACCTTTTATTTGAAAATAATATCAGTGATTTCTTTTTTCTGCCCTTTTTGAGGCGCCTTTCCTGCCCATCTCTGTAAGGATGAGGACATGGGGGGTTATGTATTCTATCATTCTACTTTCTGTTCATGTCATGGGTTATGCCACCTCGGTGTTGGGTCAATATTATTTCAGTCTCTCCTTGCATGATTTGGCGATGCTTTGGTTAACATGAATTTGATTTCATATTGCATTTTATATATTTGTGATTTTTTCTTAAGTGCTTTAGTCAGAGTTTTTATTATTCCATCATACTTTCTTTGATGTTTTTGGCAGTTATTGGACTTACCTGGTATTATCGAGGGTGCAAAGGACGGAAAAGGTAGAGGAAGACAGGTAAATCACTGACAAGTGATCCATGTGTTTTGGTTAGAGTAGATGGTTTCTTCTGTACATTGTCTGGTTTTTGCCCCTTATCAATTGGATCATATTCATAGATTCAAACTATGAGATTTTCACTGTCAGTATGCAAGAATAGTTTTGAATGAGCAACTTCTTAAATTGTTATGTTTCAAGAGCATATGCATTGCAGAATAGGAGATAGTAAAGGAGGCAACGATGAAGAAATAGGGGAGGAGGGCATTACAGCAGAAGGAGGACTAAAAGAGTCAAAATCGCATAAGATAAGCTAAACTAGTTACATCCATCCTATTGATAATTATCTTAAATCCTTACTCATGTGATTCTTATCGGCTTATTAGCAAGCCAAAGGATTCTCAACTTAGCGCCTTTGATGGGAAGGAAAAAGCATTCAGAATATCATGAAATAATCTTTTTTTTGGGCCTTAAAATGTCTGTAATAAAGAAAGTTATTAGAATATTAAAGATTCCAAATACCCTGCATATTCAAGAAGTGTTGAGGAGCTGTTTGTATGGGATGGGAGGATACACTGTTTGCGTGAAATGACAGCCATTTGCAGGTGAACATCATTGTTCTTTGGCTGTCGATTTTGTTGTGTTTTTGTGGTGTATCTAACTCACGGGACACAAGGACAAAGGGCTTCATGGTCCTTTGCGTGATTTTGGGTTACAATTACCTTGTCTGATTTCATTCAAACTCTTTTTTGAATTTAGTTGTACGTTGTTTTTCCTCCTTAGTACATTGTTTAAATGTTAAGGGTAACTTCGTTATACATCCACTCTAAGTACTCTAAGTAGTTCCTTTATTTCCTTTGCAGGTTATCAGCACTGCAAGGACTTGCAACTGCATATTGATTGTTCTTGATGCAATAAAGCCAATAACTCACAAGCGTTTGATAGAGAAAGAGCTGGAAGGGTTTGGCATAAGGTAATGAAAAATCTTACCATCCAATATACTGTGCTCTGGTATGCTGGCAGATCAGCATGGAAATCTTATTCACTGCTTTTATTTTTCATATGTTTGCTGCGTAGACCATAGAGTGCTAGTAGTCGCTGGCTTGCTGCAACATGCATATGAGGCCAGGCTGTCAGCATTTTATTCTGCTGTTCCTTGTGTTCCCAGACTGCCAGGGATCTTGTGCATGAGTTAATGGTTTGGTGTCTTTTATATATTGTAATTTTCATCGGATGTAGTTACTGTGCTAGAGGCTAAAAGTTTTTGGATTGGATTGAATATCTATGCTATTGGTCTCCAGACTATGCAATATTTGGTTTGTATATTTGGGGCGTAGTTATCTTTTATTGATCTATTCAGGTCCTAAAAACTGCTTTGTAATCATTTGGGAGATATCTAAAGAAAAAGGGGCAGCCCGGTGCACAAGCATCCCGCGTTCACGCAGGGTCCGGGGAAGGGTCGCACCCCAAGGGGTGAATTGTAGGCAACCTTTGGGAGATATCTAGCGAATGGAAATAAAGCTTTTGATGCGGTACAGTACTCGGTATTCTAATAGTAGTCGGCTAGGGGGTCTTAAAAAAAGAAATGAAGACATCAAAATCAAAATAAACTATAAAGCTCTCTCAAGCCCAACCCCCTCATCCCAACAAGGGGGGGTTGGCTTAGCGTGTTATGTCGTGCTTGTGTTCCCTATGGTTGTCTCAAGTGGTGAAACTCGAGATTCTGGTCCTGCCTACATCAGCCTTAGTGCACAAAAAAGACAAAAGAAATTGTTTTTTCATGTTTCTTACAGCAGATGTTGATCAACCTAACCTTACATTCTAGATTTCATTATGTTAAATTGCATACAGGTGTCTTACTATAGGGCTTGACATTCTGTATTGCGTGGTTTCCTTATTGGCCTGTGATAGGACATGTTTTGAAACATGCACACTTTTGTGCTACGTTGTGTAGTCTATTAAAATTTTTCCCTGTCCTATGCCTTTTGTTTGTTTCTGAGAGCAGGTTAAACAAGGAGCCACCCAACTTAACCTTTAGGAAGAAAGAAAAGGGTGGTATCAATTTGACATCTACAGTTAACAACACGCATCTGGACTTGGAGACTGTCAAGGCAATTTGTAGTGAATACAGAATTCATAATGCGGATATCACTCTACGATGTGATGCAACTGCAGATGATCTTATTGATGTTATTGAGGGAAGTAGGGTTTATATGCCATGCATATATGTCATAAATAAAGTTGATCAGATCACCCTTGAGGAATTGGAGATTCTGGATAAACTTCCCCATTACTGCCCCATCAGGTATATGTCTTTGACATCATCTTCATGTTACAGTAATTATCAGTCTACCAACTCTACCTTACAGTTATATCAATTCATGCAATTCCAGAGATTATTGTTATTTAGCTGTGGGTTGTTTTCACCTTAGCACAAGTGGTTTTTTGCATGTGTCTTTTGGGAGAGTATAAATGTGCCTGTGGAAACTGAGCTATTATATCTATTCGTTGACAGCCTCTTGAGGTTTTTTTTGACGGGTGGGGAGGAGGGGTTGCATTTATGCTGTATTCACAGGGGGAGGCTGTAATCACTTCTCTCATACATTTTTCTAATTACTTTGCAGCGCTCATCTAGAATGGAACCTTGACGGTTTGCTGGAGAAGATCTGGGAGTACCTGAACCTAACTCGTATTTACACAAAACCAAAGGGGATGAATCCAGATTATAATGACCCCGTCATCCTTTCATCCAGGAGGAGGACCGTACAGGATTTCTGTAGTCGGATTCATAAAGATATGATCAAACAATTCAAATAGTAAGTGTGGCTCTGGTTCCCTTTTTTACTTTTACATTCTGCTCTTCCCCCCCCCCCCCCAAAACCCCAACAAACAAACCAAAAAAAGGAAGAAAGAAGCACTAGGATTGTTTCTTTTCTCCTCAGGAAGCTAATCTGTGCCCTCAAGTCTCTGGCTTGCAAGAGTAAGCCATACTGTCACTCTGACTTCGTAAGTTATCAGTTTTCTTGTTGTACTACCAATTAAGGCCCTTACTCCTTAATATCATGGCGCTTAAATTTCAGTGGACTGCAAGAGAGTTTACTCCAGCAAGCATGTAGAAAAGGACATTGGGGTTGGGGGGGGGGGGGGGTGGGGTTCATTTTCAATTGAATTGTTCTATGTGCACTTTGCACAGCTTATTAGTAGTTTTGGACTATTTTCCCGCATCATTTTTTCCTTTTCAAGTCGTATTGAAGAAAATGTAATGCATACGAAGAAGTGTTGCAATGCTGTGAAAAATAATCACTCTTCTCTTGACTGCAGTGCACTTGTCTGGGGATCAAGTGTGAAGCATAAGCCTCAAAAAGTTGGCAAGGTTTGATCCCAATCCTCTAATCTTTGCTCTTTTATCTTACCAGCCATCTCGGCACACATATGATGCATCAGTGATCCTGCTTATCATACTTTCCATGTGATATATCAGGAGCATGAACTTGAGGATGAAGATGTGGTTCAAATTATCAAAAAGATCTGATTCGAAATTAGCAGATATGTTAGCACAAACCTTGCTCCATGCCAGCATGGATGTCTGCGGAAACTGTTTTCCGGGCAAAACAACACAGGCCAATAGAATTACTGCTGTGAACATCCACCATCTATAATGAAAGGTTTTGGCTGTGATGTTGGGAATTTTGCGTGATGCTGTACTGCATTGCTGAGTTTCTGAGGATTGTACATGTAGAAGTACTGGATACAATCTCAATCGCTTTATGAAGTGGTGTAGTCTGAAACTCCATGGACTCTATTTCGTTCGTTTTTTGGAGAACGTTGAGTTAAACACCATAGAGTTTGTATTCTACTCTGAATTGAAGCTGTTGAGTTGCCCTCTACCATGAACCTGTTATCTTCAATTGTTGGCTTTCATTTTGCTTTATAATCATCACTTTGTGTTGGTTTCGGTCAAGCTCGTAGGCAATTAGCTCAGTTGGTGAAAGCTTTGTACGTGATCTTACAGGATGAGTTTTAAAACTCGTTGAAGGTAGGAAATGGTTTTGGATGATTTATTATATAAACACGACGGATATTCTGATTCCCTTCTAATCGTGTGAGTCTGGAATCACAATTCCCAAGCACAACAGCCAACAGTGCTTTCACGGGTGATTGCTCACATGACGAGTTTAATGATACCACTTTCACAATGTAACTTGCATAGAGCCGCTGTTTTATGTGTAGTTCCTTGATTAGCTCAGTTGGTGAAAGCTTTGTACGTGATCTTACAGGATGAGTTTTAAAACTCGTTGAAGGTAGGAAATGGTTTTGGATGATTTATTATATAAACACGACGGATATTCTGATTCCCTTCTAATCGTGTGAGTCTGGAATCACAATTCCCAAGCACAACAGCCAACAGTGCTTTCACGGGTGATTGCTCACATGACGAGTTTAATGATACCACTTTCACAATGTAACTTGCATAGAGCCGCTGTTTTATGTGTAGTTCCTTGATTGACTGAGTTGCCCAAAACTAAAACCCAGGGCACCTCAAGTTGAATCAAAGCCAAAACCTAATCGGCCCTAATCTATATCAAATTGGCTAATAACTTAGGTTATGTTCATCAATAATTTTTCTAATACTTATTAGTTCATGTTTCTTAACATGGTGAAAGAATTAGAAGCAGCCTGGGAATGCCAGCCTAAATTGAAGTATTGTGCTCAAATTTGATTTGATGTTAACCTGACATGAAACCCAATTGACTTTGTATTTTTAAACTGTATGTCTGTATTGTCTTCTCCTTGCTTCATTTGAAATTCTTGATGAATTAAAATAAACTATAATAAAAAATTGATGAATACAATACTATGCACATCCCAAGTTCCATATTTGCGCATCACGTCATTTGCTCCTCAGGTCGCCAAGTTTACGATGAGCTCTACCTTCATAGATCATAGCTAAGGGGAACAACTTTCCTCACATATACACACCACACTGAATTTCAAAATGGGGCTTGCTGTGTTAAGACTGCTAACAAGTAGAAGTCGACAACCCAAATTCTACAAAGATCAATTCCTCATTCCCCTATCTGTAAGTATTACTCAACAGAGGTCGATCTAAGCAATCGCTACACATGACATTTGCACAAGAATGGTGGATGTGCAAACTTCAAACCAATGCCATCATTCAGTCGCCAAGTTCTTCATTGGAGTCAGACAGATCCTCATCTAAGTCAGATGAATCCTCATCTAAGTCAGACAGATCCTCATCTGAGTCGATCTGCTCATCGCCATCTATGCCAATTATTCTATGCTGATCATCATGTTGTGTCTTTGATCGAAATTTCTCCATTAATTCATCATCGCTGTCCTCATGCTTACCACTCAGCTTTCTTGCTAGTATCGCTTCAAAGATGGAAGGAAGAGCTTCTACATCTCCTTCAAGGTACTTGCCTATTCTCTGCCTCAGCTCTGCAATCAGAAAGACGACAGCTCATGTGAACAACCTTACAGTCCCCTACGTCTTCAAACAAGCTTTCTCATTCTTAGAAATAAGCAAGAAAGAGAAAACAAAGTCGTTATGAAATGAAGACAGTTATGAAATTATGTTCACAAATGAATGTCAATGGAAAACTACACTTTTTGACATGCTCTTTACTCTTGGATATGACCTAGAATGCAACACCAATGCACAGAGTTGCAGGTTCAGGCCAGGCACTCCAAAACTTTCAAATATGTTGCTACACAATACAATAGCAAGGAAGCAACTGAATTTGGCAAGAACAGTTTCCACATCTCAGAACTCCAACAACATCAGTTTCTCTAGCACTAGTCATGATCGCTCAATATAACCAAGTAATCCAATAATATGGGAGCCTGAACTAATTCTCTCATTCTGCCACTATGAATTTTGCCCAACAGAGCTCAACTAAGAATGTTACTAAAGACTTGTCCACATACACTAGCCATGCTATATCGAAGAGCACCTCAAATAGGTTGGAGAAATAGGCTCTTCGATTTTCTGAAAATTTCTCCTCCATTTACCTAAATGAAGGGTTGTCGATATTCACCTTGGATATTGGCCAATGCCCAACATAAGGACTTGACGAAAATAAAAGGCCCAGAGTAAAATTAACCTTGACAGTAAAACAACGATAACAACTCCCAATGTAGGTTGCACTTTCACAGGAACCCCTGACATCAAAACCAAAAGCGTATATATCCAATTCTTCGCTCCCTGTATAACCCATGGAACAACTAATAACTAAAATCTATCCTTACCCCTTACAACACCAAAACCCTTTAAGATAAAATGAACAGTGAAAAAATCAAACAATCCAAACCCATATCAATCTTGGGTCTTGGGGTTGTTTCAATCCATAGGACAACTAATTCAATGAACAATTAACCAACACGTACCCGCTTCAATTTATGATTGCACATGCTTTAATGGAAGAATATCTTTGCACCATCTCTTATCATTTAAATCACAATGAGTACGAAATTCATTTTAAAAGAAATAAGAAAGTCTGTATCCTGAGAAATATAAATTCATCAAATGCTAGTCTCATTTGACAGGTAATTTCCAAGAGGATTACTTATTTTTCTTCTGTTTTCTGTGGGATTTGAGTATTTCAAAAAATAACATAACCAACGGCAAAAACAATTTGGAAAATAAGAACAAACCCATAAAACTAAAGTTCAAATTAGGGAAACTCAACATACCTTCAGTACTCACATCAGAAGGGATATCGTCGTTATCATTAGAGGAAGAGGGTAAACTTCTGGTCTGTTCGTCAGAACCTTTAGCGTAGGTTGTGAAGTGGGTGTGGGGTGAAAAGGCGAAACGCGAGAAAGATAATGATGAAGATGAAGATGAAGAAGAGGAGAGAGAAAGCTTGGGAGAGACGACAATGGACGAAAATGCCCGAACAGAGGTGAAGGAGAGAGAGAGGATTCTACTCAACAGCAATCTGCCCATGGCTGATTCTAGCTGGGGTTCAGGGTTTTGTGATTTTGTTCAGCGTTGCTTTTTTCTGCGCCGAAAGAACCAACGCGCTTTTTGGTCATTTTGGGCCTGTGAGGCGGTGAATTTCGGCGACACGTTCGCAGGAGCACAACACAAGATCGCTCATGTGCAATGGTCGGCTCGCGAGCCGATTTTTGGGTCTTATGAGTGAGCGAGCTACACGCTGCCTCAAAAGTCTAAAGTAATTAAATATATTTAGGTATGAAATTCGTAGATGTTATTTTATTTTGTCAGCTAAAGTGATGAATTTTATATTAAAGCAGGGAGTCTTGTAAATCAAAAAGTTAATTCAAAAGCTGCTGTGAGTGAAGTAGACTCTACTAATGAACCCAAAAATCGGCTCACCATTGCACATGCTCTAGCACATGTTCATCTCATCGGACAAAATTAACCGTTAGTAATTAAAGAGTTATTAGTAATTAGAGCAGTATCAACTATCAAGTGGTATAGAGCAATGAGAAGTGGTATAAAATACTTTGACATTAACATTATACATATATACTAGTAGTAGTTAGGAACAATTATGAGCAGTCTCAACTTTCAATCATTGTTAGGGGTCTATGCTAGAAGCGATTTGGAGCAGTTATATATTATTTGAATGTCAATAAAATTACACATTATTTGACTTGAAATTGTTGATAACATATGCATCCTGTCCACAAATAACTTTTCATGGATATTGATAGGTTGAAAATGTGCAATTGTGTGAGCAATCGAGTTGTAGCCCCTCCTCACGAAACGAAAAAAAGAGACATTAAAAGAGTTACAAAAACTTTAAATGTCAGAAATTAAAAAAAAGAAAGGCTAATAAAATATTAGGACACTCCTTTCTTAACTAGGTAATGAGCACTTACCATTAAGCTTTATGGCTATTTTCCATCTTTTACCACAAGTGTTCTTACTGTAGAAACGAACATGGCCTACATAGCTAATACAAAAGTTGAGAAAATAAAGCATTCATCACTAGTTCTTTGAAAAAGGGAGACAATTTCAAACATCACATTACTGTTAGTTCTTAGCATTGAATCATTATTTGCCTAGCATCATTCCCATTTTAAGTTCAATTGAGAAAATGTAAGGTATTATTAGGTTCACTTTATTCTTCTTGAATTTATCTAAACAGAATTTATTGTTGCTGAACTAGACTTGTCTTTGCTAAATTGAATTGAAATTAACTAAACTTGTTTTTGCTGAATTGAAGCATAACGACACTTATTTAGTTAAATTATTAATTTTATTTTGTCTAATTGAACTGAATGAAGCTGCATTTATTTTTGCCATTCATACGATCCATAGTTAAAAGAATTTAGGCTTGAATATTGTGCATACACCCTATATATAATACCTATTAAATTGGCCCAAATAAAACTCAATAGATTAGATAACTTATCCTTTATTTCAAGAAAAAGAAAGAAATGAGCAAAACGGGGCACCTGGAAGGTGCGAAACTAGTTGAGCGGGAGAGAGTGAGAGTGAGAGTCAAAGAGGGGAAGGGGAGACAATTATATACTCAAATGTATATACTTTTATGTCACACATAAATAATTATATATTAAAATATAAAATATATGACAAATATATCTAAAAAATATATGTAAAATAGATATGGGAGCACGGTCTGTTCTATTTTGCATTTTAGATAGATAGATAGATGTAACGAGGTATAAGGAGCTGTAAGAAGCTGTAAAGAGTTGTAAGAAGATATAAAGAGCTGCAATGAGTTGTAAGAAGATGTAAGAAGTTGTAAGATGAATGTAAGAAGCTGTTGAATTATTGAAAAGTTATATAGTATAATTTGTTTTACAATGAACATTTTGGATGAAAAATAGTAATATTAGAATAATATACTTATTAAAAATAAACAATTAATTAAGTTAATTGTACAATAATAAAATATATTAATCTCTATAAATTTGGTGAATAAAATTTCGTCCAAGATTTTTTATATGAACATTAGTTTGATTGAATAAGTAAAGTATAACCCAAAAAAAAACCTTTTTGGATAAAATTGAATACAACTCTTTAAATAAATTCATATTTTAAGTAAATAATTTTAAATATAAATAAATGTATGGTCATCTATAATAATATATATTTCATGTCGAAACTCAAATATAATTTACATTGTTATATTATGTTTTTATGTTTATGTAAATGTTGTGTTCGTAAGATATTTATAAAATTTTATATATTGGTAGTATTATTAAAAAATATATATATATTTATGTAACTAAAATAAATGAATGTTATAGAAAATCTATGAGATATTAAAAAAAGTATGAAGATATAAAAAGATGTAAAAAGCTGTAAAAAAATATAAATAACTATAAAAAGATATAAACTCTTAATTAAATTCTAAAAAACGCGAAATAGAATAGACCATCCGCTATGTACATACTAATTTGCCGGGGAAGGGGAAGGGCACGTGGACCCCACAGAGTGGCCTTCATCTGTTAGGAGTTGCTTTCAACATACGACATGTCAGATAAATCAGAGGTCAAAATGCCCCTCTCTCTCTCTGTGCATGGCCTACGGTGCACTCGATCACACCAAGCAATTATTACGGTGGCCTAAATGTAAATCCAGTGCTTTGTTTGTTTGTTTGGTAATCAATGGCTATGATTAATCTTCTCATCAATCCCAAGAACCTATCATCACCCACTTTATCACCCACTTTGATTTATGCTTTGACCTTTCCATGTTCCTACCTGCCTAATTCACCTATTTGTTAGAGTACTACTATGTCAAATACTACTATTTTTAGGGATAGAATAAATTCCTTCTCATTCATTTGAGTTTAAAATTAGGTTATAAGGGTATGTTCTTTTCTTATGTGAATTAAAATGGATAAAAAAATAAAATATATTGTAAATTAAGGTAAGTTAAAGTGGATTAAAGTAGATTAAAGTGGGTTGAATTTTTTATGTGATAAATTAAATTTGATTAAAATAGTGAAAGTGTGTTGAAGTAGATTGAATTGGATTAAAGTAAATTGAAGTAGGTTAAAGTAGATTAAGATTAGTATTTTAAAATTGACCCACGAAAAAAACAGGCTCTAAGTTATAAAAAATTGTTGAGTAATAAATTACAAGAAATTATAAATAATTATAAGGAGCTATAAATCACTATTTTTGTTTAACATAAGCAATTAAAGCGATCATAAAATGTAAATAGTTGAAAAAAATATATATAATGAGTTTGTAACAACTCATCCTGGATAAGAAATGTTTTTTTTTTAAATGTCAATTTTTTAGTAATATACTTTGCATATAACTCAATCGACTGCAATTAAAAAATGATTACCCTAGCATGAATTGTATTTTCATACTTCCACAAAGCAAGTTTTATACAAATTCACACCTTCACATTCAAAAATAGTTTTTTTTGGGAGAGGGGGGGATAATTTATTTACTCTTTAATTTTTGTCCTTGGGATAAGATTTCTTTTAGAGAACAAATTAGCAGTATATTGTCAGAAAAGAGTAAGACAGGAAATAAATAGCTTAATTTTTAAAAAAAAAAAAGAGAGGGGGAGGTGCATGGTCCAAGTTTTTTTTTTTTTTTTTTTTGGACAGTAGGATCCAAAACAAATTGAATACACAAAGACATAGTACGAAAGAAAGAGACACCTTTTATGACGCTGAAAAAGAAAGCAAAAAATGCCAGGGGGAAAAAAAAGCCAAAAAAAGAGGAAGAAAATGGAATGAAAATTAAATTAAATGAAATTAAATTAAATTAAATGCTAGGTGATGGCAGGCAAGGCTAGTAGAGGACACAGCTCCATTTCCGCAATTCTAGCAAGATGCCAAATTTGTGCCCCACCTAACCATTAGCCAAACCCAGCCCTCAAAGTACTAAAAAGCGCCTTTAAAAAAATTAAAAAGAACAAAAAGAAAAAGACTAAGGTCCTGTTCGATAAAATTAACTGTTTAGATGATAGATAATAATTCAAGTAAAAGATAGCTGTTTTGATAGCAGATGATATTTTTAATTTAGCTATTATCGGATAGCTGTTTAGATGAGCGGTTAAAACTAATATATTCGGTAAATTTAGCTATTATGCTAACTAATTAATGTAAATTGACATAAAATGATATAGATAATTTCCAATGATAAAATTTTTAAATGATATTTTTGGATAAAAAATATGAAACGTTACTTTTAAATGTCAAACATTAACACTATTAGTTTTTCAAAAACGCTGCTTAAAACGCTAAACGCCACTTAAAATGCTGGTAAAAACACTAGTTTACTGAACACTAACAATTAATTAATTGGTGTATTGACTTTGTCAAATACTAAACGCTATCGAAAACGTTGTTGCCGAACACGGCCTAAACCTAGTGAAAAATATATAGTCTATTATTTAGGGTCGGTTCTTTTCATTAGTCTTTTTGAATTTACCAACTTTAACTAACTTCAACCCACTTTAACTTACTTTAGCCCACTTCAATAAAAAATACTCACTTCAACCCTCTTCAATTTACTTCAATCCACTTCAACTCACCTCCTTCAAAATTTTATTCTCACTATTTTAATCAACTTTAAAAAATATACCAATTTCAATCAACTTCAACCAACTTCAACCCACTTCAACGAAAATACCAACTTATTTTAACCCATTTCAACTTACCTCAATCAATTTCACCATTTTACCAACCCGAATTTACCAACGAAAAGAACAGACCCGTAATCTATTAGTATATAAAATCTTCAATCGTTGCACCAAAAAAAATATCTATATAAATCTTCAATAGAAAATACTCAGCAATAAAAAGTGCTAATTTTTTTCTTTAAAAAAAAAATTGTCCAACATATAAGGCAAAAGATGTACAGAACATTATTTGCAATTTATTATTTAACCCACAAACTATAAATCCATCATTTGAACTTAAAGATGATGTTCCAAGACATTATTATTAACATGCATGGACATAATGATAATACTATAATGTAAAGGCCAAAGGGGCTTGTATACAGGCAAAAACGATACTTTTTGCATTTTATTAGGTTCAATTGTTATAATTATAATTATTGTATAAAGTCAAAGTTGCTAATTTTTCTTTAAAATTTCGTGGTAAGTTATCCAATGTCTTTGTTCTATCTACATGGGTGGCATAAGGGCAGTGTAAAAGGGGAAATATTATAATATTTAAACTAAATTTATTTGTAAATAAGTTGGAATCCATTTATCAGCGGCTCAGTTATTTGTTGAAATTTTGATCAAACATCAAATGGTAATTTATGCCCGAAAACTACGTATTTGAAGAGGGGGGGGGGGGATGAGAAGAATAAGAAAACACATAGTAACAACAAAATGTTGCGGAAAAAAATATATATCGAATATACCTTTTCATGAATATATGAAATGACATTATGCACATTGTAGTTTGATTTTTGACAATTAGGTGGCTTGATTTAATTTTGAAATCAATTTAGGTGGCTCGATCTTCTTTTGGAAGTATCTTGCTATTTGATTTTCTTTTTGCGGTGTTGAAAAATTTAATTTTAAACTGTATAATGATAGACAATGATTTATTTCAAACAACGTATGTAATTTACACGTTTATATTCTGTCTTGAGAATTATTCTCATGAAACTCAAATTAATCCTAATCTTTATTTTTAAATGGTAGAAATGTGAAACGATAACTCATGCCCAACAAATTATTCATTTGAAGGTAACAGTGCAGCCAATTGACTAGCTAAAGATAGTTTTTCTGTTCGTTCCACGAGTGTGTGCGAACTGGGATGTGGTCCCGTATAGGGACATTTGTTGTATTCTTTATAAGGATAATTTAGGAAGAATTCTTAAGAGAATGACTTCCTAATGTGTAATACTTTTAAGGTTTGTTCTTTTCGTTAGAAAATATGAATTGGTAAATGGGTGAAGTTGGTTTAGATCAGTAGAAGCGAGTTGAAGTGGGTATTTTTTAATTAAAAGGAGTTGAAATAGGTTGAATTAGGTTGAAGTGGGCTGAAGTTAGTTATTTTTTTATATGATAAGTAGAAATTGGTTAAAATATTGAAAAGTGGGTTGAAGTTGGTTAAAATTGGTTGAAATGGATTGAAGTTAATTGTAGTGTCTGTTCTTTTTGTTGGTAAATTGGCGTTGGTAAAAGGATGAAATTGGTTGAAGTGGGTTGAAATTGGTATTTTTTGTTAAAGTGGATAGAAGTTGTTATATCTTTTATATTAGTTAAAATAGTGAGAATAAAATTTTGACGGAGGTGGGTTAAAGTGAGTTGAAGTAAGTTGAAGTGGGTTGAAGTTGATATTCTTTATTGAAGTAGGTTAAAATTGATTGAAGTAAATTGAAATTAATAAATCGAAAAAGACCAATGAAAAGAACAAGTTCGAAGTGGGTTGAAATTAATATTTTTTATTAAAGTTTGTGAAGTTGGTTGAAATAAATTGATGTGAGTTGAAGTTGATTGAGGTTGATAAATTTAGATTTATCAACAAAAAGAACAGGACCTTTCTTTTCTTTAAAAAAAAAACAAATTATTTCTTGGAAGGAAAACATGAAAGAAAAATACTTATCAGTAACATCTGAATGCACCTAAATTTGTAGATAAGCCATTAAAGATGGTGTGAAAAACAAGCTTTAAACAACCCCCCAAAAAAAAACCAAAAAAACAAAAAGTACTCTACAAAAACTGTTATTTATTTATTTATTTTTTTTAATGATGGAGAACAGTCAAACCCCGCCATAGAAAACGAAGGCGGAATTAAAAAAAACAAATGTGGAATTAAAACCTGAATATAATCAAAGACTTTATTCCAATCCCCATTTCTCAGTTTCCCACCCAACACAAAGAAAAAAAAAAAAAACAAAAAAGGGAAAAATTCCCCCCTAAATTCCCTCTCACTCCATCCCATCCACTTTCCCCTCTCCAACTCAAACTGTCTCCATCTCTCTCTCTCTCTCTCTCCCTCCCTCCCTCCCCCCTGAATCCGCCATGGCTATGGCTTCAGAGAGCTCCACCATTGGAGAGCACCTAAAATGGCGGAAACCCAGAAACCCCCCCATCTCAACCAGACCATCAGATCCAATTCCCAACCCGAATATCCCTTCAATCATCCAATCAACTCGGTGCAAATCCACCATTTCATCTCTTCTTATCTCCACCTTCACCAACAACACGAACCCAGAAACTTCACACCACAAAACCCACAAAAAACCTGGGTTTAAGACTTCATCTTTGAGGGGCTTTGGGTGCACCGCCCAGCCGGAGGTCTCTGTGCCGGCGATTATTAGGTCGTCGGCGCAGTGGGAGGACGAGAGAGAAAGCAGTAAGAAGAATAAGAAGAAGAAGAAGAAGGTGAAGAAAAAGGGGAAACAAATTCAGGGGGGTTTGAATTTGATGAGGGATGACTCAATTGGGGTTCGTGATTTGTGGTGTGGACCTGGAATTGGGTCTGATGCTGCTGATTCTGTTGACTGTGTTGTATCTGCTACTGCTAGACCTCTTTCTGGAAGAGGCAAAATTGATGTTGATGAACTTCACCATAGAGAGGTATTATATATTTTGCTGAAATTTCCATCTTATGTTTCTTTTTCTATTTTTGCCTTTTGGTTTTGTAAATCTTTAATCGAGGTTTAATGTGGGCATTGAATTGAGTACAAGATAGATTTTTCTAGGATTTTCTTTAGATTTCTCTCTCTTGTTTTCAAATATTACATCTTTTTAGGTTTCATTTGGTGGGTTGTGATCCCATCATCTCACAAATGGTAATTAGGTGCTCCAATTTCTCAAATTTCTATCTTATATCTTTATTTTTCCTGTAATTTTTAAGTTCTTTTCTTTCAAGTTTTTCCACTTGAGCACTTAAATGAGTTCAAGATAGAATCTTATACATTTTTTTTTTTGGTTTTTTAAGCAAAGATTTGTTTAGGAAAACCCCCCCCCCATCTGGTTTTGAGATTTCTTTTTTCCCCCCCTTTTCCATGATTTCTTCGGGAATCAGTTGGTGGGTTGTGATCCCACCATTCCACAAATGGTAATTTGGTGTTCAAAAATTTAGTCTTGGGTTATGGGAAGTGTGGGGTATTTCCTCAGATATTGCTCTTTTTTCAGAGTTCGATGCATTATTATTTGTAAAATTCCTCCAATTAGATGAGCTTTTAACATTGAGTGTTTATAATTATATGTTGCCTGCGTTTTCTGATGCCTTGTGTTGTATGGGGAAGCATGTTATCTTTGTAAACTATTTTTATGTAGTTGGGTGTTGAGCTTTTAATGTGTCAGTTTGTAATTTTATTAATGTCGAGACATTCCCCAGTGTTTCCATCACTTTGTTGGATTTCAAGTGAGAAAGAGAAGGGGAAAAGGAAAGGGCGTAAATTCACAGTTTTCCCATCCAATTAAACTACTGGTACTGATTGTCTTTATATAAATCAAGTGCCCAAGAATAAATTCTAATGGTTTCCATTCAGTTTCTGTGTTTTCTGCAAGATTAGAAACTGCATTTGATTTTTTTTGGGTATCCATTTTACTTGGATTCAGCCACTGGTGTCCAAAATCGGTATTTGGCTTGGTGTTGGACTCGCCCATTTTCCGAAAATTTGCATATTTAGATCTAAAAGGAAGTGTCAAGTGTTTGTATGTCGAGTGTCCAGTACTGGATAGATGCTTGAAGTGAAATAAGAGTCTGAGTAACATCATGTGTCCTATTGTTCATGTGTATGTTTTTTCCCCCCTTGTAGCGTATCTCTTATTCTTCGAGGCAAAGGGTGAATGCTGAGCAGTTTGCCTCCCTGGAACCTGATCCTTCGTTTGAAACGCCCCATTTTGGGCTAGATGTATTTGATGACCGTTATTACCACCATTTGCGGAATCGATCTCCTGAAGGGTTAGCTGAGGTTTGTCTACATGCATCTTTCTCATTCCTTTTCCCTATTTTCTTGTACGGTTTTTAATGGTTTGATCAGAATCTAGTCTGTTTAGTTTGACCTGACTAGAGGTTGACAGTGCCAGTTGTTGATATTTATATTTCTGCGAGCAAGAATCAATTGATGATATTTGGGGTTTTAGGTATGGTTCAACTTCCAGATGGCAATCATATATTTTACGTATTTCTTATTTCATTTACTGAAGGTTTCTTTGCTTGTTTATGATGATGCTTTTCATGTGATGAAAAGGACGTCACACTAATCTAAATTTGGTACAAAGCAATGTTTCATGAGGGCGATGTTTCTCCCAGTGGTTAGTGTGAAATGCCAAACCGCAAAACGGCCCCACACGGGATTTGTCATTATAATTAAGTTAACATAAACCTAATCAACTTTAGAGTGGGCTCCTCAAGTTAAAAAACAACCCCTTTTTGGATTTGCCTGAAGGGAAGGATTCAAGGTATTCAGTTAATATTAGGTCAGCACCTCAGGGCGCCTAGAGCAATGAAATTAAGAACTAGTAGAATCCTTCATGTGCTGACTGTAGTAATCCTATTCCCTTCCTCAAAGTCAAGCAAGTTGAACTTTTTAAACAGGAAATTTAAATTGGTAAATTTAATATTAGAGAGGCTGAATTACAGCTAATCTTCTGGTCAGTATCCAGGATGTGGGCTTAGATTCTGTCTAAATCATCGCCTGTTTCTTTTACTGTAAAAAGGATAATGCAAGGGTTCATTTGAGATGGAGTGGTTGCCTAGTTGCAAGTTTTCGAGGAAAAAATACTAACGGTTGTTGAAACAATCTTGTACTATCTTGTTCAGGATAGATACTCTAATCAACAAGTGTTCAGTCCGGGTTTTGTTGTTCGATTGGACCCACTGAAAACAAAGAATGATATAAAGATCAAATGCAAATTTCACGGATTTTTGGCTTTTAGTATTTGGAAGTAAACATATACTGGATTTAGATGCTTTTATCAAAAACATTCAAACGTTGTTCTTGACTAGGTCCTACGGTTCTCCCTAGTGGTCCACCTCATTATATTTTATTCCTTGAAATGCGAAAGGCAATGCCACTCTAAATACGACTGGAGAGACTGATCATGCTTGTATGTTTTTCTCCATTATATAAGCGTCAATGTGCCCGGTGAGTGAGGTGACTGATGAATGACCACCCAATTGTGGGTTTAGCAGGGTATTCTCTCTATTAATGTGCGTGATATGAAAGCTGCATTATTATGTGATGCTAAATTGGCATCAGGATTAGCCAACTGTTAACTTGTATTTGTGAGGAGGATAGTTGGCTTATAACCTCAGTAGTTATTTCATAGAATCGACGTTCTTAAATTTGGGTGAAGCTTTTCTTGGACAGTGTTAAAGTCTCCTTCCAGTTCCTGTCAAAGTTGATTGAATTGGTAGAATTCGATGTTCTTCGAGTAAAATTATGCTATTTAACATGGGACACAAAATTCAGTCGTGATATATCCTTTGTAAAGCGCCCCCTCCCTCATTCATAGCTTTGTGCTATTAGTTTAAGCCATTAAAAGAAGGTACAATTTAATAATTGCGGGAAATTGCGACTGTGTAAAAGGATATATGATTGTGGATGCAGATCATGATGTTCCAAAATGGGTTCCTGATGGGTCGAAGATCAGGAGGTCTTGATCGATATCGTGATTGGAGACTAGATGTCGATAACATGACATATGAGGTTTGCCCATCATTCCTTGCGGCCTACTCACTCAGTAATCGCCTTTTATTCTCTAGGTACGTGGCCAGCTGAACTTGAGTCATGATACCTAATTCTCGTTTTCTTTTGTTTGCCCAAGCAGGAACTGCTTGAGCTCGGGGATAGGATTGGGCATGTGAATACTGGATTGGGCGAAGATCAAATTGGCCGATGCCTCAGGAAAACTAAACTCTCTGTCCTGGATGAAGTCTCGTCAGAGCTGCACAATCCAAGTGATGAGGTAGAAGGCAAGTGTAGCATATGTCAGGTTAGTTGAAGCTGTATAATCAGTTATTTTGAAACGAATTTGAAGCTTTGCGAACATGATGGAACAAGATGGATGTTCCTCATAATACCAATGTGATACGAGTACTTAGACATCCGAACATAACTTGCGTTTCCAAGCATTTCAATTGAATTGCCTTATCAAAGAAAGCAAATAAAAAAGACAAAAAACATTTAAATGGAAATTGTTTCTAACATTTATATTGCGAGTCGGCATGTTCAGGAAGAGTACGAAGCGGAAGATGAGGTTGGGAGACTAGAATGTGGGCATGCCTATCACTTGCATTGCATAAAGCAGTGGCTCGCCCAGAAAAACGCTTGCCCCGTCTGTAAAGCTGAAGCATCATCTAAGTAGACAACTTCTCTGGTGATTATCAATCAGCTCTCATTTGTATAGTGATTTTACAGCAACCATACACAGGAAATTGTTGTTGTGATGCAAGTTTGTTATTTGGTGTGAACCGAGATTTCATGGGGAATTCTCCTTTAAATGTTTTATCATCTGTTCTCGAAGGATTCGTGAGGCATTCAGCGGGAGATGTTTGTATTTGTTCTTGCTGTGTATGTTGTACTGTGCAATCTCATTTTGATGCATGAGAGAGCTGAGTTCGAGTTGGTCCCTTATGACACCTAGAACATTTGAGCTTAAGTTTATGGGTGCATCCCCCCTTCCTTCGCCCCCCCCCCCCCCCCCAAAAACAAAAAAGTCCAACCCGCACTTAAACAAGCTGCATGTTTTGAAATTTCTTAGGACAATGTTACTGTAGCCTTTGAAACGGATAAATCGATGACAGAACCAAACGTGAACTTACAATGGTGAACATGGCCGCATGCATACTTTCTAATCAACCCGTCCTGAAGTTCATTCGAATGTAGCTGGATTTGAACGCTAAGACTGAGCGGCTTGTTTCGGGTCCAGGAAAATGTTTGAGGTGGCTTGTTTTGGGTCCAGGAAAATGTTTGAGGTGGCTGTGTTGGGTCCAATCCAGATAGGGTGCACAAGGTGGCTAAGTTCAGGCAGCGTACGTTGCTTTCGGACTTAAGTTGAATGCACAGGCCTCAAAACTTGATATCATATCAGAAATGTCAGTTGTAGATGTGATTTCTGACAGATATGCAACCAGGTATCGGTAACAAATTTGATTTATTGAGAACAACTACAATTATAATGAACTTCTGATCAGAAAATTGTAAGTATAGCGATATACAGTTTCGGAATCCACATTTATACAATACTATCTCTGACAATGAAGATTGGGAGAATCAAGTGGGTAAAAAAACGAACATATACAGAGCATTATCTACAAGTGGGATGATTTTTTTTTTTGGGGGGGGGGGGGGTTTGGTGCAAAGTTGGTGATTTGTTGAGATAACAAACCCTTAAACGTTTTTAACAGAAACCTGTTCTAATCCAAGAAACAATATTGCAAATCCTATGGTCGCCATCCATCAATGAGTTTGTCATGGGCAACCAAAAACTCCAGGATGCATGGGTATACCTCCTTGGCTGCCTGCATTTTCGCACAAACATCTCATATGAACCATAAGTCTGCATTTTCTCCAATGAAAATTTATGTGTTCACCACATACGAGGAGGAAAATACAATTATTGAAATACAGATCGCAAATAGTTCATACAGGCTGGGTTGATTTTAGGCCAGGTCATGTTGTAGTCCATTGTTGCTAAGTAGGATCTTTTGTCCAGGTTAGGCCATCCAAGTAGGCTGGGTTGACTTGTCCAATAAGTACAACAAACAAATGCAATATATCTCGTCAGGAAAAAAGAAAATGGTTAGGGAGTTTGGGTTTAACTCAGGTCTAGGTTGTTTAGTTCGGATAATGGGGAAAGGGCTGATTTATGAGCATACAAAGGGTAGAAAAGTGATGTTTACGACAAAAAATACAAAGGGAGTAAAGCATGAGACATACGTAACGACCCCCCACTAAATCATAGTGGGCATAATGTGGACCTCTTGGCTCTCCAAAAACTCTGTAGGTGACCATGTGTTCAGGGATCTTCTTGATTGTTTCTGCTCCATAAAATTAGAACACCAAGTCAAACCCCCTCCCTTAAAAAATAACTAGTAGGATACAAGTTTGTGTGTGTGTGTGTGTGTGCGCGCGCGCGCGCGCACATGCACGCTCCTGTGTATCGGATTATGTCATACCATATACAGCTTCTGGAGGGCAAATTAAATCTTGATCACCGGCAACGGCCAGCATAGGGACGTTGGTCCTATGAAGATGTTCCTTGTAAAAGAATGTTCTACTTCTATCTGCTAAACCAGTCCTCTCAAAAACTGTTGCTAGCTGCAAGAGGAGTCTGGCAGGTACTGTACCTGCAGATGACAGATGCAAATGGAACCACTTTAGCAGTCTTCTAAACTGGAAAAGGACATATTGGTTGCAACATAATTGTGTCTGTCAGTGTTACTTGGGACTTGGCTATAGATGCGTAATGCATTGGAGTTCCAAGTAGCTGGGTTACATGCTGCAGTCTGCCATTTTCTGAGGATCTTTTACATTTCTAGTGTGGAAGGATGAATCAAGAATTCATACAAGTATTGGATTTGCCCATTTTCTGAAAACCTTTATTTATTTATTTATTTATTTTAGCACAAAATGAAAGGACAAGTTTCCATAGCTATACCGGAGTTTTGAGCTCCCAACACAGGTAGTACTGTGGGTGGATGCCAATGCATCGGCGCAGATGGAACCAATCTCCCTTCACCATTGGGGAGACCCAACATCCAAGTTTTATTCTTGCGGTGCACATAATTCCTAGTTTTAGGAACCATTGTGGGGAAGTCAGTAGGCCTTTGGACCTAGGCTTCTGAGAGCCCCCTGGTCCGGCCCCCCATTGGGCAAGCCTTGTCAGAGAGGCCAGCGTGTGGAAATCTTACCTGTTTATTAAAAAAGGGTGCATACGTGGATATTATCAAGTTAGTTACCTTAACCTCCTGAATTTCAGGGTGACAGCTGTGGCCAGTAGCCAACAATGGTTGTACAGAAGAAAACAAAGTACCCACTTCCATTTGGAAGCTCCCAGAGTAATTGTGCAATTTTTCGCGGATTTTTGACTTCTTTGTAGTATAAACTACAAATGCATGTTGTTTGGGGGGGGGGGGGGGGCGGTTCTTATCATCATGGAGCGTAGCTCACAAACACCCCCACATATCCACTATCGCACGATTGGATAATGAGCTCGCTTCATGTACAGTGGATTTCAATCTGGCTGACAGCACACATTGTAATGAAGGTCTTAAACCAACCGTCCCAACATACGTAGGAGGGCAATAGTACATGAACAACTCACAATTATGATTGTCTCATAATTTGTGGAGGACACCGCCTTGAGGGCTGGACAAGGGGCCACACCAGTTTCACAGGCCGATGATCGAGTTCATGTCTAGCCTGAACTAAGCCAATGACCTAAAAGCTCCATACACTCCAGACCTATCGTGGCCTGCCTAAGTTCATGAGCCAAGCCACAAGTCACGCCGGGCTCATCCACCTGGCTTACTATTGACTAGCTCGACACCATTAGCAGATCACTGATTTATGTGCTTTTGGATATCAAATAACTAATACTTCGACAAGAAAGAGCAGGCAACTAGATTGCAATCCCAGAGAGCAGAGACTCCAGTAATGGAAGTACAGAAATGCCCTTTACTTACAGAAGTTCTTTTGCACAAGCCTTTCAAATAACTCTGGAATCATCATGTCCTGTGCAGAGATCTGAGCATTCAGCCAAGACAGAAGAAATGGAGGATAAGAGGCCAAGGGATATAAGGCTGCCATCACCGCGCCTATAGGAATAGCTGTAACTTTTAGAGCCTTTGCAGGATCAGCCTGCATGATACACGGGCATCAGCAACCCATCCCAAATGCCTAGTGATTGGAGTTATAAATTCCCTTTCGGGCAGTCTGCATACCACTGGTAAGAGCAGTCTAAAAGAGGATCTTGAAGATGAATAGTCAAGGGAGGATGCTAGTGTTGTCACTGCTGCCAAATGAGGATCCCGTCCTTCGAACCCTAGAGAGATAACTCAATTAGAAATATGCTTTTAGAATATTTAAAGTTACTGCACACTATCGATCAAACCTTCAGTATATATACTTGTGGTATAAAGGAAGGCATTGAGATCAATATATAAATTCAATCCTGAGCCTTGCTTTTGTAGATAGAAGTTAAGAAAATTAGGAGCACAAACTTTAGGGTATGTATTCTGTTAAAATGTCTGTATTCTTTCAGGATTTCATGCAACTGAGTAAAAACAGATGACATCAAGCACACGGCTTCTGAATTTGGAAATGTAAAACCATTAAACCAGGACTACATTATGGGATATATCAACATGACCATATTAGAAATCAGAATCCCCAATCGAGGACCCCGGGGGGGGGGGGGGGCGGCTACAAACCAAACTGTGAAGCATGGCAGAACCAAGTACTGATGTATTGTATTGCCTTCGGTCAGTTTATAGCAACTTCCTAGAGTTCAGGTTATGACAAAAATAGCAAAAGAAAGAAGACTTGCATACCATAAAGTGAGAGCATTGCATACAGCAAAATACCACCCATGGAGTGCCCAATAGTGAGCAACTTTCCATCCCTAGGTTTGCTTTGTGTCCTAATGTATTCCATCTGCAGAAATGAAACTCCTGTAATGTAAATCTTACGCAGATAATTAAAATTGACAAATTTTCCCGTTTTACATAACAATGCTGTCCACTTAACAGAGCATTCCATCTCATTGCCACAATAAAAACATTTATCATCTAGCAATTTCAACAGAAAATCTCCTGTTCTCCTTCAATTCAGATCCATAATCCTGTCTCACCATATCATTATTTGGTTTATATTACACTACCATGCAGGACGCCTTGATAGTCAGCTGCATAACTCAATGGTGTCACTGCCGCCGCCCAATCTGGAGTACCCCGGTTTGAACCGTGGAACTGTACAGGTCAGGCCAGGTCGCTTATTCTGTCCCTCGGCTGCAGCCCAACGCTTAACATCCCAGGCCTTAAAGCCAGGCCCAAAAAAGAGGCGAAAAAAGGTGGGGAAAAAAAGAACATCTTACCACCAGAGGCAGATCTTCTTTTAACAACTGATCAAGATCCCAATCACTGTTCTGGAATAGGTCGACCTGTCTCTGGAACTCCTCTAGGACCTCGACTACTAGGACAAGGCGTTCGTGAGGAAAAGGCAGTGGAATCAAAGTCTGGCTCTTCGTAAACTCTGAAACCCAATGACCCAAATCTTTGATTAAGGATCCGACAGTAGAGGTTTGTGCGGTTTCTGAGAGTCCTGCAAGCCTTCCTTGATCTTAGCCTTTATCTGAAAGATAAAATATTCCATCCTCTGGGGAATGGTAGGAAAATATTCCATCCTAAGGAGAATGGTAGGAAAAAAGTAGCATGCTGGGGAGGGCACTAAACCTTGCACTGATTCTAGTCGCTTACTGAGACCAGCACCTCGCACTTCAAGGATCCATGTATCAAATCCTTGTCCAGACATATGGCGTGCAAATGAAATCTGGAAAATTTAAGATACATCAGTTTAGGCTCAAACTACGCAAATATGGCAAAAATATCTTGACCACGTGCACATGTCCCACATTATGAACCCCCCCCCAAAAGGTCACGGTTCGTGCGATAGCCATCCATCTCCAATTACACCACAGTCACTGAGAATCATCTTTTAGTGAACAAAGTTGGCTGAGATGATCAAGGGACGGTAATGCAAACCTGCTCCTACATTTATTTCTTCTATACTCTTAATCGAAAATGCATCTGCTCATATTTGTTCATCAATAGTTCAACAATAAAAACGATATTAATTTTACACTTATCAGCTTACAGAATGAGAGTGTAAACGCACTTTGCTGCATTCAGTGTCTCATCCTCCGAAACTAAACAGCTGCCACTCAACCACTACTAGCGGTTTTAACTATGATGAGAAAGGGCTGGAGTAAGCAAAATCAATTGCATAATGGCTTTCTCATTTTATTTTACCGGAAACTTTATGGGGAAAACATCTTAAATATGCGGAACCTAGGGATTCAATAGGGTTGATTGCAGAATATTCTGAAATGAACACAGCCAATATGGCGCTCATGTAGAGCTGGGTAACACATTAGGTCGGGTTGGATTCGTGTTCGTGTCGAACTTAAACGGGTTGAGAATTCTTCAACCTGAACCTACCGTTTATTAAATAGGTTGAAAAACTTTGAATTGTACCTATTTAGTTTTTAAACGGGTTAATCCACTTAACCCATTTAAGATAAACAAGTCGAGTTCAGTCGACTACTTATCCATTTACGCATTTAACATTTTCAACTAATACGTAATTATATGGTGTTAAGAATTAAGTTTACATATCACATTAAACAATTACTCTCTAAACTCCGACGATTCATCATAATTCACATTTTTAAAATTTTTTTATATTCTTAATTATTTAGTAAAAAGGTAAACGGATAAACGACGAATGAGAAAATGAGTCGACTTGTTTAACCCATTTAATTAAACGAGTTAAATGGGTACTTTTTCGTGTCGAGAATCTCGACCTGAACCTAACCCATTTAATTAAACGGGTTGAACGTGTCAACCCATTCTATTAAACGAGTTGAAAATTTATACCCAAACCCACTAAACTTCGTGACGGTTTCGGATCCGTAATCGTGTTGGGTCAGCTTTGTCCAACTCTACGCTCATGTCATATTTCGCAACCAACTGTTAGTTGGTAGCCAACAGTATTAGTTGTTAGCTATTAGCTGTCTGCCTTAGCAAAACTATTTTTTGAAAGAAATGTTTGACCAAAAGCTAAAAAGCTCATGATTTGAGCTTTCGCAAAATTAAATTTTAGATTAAAAAAAAACTAGTTTAAAAAACCAGTTTACCAAACACTGATCGAAAAAACTAATTTTGGCCAAAAAAATTATCCAAGAACCTGGTTAAGTGTTTAGCCAGGCATTCCCTAATTTTTTTTTGCATGTACCCTTGCACATTTCTAAGGGGGACCATCACCTCCAAAAATCAAGACCCTGTTTGGACACTACAGATAAGATAATCACACATGATAATTTTTCATGGAAAATATTCTTATTGTACCTCCCAGGAACATCTCCAACATTGAAAAAAGGGCAATGACTATGAATTATCAAATATCAAATATCAAATCCAGAGCAACATCTAATAACCAAATTGATCAACAAAACTGGAAAATTCAACATAATAAGGAACATAACGAAGAACTTACTTGAGGAGATAGATCATAACCAATGGCATTCGTACCCACTCCAGACAACAACAACAGCGGATGATTCCTCACAGTCGCCGCCTGCATCCACCACCGCCGAATCAATCAAACAAACGCTAATCAATCAAATCACAAGCTCAGAATACACAGAGAGTTTTAGAGAGAGAGAAACCGACAGTGGGGGGAGGAAGGTAGCGCCAGAGTGCGAGATGCCAATGCGTATTCGGAATGGCAACGTAGTGAAGTTCATCGGCCGTGCACGTCGGCGGCTTCTCCGTCGTCAGCGCCGCCATCGTCCGCACCTTATGCTGCCGACATTCTCGCCGGAGCGGGTTGGCCCAGATAGCGATTTGGATGTTCCATCCACGCGCATTAATTTTCATCAAATTTGTGTTCATATTATTCAAATTAATATTCATCATTGTCGCAATTGATCATTTATTTTCCAACAAATTCTGTTGCATCAGAATTTTATTTATAGACACGGGAATCTGATTTTGTGGGGCCCCTGATTAGATCCGGCAAAACTAATCTAAGGCCCAAACCTGAACTGATCAATCCGGACTCACACTCGACTCAACATCCAAATTATGCTCCCTGAAAGTGGATCCGAAATTCGAAATTGATCATAACCTACTCGATTTTGAATTTTCTACAAAATTACTTATTTTTGCGTGACAAGTGTATTGGACTAAAAATCGATTAATTTGAAATCGACCCGAATCAAAGTTCACCCACCCAAACCGTTCCAATCCAAAATGTCACCTAACTCAAAATAAGATCCGACTTAAACTTAACCTAAATTATATCTGAATTGAATGATCTATTTGTCAAGTTTACTGTAAAATTATATCTTAATTGAATGATATATTTGTCAAGTTTACTGTAGATGTATAACTTTTTTGAAGATATTTCTCGTCGTAGTTTTCTAAAATTTCGGATTAAACGCCTTTTGTCGTCGTTTTCGTCCACGTATGCTATGTTTTCTTCACATATTTTTCTTTAATTTTCCGTCATATGATTCATAAGAACACCCTCTAACAATAGTCAAATTGATTAGACACTGAAGTTTGGATTTATGGATTCTTGTAACAGGAGTGCACATAGCGACAATGAAGAATTTGTTTATACGATGGCGTATGTTGCTTGTGCGGTTTTTTTTTGGATTTTTTAAGGGTTAATCAATTTTTATGATTTTCTAATTTTAATTATTTCTTTATTTTTTCACTTATGGTTGTTTAGGTTTAGAGTTGGCTAAAAATTATCCGACTCGGATATCCGAGTTTATCAAATCCGGAAAAATTCGCGTACGGTTATGAATTTCTCATCCGGACACAACAATTTTTATATTTTTATTGTCTGAACCCAATTTTCATCCGAATTTAGTCTTGCCCGAATTGTGCGTTCCGAAAAAACCGATATTGGATATCAATTTCTTGTCTGAATTTTGACATTGTCCGATTTATCTGACGCGAACCCGAATTTTTGCCAGCGCTCCTTAGGATATTGCAATGTATTATGTTTATAGTAGGATGCGGGGTAGGAAATATTAGGAAGTTTAACCTAGTTAAAAATTTTCAAATTATATGATGAACTCAATTTCAATTTTCGACTTCACTTCATTTCTGTATATCTCAAGAAGAGTTTGATTTTAAACTGGTACAAAAATGGAGTTTGCAGTAGAGTTGAACTTGATTAAGTTACAAATTTAAGATCATTACTTTACAGGATGCATATTGATTGTAATTTAATATTGTTTCTAAAATAATAGTGCAATGTCTTTTTCTTTGATTGTTTTTAAAAAAGACGAGTTCAAGTTCATCATAAATACCATCATATCCTTTTGATGCCCCAAAAAAACAAAAGACAGTGATATTGATTATGCAAATTCTTGGATTTAAAGGTTTTAGAGTACGTCGATCAAAAATCGAATATCTACATTATTGTTTTAATGGGAGAGAAGAGGAAAGGGAAGAAGTCACCAGTGATGGCGTGATGATACCAAAGGTCGAGAAGTTTAAGCATCTAGATTCGATCATTCGACGGATAGGAAATTTTGACAAAGACATTAACCACCGCATAAAAGGTGGACTGACAAAAATAAAAACATGCTTCAGATGTGCGATGTGATAAAATGTAAGTTCTCGGATCCAAAGATAGGTGGCAAAAGAAGCAAAAAGTCTTGGGATTATCATTAGAGTTTTTTTTTCCCCCCTTTTTTTGGGGGGATCAAGGCCTCAAGGGTTTATCATTAGAATTAGACAATGTGAAAATTCAAGCCAAACAAGGGCCACTCACACGCAACTCTTGCGTGACGGGCCATCCACTAATTGGCAGCTTTGATTTGGTGATTAGTATCTTCAATTCGTCCTCTTCAACAAGCAAGCAGGCAAAGAAACAAGAGAATTCCTTACCGTGTCGAAGTTGTGATAAAGGATTGAAAATGAAATGTTTTATAGGAAGAAGGTACGCCAATTTTTGTGATGTGGCATACATTGCGGATAAGGACTGATATTGGAAAAGGATTGGCGGTCCAACAAATACAATAAATTTTGTACTCGTGTTTTTTTTTGCAGTGATATAGTCGTTATTTTATTCACTTAGTGAAGATTACGCCGACGTAATTTTTCAGAGTCGGACTTTAAGATATGGATTATCGTTCGTTTATTATTTAAATATACGAAAGTCGTTCTGAATATATTTATTTGTCATCATAGGTGGATCTATGTGATGAGGAGGGGTGTCTATGGACAATCCTACCTCAAAAAAAAACAGTTCACTTGGTTATTTTAAAGGAGGTATATTAGTATATGTGGACACTTGTAAAAAAGACCTCAAAAGTTATGAACACCCTTTTATTATATACCGTCCACATAGTGATATTTTTAATTTTTTTAAATATAAAAATTACAACAATGATGATGTTAGAATTTGATAGAAAAACAAAATAAAATTAAATATATCAAAAAAATTCTGCTGAGTTATTTGTATTTTTATTTCATGTTTTGACATGTTTATTTCATTGCTTAATGTTAATTTTTTTGGGGCGGGGGGTTTATTATTTGATGTTGATGACTTGTTACGCAACCAATGACTTTAGTAAATGGTAGGCAATTGCAACATTTTATGATTTTAGCACAATTTATGTTCAAATTCAAGATACGAAGAATAACAGAGAATAAACAAGTAGTCGACTATCATTTTTCTTTTGGTAAAAAAGTAGTGTATATTATTATTACATATCAAGTTTCGCTAATGTAGAAGTACAAGATGGAACGTTCGTAAAAACAAAAAAATGTAAGACAAATGTATATACTGTATAAAAAGTAGATTACCATAGTACGTATTATATGATTTATTTTTTTGAATAGTGTATGTTAGTAATGACGTTAATAGATGAATACCTTCGTCCTAAATGTATAGATCCGCCACTGTATATTATACTCATATGGATTCATCATTTGGTGCAACAGATTTATGCCTTTATCTTTTTCTAATGTAAGATTTTGTTGTACTTATGAGATAGTAATTAATGTACATATCCTTTTCATATACTATAGTTACTATCACAACGTTGAAAAAAATACTCATACCAAAAACGTAGTGACATACACAATTCACATATGCAGAACGATGTTAGGGCAAAGAGAACAGATGAATACCAAAAACGTAGTGGTAGAACTCTATCACAGGTAGTGGGCATAATGGATTCATTGCCAACAACTATATACTTGATGGACCGAGTCTGAGATTGCAAGCAGTAAAAGTTTTGTTGGGACTTTAGGAATGAGATCATACACTAAATATATATACGTCAAATCATATGATAGTCATATGTAAGTTCATGCACAAGAAGTAAAATACCGGCACACAAATTATGTAAAAGAGATTTTGATTTCGCGTTAAAGTTCTCTTCTACTTGTTACACATAAATTAGGAAATCTAGTAAAATTGACAATATAAACTACCGTGCAGTTTGAACCATATAAAACTCACTCTAATCAAATACGTAAAATAGGGCAACATAAGCCTGAGTTGACCTTAAGTAGGCCCAATTCTAACTTCTTTTTGTCAGGCTCAATTCTAAATTTTGTTGAGCAATAATGCTAGTCTTTTTTGTTCGATAGTAGTGGCGAACTTGACCTTAACCAAAACAACGCCACCTAATTCCACAAAACCAAACATGATCTGGCTTTAACGCGATCTAAGCCCGAAAGATCGACCACTTGCTAGATTCATATACAAGTGGAAAACAATTTCACAAGCCCTTAGTTTGACCTCTGAATTCAAATGGAGAGTTCCCTAGCAGAGTAAACCGGAGGCCAGACGCACCTTCTTACAACAGTCGAGCCACAGGGACCTTGCATTTCTGCAGATTGGCAACTTCTCTGATCAAGAATACAGCACGTGAATACACAAGCATGACTTCAGTGCAGACCGGCCGTTTTCTGTATCAGTTAAGAATAGAAATCCTTCGTTGGATATACACATTCTTACTTCTTCGGAGATGCATTTAGCAACGAAATAAGATGCTCAACAATCTCTGCGCCAGCATTGGGCTTTGCAGCTTGGAATGCCCTTTCCGACATCGTCGTCATCAGCTGTTCGTTATCTGCACAAAAAGGGATAGGGGAAAAGGTAAATGGTCACTGTTGCTCACGAAGAACATTCACATAAAAATTTAAAACAGCCTCTAATCGGCATTTGTACTTTCAAATTACTGTTTATTTCTTCCGGTGGGGATAGGTAGAGTATGATACCCAGGATAGCGTTAGCATGATATCCTCATCAGTTAAACGAATTATAGAGCTTAGCAGAAAACTAGAAGGTCGAGGAAAATGAAGGATCATTATTTAAGGCAGACTATAAACAAAGAAATTCACAGGTGCTGATCAAGATTATTTATCTTATACAGCTTTTCATATAAAGACTATCAAAGGTTGGACATTATATTCAGAAATGTGTACAGTCAACTAGGTCCACAATAATAACTAAAGTTTATAATCAAAGCGTGATATCTCATAGAGAAATCCATGTTTGTGTTTTTCATTTTGTTTAGACATCTTGCTCCAAACATCAGACTAACATCCACAAAAGAGTAGCCACATTCATCCTTACAATTATCCTAACTGCTACACGTTGCAACTTGGTTTTAGGATGTCTTTATTTTTCCTTTTTGTCACCTGACTTTTTCCATTAATTACTGATCAATAAAAGTTCGCTTTGGATAGATACAGGACTGATCCAAAATGACAGGCAATAATAAACATTGCAAATTCTTGGCTAGGAACAGACATTTAGACATATAAGCTTGTGTTCTTGACTTCTTCAGACCACACCATAGTAAGCAGGATATGTTAGGGCATGATCACGTGATCACGGCTCCCCCCCCCCCCAAAAAGATAAATTTTAATTTTTTTAATCCAAACATTTTTATTAAAAGCATTCTAGTTTCTGAATCCCAGCAAAGCACATGCTTTCCTTTTCAGCTTTTGCAAAGAGGAGATTGGGTGTTTTGTACTTTGTTCCTTGGTTCAATACTTCAATTTATTTGGTTAACCATACATTTCATCAGGCATCCGATCGCCTTGTTTATGAAATTTCAACTCCCTCCAGACCAAAAGGATGTTTGTTCAGAAAACAAGTCATGTTGAGAAAACATCTTGAAAGCAGCTACGGAAATTAAGAAAAGGATGTAAAGTTGTCAGAAAGTGAAATTCTTCTGAGGCACAGGCTAAATGGAAATATTCAGTTTAGGGCTGTGACCCAGTTTCATCATATACACTAGGATCGTGCATCAAATTTAAAACAGTTTGGCATGTTGGCATACCCAAAATATCCTCAATTGCATATCGAAGTGTACATGAATCAAGTTCATCTTCAGTTATGATATTTGAACCAGCTAAATCTGCCATCAATGATGCATTTTTGAATTGATGTCCTTCTTCAACATTTGGAGAAGGAATCTGTGAATTGTTTCACAAGTGTCAGCGCCAGATAATGTTAAAATAATGTATATAGTAAAAGTAGATATTTCAAGCACTTATTTTCAGAACAAAGCAGCCTTTTTGTCATTTCTTTTTTGGGGGGGGGGGGGTTCCATAGACTGATAAGATGGAAGAACAAAACTCAATTTAATCAAATCAGTAAAGAAATAAGTCAACATATAGCTACACATCTCTTCAAATGGTGAATAACCAGCAAACATTTA
Organism: Carnegiea gigantea; assembly: GCA_029747015.1. Lineage (NCBI taxonomy): Eukaryota > Viridiplantae > Streptophyta > Magnoliopsida > Caryophyllales > Cactaceae > Carnegiea > Carnegiea gigantea. Next base: position 290,342 of record JAKOGI010000779.1, on the reverse strand, counting down.
ACAGTGGTCATTGGTCAATAACTCAATATAAGACTCAAAATAGTATGATTTTTGCAATTACCTTTGCTCTACATGCCATGTCAGATGCCAAACGTAAACCCAATACCACAACATAATACCTAGGCAAATCTGTGTAACCTTACCTCTGGATTGTGGATAAGTTCATTCCATTGGAAATTAGATTTAAAAAGTGTTCCACTGTGTACACTCCATAACTAGACTTAAGAACAATTTAGCCATGCATTTTGCTTTAGTCCACTATGACATAAAGTTTTAAAAGTCGGCCATTTTGAGATATCTATAAGGTGGATATTCAACCAAATAAAGACCGAGCAGGCATTAGGTGTATGCTACAGACTCTTTAACTTTACGCAGGGCTCCACCCGACAGGGCTTGGATTTAGCGGCACCCCATGATAAGAGAAGATCGAGAAGTATAAAGCATCCCTGCAATGTGTATGATATATTAACTGTTTTTTTTTTTTTTTGGGGGGGGGGGGGGCGCTGATAAGGGATCTACAATTTATTTACTTGAGCATGAGAAGGCCAAGTAGAGAACATCTCAAACACTATAGTTACTGTTTTGAGTGTAACTTTCTTTCAGAAAACTGATCAGCCCCACTTACACATGTATATTTTTGTGGACCAATTCACATAAGTATCTCAAATTTCATTAATGAAAAGAGTTTGACAAACCAAGGCTGCCTAAACTGTTTTCTACAGAAGTAAATTAAAAAAAAAAAATACCCAAGGGAGCCAGAAGGAGAAGATGACTGCAAATCTGCAATCTTCAGGCATAGGTACGAGAAGATAGAGTGGAGAAGATGATCGCCTAAACTCCCTCCCTCCCTCCTCCCCCTTCTCTCTCTCTCTCTCTCTCTCTCTCTCTCTCTCTCTCTCTCTCTCTCTCTCTCACACACACACACACACACACACACACACACACACACATTCATTTTTCTCCCCTGAGTTTTAAGAAACACAAGCAGACATTCATGATAAAAACCATAGAAAGGTACCGGCATGATTCATTTGGTCCAGAAGGCCATTCATTTTATATAGGCTAACATAAATTCTTCCTATCAGAAGATTGAACATTTGGACAATGGAAGCCTTCCTTTTTATGATTTTTAGGTATTCGAGGAGGAGGAAGGGAATGATATTCTGTACCCTAGCCCTTCTAAGACACATCTTTGGCAACCTCAATTCAGGACACATGTAATGGAGGAGAAAGTTTTGTTTAAACTGGCAGAAGTAGCTCATGCAAGACACATTGCAGATAAGATCCTGTTGGTTCATTACTTGAAGCACTATGATAGGAAAAGTGTCTCTCTTCGGACAATGAGGAAAATTGATGTCAAGAAGCCACATGTTCTGCACCATTTTGGGATTTGTGGCCGACGGGCTTATCATGAAATGTGCCCTCATTGGTAGCTATCTTGTGAATTGTCAATGGATAACCTAGTACTATCTTTAAAATTTCAAGAGCATAAAGGATTACAGTAAGGAGATCCTTTCTCTTTAGATCTTTTTGTGCTTTCCAAGGAGAGGTCTTCCTGGGTTTTAAAATTGACAAAAAATTAAGTTATCATTTTCACCGTAAGTGTGCTAAGTTATCAATGCATAACCTCGTAGTGTGTTTAAAATTTCAAGAGCATAGAGGATTAGAGTAAGGACATCCTTTCTCTCCAGTTCTTTTTGTGCTTTCCGAGGAGATGTTTCCTGGGTTTTCGTATCGACAACAGAAAATTAAGTTATCATTTTCACTATAAGTGTGCTATGTTAAGGGCGATTCATTCAGCATTTGCACATGACATCATAATTTTTACAGGAGAGGAGATTTGTTTAGTGGATTCTCCTAAGGAATATTTTTCAGATGCCTGTTAATCATTGGCTAGTTGTTTGGTCCAAAAAGCTAGTGAGGATAACTTTTATGCATTATCATGGTGGCGTGGCTGAGGAAGTGCAAGCAACCATCCTAAGCAGTACGGGCTTTACTAAGGGGAAGTTCCCCTTCAGTTATATTGGACTTTCCTTTTTTCTTCTAGAGTTGCCTACTAGTTTGTGCTCCTCTAATTGTAAACTTGAAAACAAGAATGGCTTTGAGGGCTTTCAACCATTAGACTATGCTAGCAAGAGCTTATTTCTTCTATCCTAATAAGAATATTTATTTTTGAGCCACCATCACCATTTTGCCTAAGAGTAGTAAATGAAGTTGAGAGTTTATGGTTTCAGTTATTGTGCAGGTGTGTGATATAGGGAAAATGTTTTTTTTTTTTTTTTTTGGGTGAAATGGGTCTATTACAAGCTCATTAGCAAGGGCAGTTTCAATTTGAAGAAGCTATTGGATTGGAATAAGGCAACTTCTATCAAGTGGCAATGAAAAACACATCATATTGAATCTACATGGGCTAGATGTCTCAAGTTGTATGTCCTTAACAGGGGAAATTTGTGAGACATCCAAAGTAACCAAATGATCCTTGGGCTTGGAGATCTCTCCTCACTGTTTGACTGCCTACTATCCATACAAAGGAAGAAGAGGACAGCATCGAAAGGCCTTTTGCTTTATTCTGCGATAATCCAAGTTAAAATCCCAAGGTTGGCCTTTTCAGCTTTCAGAAAAGCACACCTTTGTCATGGCTAACCTTAGATTACTAATGCAAAGGCAGCTGCAGCCTGAAATTTGCAGTTGTCAGGGGTAAGTCCCTCCCCCCCCGGTTGACTGAGAAGGTTACAGTTTAGTAATGCAAGGCAGCTGCTGCATATGATTATAAAAATAATATAATTCAAAAAGCCTTCCCTAAAACAAAAAGGAAATCAGCATGGTACCAGAATTGCAGGTTTTCCAGTAGCTAGAAGCTCAGTACAAGTCATTGCTCCAGCTCTAGAGACAACAAGATCAGCAGCTGCATAAGCCAAATCCATCGCATGCAAGAACCTTCACAAAACGAGAACTATATTCAGACCACCGACATCACAGGGGAAAATTTTGAATTTGTACGGCAATCAAATGAATCTATTGACAAATAAACTCAATCCTAAAAATGAACCAAGATCCATGTTTTACCCCCCCCCCCCACCAAAAAAAAAAAAAAAGAAAAGAAAAGTGCACAAGCTTACTGCTGGCAGAAGCTGCCAGAGAGGCTGATGTAGAGGGAGTAGTTTTATGGAAGTGACAAACAGCATAAAGACCATCAGGGAAAAGATATATGCCATAAATTTTTACAATTGCTTTTGGGACAACATTATTAACAGAATACACAGCAACTTCCAAGCTTGATGGAACTTGATATTGCCCTTCAGATAGTTTCCTTTAACACAATTCTTTTCGCATCTATTCGTACTTTGTTCACTTGACTTCAGGAGTTAACCTTTTAGGAGCGACCCACCTACCAAAGGAGGGGATACGAATGCATGCAAAACTGACCATAACTAGAGGCAGTACCTTCACATATGGCTGCCTTGTGTTAAGTTATACACCGATGTGATTTCCAAAGTTGCTCAAGCCGGGTAAAATTTTTAACTTTGACCAGTAATGTGAGTCCATCATAGACACGGATCTAGAGAAAGAGCATCCCACATCTCTGTGAATAATATACATTGCCAAGAGCCATCTATCATTTAACCTTATCTGGCTGTGATTTGTGAAAAATCATAATATAAGGACTGAATTATAACCTTTTTATATAGAGAAAAAACTACAAAAAAAAAGTCTATTTTCCAGGCAACACAAAAGGTCACTGTGGAGCTCCCTTCTTTCAGCTTCAAATTATAATGGACTAAAGTAAAATTCTCAATAAACTCACTACTTTTGTCATAGTATTAAACAGCCGACGTCTTTCCAATTTGAAGTACAATGGAAATTTTCGTGTCTCTACCATTTGTCTCTAGAATAAGGTGCTCCACACTGAATGTAAAGGTTTGGTTTGGTTTGATTCCATCAAGCAACTATGGCGAATGCTATTTCTAGTGATCCTGCAATCTTATGAGACAATAGGAACAAATTTTCCACAATAGATTATAAAGACCTCACAATAATGAGTAGCAACTCAATGACATGAACACACTGCAAATCAAAAGGCAATGCAAGAGAGCCAGGAAGAAACTCACGGTGCCAAGATCAATCGCGGATGGTTTCTAACCAGGTTTTCCATCTCATCAAAGGATCCAACACCCGTCTCCCAAATGATATGCAAGTTCTCGCGTTCCAAGAGCATTTGCTGGTAAAAATTGAGGAGAGCAATGTTCATGGAATTAGCACCCATTGAGCCCCCAAGCACCAACACCACCTTGGCATCAGAGTCATGAACCTTACCCAGCCTAGGAAAAAAGTACGATCTACCAACCGCTTTCGATACAAACTTCTTCAGTGACAATCTCAGTGGATTCCCAGTAACCACAATCTTCTTCTTATCAGTTGGGAAACAATCAACTGTAGAATTATAAGCTACAAACACCAAATCAGCCAAAACAGAAAGAGCCCAATTAGCCAATCCGGGCACTGAGCCATGCTCATGTATAATCACCCTCAACCCATTTAGGGCAGCAACAAGGCAAACTGGGAAAGACACAGAACACCCAGTTCCAAACACAATCTGAGGTTTAAATTCCTTGATTATCTTCCAACTCTCAACCATTGATCTGACCAAATAGAAAGGAAGGGTTAGGGTTTCTAGACAGAATATCGACCGACCTAATGGAGAACCAGGTATGGGGGCAAAATCATACCCTGCGGAGGGGACTATGGCGCTCTCCATACCTGAATCAGTGCCGATGAACAGGATTTGAGCATCCGGGTTTGTCATCTTAATCTCATCGGCGATCGCCACCGCCGGATAAATCCGGCCACCTGTACCTCGGGTGGCGAATACCACGCGTAACGACGACCCGCCGCCACCGGAGGCAGCGGATTCGGACTGCCCAGATGCGGATTGGTAAGTGGGTCGATCAACAGATAAACAACAGACAAATTGGGACCTGGGTTTTTGTGGGTAGCACACCCATTGCAAGGTTCTGGGTTTTGGGTGGGATAGAGAGAGAAAAGAGATGGCGGTGTTGGTGGTAGTAATGGTGACCGCCATTATTGATACTGCTGAAGCTTTGACGCAGTACCAGTAGTTGACTTTCGCTCATTGCTTGCTTGCTAGTGATCTGAAAGATGCAGCATAATATTGACAAAAGTTGGATTTAGAGGGGAAAATTTTTGTGGGATTTTGTCGATCTGAAGGGGAGAGTCCTGTTGACTTCTTGTATGCACCAACTAGACTGTCGCAACTGACAAGACAAATTGAACGTTGGGCTGATAAGCGATTGGCGTAATTCCCGCCAAACATGGGGCAGAGATAATTAGCTTAATCCTGATTAACAGTAATTAAGACAAGTTCTTAGATTATATTACCCCCTAAGTTTTATTTTTGTAAAAAAATACCACTCATCTGTTTTTTATGTTCAAGTTTATCACTCAACTTTTGTTTTATGTCTATAATTACCACCCCAAATCCACATGACCTGCTATAGGCGGTAATCAGTAAATGACAATTTTTTATTTATTTTTAAAATATTTAAACAAGCATCATTTTAAATAAATATAAAAGAAACTCCAAAAAAGCTTCCTCTCGGCTCTCATTCCGTGTTTGCATCTCATTCAGACATCATTACCTTAAATCCTATTTCCCTCATTTGGAAATCATGTCCTCTCAGTTAATCAATAAACCCACTTGAATCTAAAAAATGGACTTCGAAATCGCAATCCTTACAATAATTTGAACCATACAAGCCCTAAATTTCCAACAAACAGGCTTGAGATTGCTTGAATCCATGAGCCCTAACCTGGATTTTGAAACCCTATCCCCTAGCTAATCATCAACCTTTTGGTTGCGAAATATGAGCAATTGGTGAAGCTTATCAAACGAATGGACTGTACTCATCTGGGTTGCAAGTCGCGGTTGCTTGAATCCATGATAATTTAGTTGTTGTTGGTTTAGGATCATAATTTTTCATCAATTATGTTAATCCTATGAAACATTTCGGGAACAATGAGGAACTAAAGAGTGGAAACAAGAAAGAGAGCGAGAAGAGTCATAAGGAAATCGTATAAAGAAGAGGAGAAAGAAAGAATTCAAATATGAAATTCATACCTGCTAGTTGTGATGGTACTGGTCATGGTCTTTGCTGGTGGATGGCTGCAATAATGGTGGTGCTAGTCGCATAGGTGGAGATACGTGGGTGTAAGGGGTGTCAATTGACACACCAACTTTTTGGGAAAAAAATTTAAAATGTTACAATTTCTGTGAAAAAGAGAAACAAGTATATATATTATTTCATTTGCATATAAAGCAAAACGTGTACATGGTGCAAGTGGTGAGAGGCACTTGTATATTGCCTTCTGGTGGTGTAGGCCGTGTGTTTGACTGTGTATAGCTACAGTTGCTTATTTTCTTTTAATTAAGATAAAAGTGTTTGTATATATATTTTTTGTTTGCAAATATAATAAAAAAAGTGTAATGCTCACTTGGTGTAAGGTGTTTAGATATGGCCCACGCTAGGGGTGGGTTGCATGTTTGAGTCTAGGTAAATGCATTTTTGTGTGGCTCTTCCTTTAATTAAGATACATAATATTTCAACTATTAATTTTGGTGTGTAATATTTAATTAATTCCTCCCCTTCTATAAATGGAAGATTTGGGGTTTGCTTCTAGCTTAATATGTCAATGAAAATAAGGAAAAATTTAAAAAATTTATTTTATGTTGACATTAACCTAGAAAGAAAATAGTATAAATGACTTTATCTTCAGAGGTAAAATCAAGCGTAAGAATATTCCTTTCTTAATTTATATTCAATTCTTCGCAAACTATTTTGTCTAATTTAGTGATTCTGGTCAAATTTATGCCTACCATTTTAAAAACGGTTAAACAGGAGTTAATTTTGATAAATTTGTGAATTTGATTGAGGATGAAATTTGGTGAATTTGGGATCTCTTTGTAAGTTTAGTGCAACATGATAGCTATGCTGTATCATGAAAAAATACGGAAGAAAATATATTAAAAAATTAGATTGCAATTTATACGAACATGAATTTTATTGTATAGTACAATCCGACACATTAGGGTTTGAACCTTGACTCTGCCACTGGTTGGTCGGGTGGAGAGAGAGAGAGAGAGAGAGAGAGAGGGGGTGGTAGTGATAGTGGTTGGGGCTAGAGTGAGATGGGGATGATGGCAGTGGTGGTAGAGGAGGGTTCAGTATTGGGTGAGGGGTGTAAAGATGACACTGGTGATGATGTGTATCTTTCCCTTTCCTCTCTTCACTCTCCTTAACTTGTTAAAAAAGATAAAAGAAAAATTTAATAAACCCACAACAGTCGGTTATGCAAAGCATGTGTTAGTAATTGTGGCTATAAGATAAAAGTTGAGTGATAAATTTTAATATAAAAAACGTTGAATAATAGTTTTGAACAAAAATGAGACGTAACTGGTAATATAAATAAGACATTGCTAATTCACCTTAAATATACCCCTTTCTTCTCTTTAAATTTTTTCATAGGACTGTTCTCATATACATACCTTTTTTTTTTTTTTTTTTAAGGGAGACTTCCCTGAAGTTGTTCTCCACTCTTTTTAGACGTTGACTTTGACTTCCTTTCTCAAATAGGAAAACTAAATCAATCAAAATTTGTTGAACGTGATTGTCGGTCCCAATTACATTGGTTAAAGGATTCGATAATAAGAAGGTTGTCGTTTGCAATTTTGCGTTTTAGGATTGCATTACAGCGATAAACAGTGAAAGTTGTGCATGTAATGTCAAAAATTGTAGAAATGGTTGTCTATTTGTATTTTCATGGACAAATCGGTAGCCTATGTGGATCACATTTTCGGCATTTGCTGTATCGGGACTCTTGTTAATGTTCAATAGACCTACTGACTACTGGGCTAAATGCGGATCGGTCAACTTGAGGTTCGAGTATAAAAATATTAAACCCTAACCCTAAAGTACTCTTGGATTTGGGTCATACCCAACGAGTTAGAAGCATTTGTTATTAGTGTTTTTCTCCTACAAACATTACAAGCACTAATATATCTTTTTTATTTAAAAAAAAAAATCTAACTCTGAAACTTCGAACTTTAATTTTTAAGTTCATTTTAGGTGTCATTCTATTGAACCTAAGACTCATTTACTTTTTAAATCATATTTTCTCACCAAGAGAATAAAGAAAAAAGAAAAATAAAAAGAAAAGAAAATTGCCTACACACTTAAGTAAAATTCCTACAAAATATACTTGATGATGCCAGTATCATTCTTGCAGAGAAGGTGATCAACCATGTATTAGTCCTTTTGGCATGAATATGCTACTTTACACAGTGCTACAGTGATTTGATTAGATGATTAAAAAAGTAGTTTGTCATATGAAAAAGACCAAATAATTTTAGCGAGAGTAGCACAATGGAGATGTTATAGTAATAGCCTAGAGTAATGAATAGGGAATAAAGATATAAAAAAACAAATGAAAAGAGGGTGGAAACATAGGTTTTCTAGCTCTTTTTAAGTAAGATTTTAACGGCTACATATGCCCATTAGTAGGTGAAAAGTCAACACATATATTGAGTAAATAGAATTTTTGCATAGCAAGACATATATTACAAAATCAGCCTAATTCATGCAGGTCAATCCTAACCCTAAGACATTTGACCCAAATGAGTTTGGGTTTCAAAATCTTATGCAATACGCTAACCTTTTCAGGTGGGTTCAGGTCGGGTTATTATATCGCGGCCTTTTTTTTTCTTTTAAATTAGGTCTTAAATCCTCCATTTTACTTGAGTCGAGCTACTATTGGCCCAATAAGGGGTAGAACTCTCCCATCACATATTTTTTTCATTCACAAGATTCGAACCTAAGATCCTTCTTAAGGAGAACAAGTGAAAACCACTTGAACCAATCTGTGTTGGTGGTCAGGTATTTTTTTACCAAGTCTAAACTGCCATGGATACTAATTTAATAATGTAGATGTTTGTAATTTATTCCAAACCTTTTATTTATTTATTGTCCATTGCCAATAATGAGTTTATAGGAGCAAGTGGGATCTCTCGAGGTCTATGTGAAATGCAAATGAATTATAATGTGGACACTTTAAACTGGATTCCATTCATCACATGAACTCTGACAAGTGAAACAAAGGTTGGAAATCATCTGTCAATAGGCCAGTAGGCACAAAGGAATGAATAGCCTCAACTATACTTGTTTTGGATTGGATCATAATACTTTAGTACAAGAAGAGGTGTAAAGATCAGTAAAATTTAAATTCTAATATCTGTTAATTTCGAAATATTTTACTAGTTGAATTAAGTAATGTCCAGTTATTGACTAAATTTGAACCTAAAATTCTGATAACAACTTCTAAAACTTGTCTTTTTAGACTGATAAAAAAGAAGAGTAAATCACATAACTTTATATGTTAAATTAGTTCAAATGTTACCTAATTAACTCCTGTCAATAAGCTTTGTGAGCTAAATAGTTGAGTCTCTTAATCCAACTCAATTAAGGGGGCAAATCCAAAATTCCAAGTCAACCAACTAAGGCCATGTTCTTTTTGTTGGTAAATCCCATTATACCAACCTCAATCAATTTCAATCAATTTCAACTAACTTCACCAACTTCAGTAAAAAAAAAAATATATATGTGATAGGCGATAAATTATCCTATTTTACGTACCTTTTTCACCCACTTTTAACTCGTATAATAACTTAATCTCTAGGATTTTTACTTGTTTTATTTATGTTTTGTAGGAAATAATGTCAAATCAAGCAAATACCGCGAAAATAAGCGAAGACGGGACAAAGTGAAGAAAACCAGCGAAAAACAGCAAAAACCGGCGAAAAGGACGAACCAGGGGCCGAACCACCGTGCCAGAGGAATGGCACGGTGGGGCCGTGCCACCCTGGCACGGTCGTGCCCCCGGGCCCGTCGTCCGGTTTCGCGATTTTCTATTTAAAGCCCTCTTCGGGCGTTTTTGCGGGGGGTCGCTCGGGGGTTCTTCCAGGCGATTTTTGGGGTAGTTTAGTTTAAGTTTTAGCCAATAAAAACTCCATTGAGGAGATTAGATTAGGATTGTATTGAATTAATTTTGCATTCAAGCACTTGGATTTCAAGTTCTTCGCTTCAATCCATAAGTCTTCTTCTTCTCTTTCTCTCTATTTCTTGTTTCGTTCTTATTTTAGATTTTGTTAATTTAGTTCATATGTTTGGTTTTGATTTGATTCAATCATTTAGTTTTCATGTTTAATTTATGTTCGATTGCTTGTTAGAATTAGTTTAGTTTCATGCCTCTTCTCTCTAGTTCATACTTGTGTTCTCCGTTAGTTTAGGTTTGAGTTTTCGTGTTTTGTTGATGATTAGTTGTTAGATTTTGTGGGCTTGGATTGTGATTAGCCTCTTGATGGCCAATTAGTCTTGTATTTGGCCTAATTATACCCAATTTATCTTAGAATATAGAGATTTTCCTTACGCCCGCCAAGTGTTCGATGAAATACTTGAGAGAGCTTTCATCCATATTTTTGGGCGATTGACTTATGCTGAGAGGTGAGGTCAATTTGCTAGTGTGGGAGAGGGAATAGCCGAGTTCGGGACATGAAAATAGTACTCGATCCGAGTTAGGTTCGAGGGTTGCTAATTTTGTGGTCTAATTGGGCTAACCCCATAAAATAGGTGGTTAGGCTAATTAGACTAGCTCATGACCCTTGAGAGAGGGCTTGGGTGGTATTCGATGGTGCAACCGACCATCTCTAGTTCGTGATGTAGTTTTGGTAGGTTATGACTCATTTTGATTAGTTGGTTCGTCCATTGATTAAATCACAACTCCAAGTCGCTGTTTTTAGGTTTGTTAGTGTAGCTTAGTTTTTCCTCTTTTCCTTTACTTTTGCCTAACTCGAGACACTTTAGTTAGCCCTGGTAGTTGGAAACGCAACTCTCTGCGGACGATACCCCGAGTACTCTACGATACACCTTGCACTTGCGGTTTATAAATATTAAAACTCTATTTTTTCCTAATAAGTTTTTGGCGCCGTTGCTGGGGAACTGGCGCTTTCCAATATTAGAGCTTACTTGGGCATTCGAGACTAAGCTTTTATTTTGAAAAAAAAAATTTGAAAATTGAAAAAAAAAATGTCTTTTTCCCACTTTCCTCAATATAAGCATGAATTGTTTTGGAGATACTATGACAGATTACATGCTTTTCTTACTCATTCTGATTTTTATTTGGAAAAGTGGAAAAATTTGAATACAGTTTATGAGGGTGTGAATTGTGAGACCCGTACTCTTTTAGAGTATTGTGATTTTTGTGCTAAAAATGTTGATGAAGCTTGGGATTTTCTTGATTGGTTGGCTCGGGATACTTATGAATATGAGATTAGTTGCACTAATTCATACATCCCACCCCCTTGCATCCTTGATTATGCTCCACCTGTGTGCAAAATTTGCCATTGTTCTGATCATGCCAGTAATTCTTGTCCCTATTATATTTCTGATGAGGGTTTTGCTAGACTTAGCAATATGATAGAGATAATGAATGAGTAACAAATTGAGTTTACTAACAAACTGCGAGAGTATGACCTATCACCTAAGACTGACCTTAGCTCTAGTTCTTCTAAACTTGACGTCAATCTGTGTGATGATGGTGCGTCTTTTCCTCCTCTAGAGTCCGGACTAGAGAACGTACTCGACCCTCTCTTGACTACTTTACTCACCGTTGCTTCATCCTTTCTTAATACCCTCTGGGACAACACTGCGTCTATCATGACCTTTCCAGATACACCTTCCCCTTTAGCTCAGTCGACAGAGTTAGAGGTAGGTGAGACCTTTGGTGTTAGCGCTAGTGTTGATGAGAATGATACTTGGTCTAAGTTGCGCCATGTTTTTATTGAGGAGTATGATCTTTATGAAACTCTCATAGGGACTTCATGTGTGGATGTTATAGTTGTGGGGTCAGCTAATCCTGATTTTGTTGATGATATATCCCCCAACCCTCTTGATACATTCCATACTTCTTCTTCCTGCTCACCACCCTCCCCTTCCCCTGAGTGTTGTGATATATTACTCATTGATTCTCATGCGATATTTGAGGGGATTGAGGTTGACTGTTCTGAGTCCCTAGGTACTCTTAGAGGGTATAATCCCTCCCTTAATCTTTATCGTCTGTACCTAGAGGAAATGCTTGGCAAAAACATATTGACTAGTGCATTCGATTATTTTTCTGATTTTTCCAACATATTTGATATGTTTAGGAGAGCATTTGTTGTTATGCATGCGTTCATATTTGTGTGCTCTTACTTACATTCATCTGAGTTGCATGCTCAGGTGTTTGATAAGCTCATGCGAGCTTTGACGGCATCTGATTTGGCAGCTCGGGTCTTGAGATGAGGAGGAGTATCTGATGCTCCTTCAACCTCCTATAGCACCGTCTTGAAGAGGTCGTAGTTTAGATGCACTCTGCACCTAATCTGGTAAATTCGTTCCCTCTTTTCTCTTTCTTTATTTCTTTTTGTATATATAGCTTTTGCCCTTTCTTTTTTATATTTTGTTTTTGTATAGTTATTTTTGTAGATTTATTTCTTTTGTCTATATTTGTGTTTTTGTTGGTGATTGTGACTCTCAACTCCCAATAAGGACATTGTGAGATTTAGGTGTGGGGGTGGGGTCATCTTCCCTTTTATTCTTATTTTTGTGAAAATTTTTCATTTTTGTGTAATTTTTTCAATTTTTCTCTTTTTTGTATAATTTTTCTTTTCTTTTTGAGCTTTAAGGGAGTTTTGTACTATTTTGATCAGCCTTGATCTCCGGTACCTTGACTATTAGCTCGTATGTGAGTATAATGTGCATGATAGATATTCGTCCCAAGTCTGTCATTTTAGGTCTCAATTCTAACCCCAACAGTCCATTGTAATTTTACAATCAAGTCCTGATTTATGTATTATCATCTTATATTCTTAATCTTCTATGATTGACTCTCCTACTTATCTACTGCACAGTTCCCTTTGTATGTGCTTGCACCCCTTTTTCAAAAACAAAAGCAAAAACAAACAAACTCATGTGCTACTGGATGTATCCCTTTGAGGCATGGCAAGAGTTTGGAATGGAAAAAAAAAAAGAGGAAAGCAAAAAAGGGGGGAAAGGAAAGAGTTTGGAATGACAAGTAATTAAGTACCCCTTTGAGGCATACGCTACTGGGTGCTACCCTTTGAGGCAATACTGCCACTGGGGAAGCTTGTTTTCCATGCTAGCAAAATCAATAAGGTAGTTTGTGTTAGTTAAGTGGGACTGAGTTCGATTTTGGTAAGCCAAAGTCTTAGGGTGATGTTATACTTCCACATCATGCACTTGGATGGATTCAATATTCTCATGCATCGTAGGGTGAAAAGCTGATGTTTGGATGCCATTTTTTAGGATGATGTGTCCTGAAATGCATATAATACTTGTGTACAGACTGATACTTGAGTTACTAGGGGGTTTTGGTTGATCCGATCGCGTACAGTTTACCCCGATGTATATATTGTGTTTTGTCATTTTTATTTTTTGATTTTTGTTTCTCTTTTGTTTGTTTTCCTTTTTTGAGATTTTATAGGTATATCTTCTGCAAACCCTCATGAGACCTTACTTGTCCACTTGGGGGAACCAAGGGATTCAAAGGGCTTGTTGCATACGCTAAATGCAACCGTGATTCCTACGAAAGTGAGTTAGGTTCTTAAGTTAGTTTTTATTTTATTTTGCTCTATTTTGTTTTGCTCAAGGATGAGCAAAAGATATGTGTGGGGGTATTTGATAGACGATAAATTGTCCTATTTTACATACCTTTTTCACATACTTTTAGCTCGTATAATAACTTAATCTTTAAAATTTTTACTTGTTTTATTTATATTTTGTAGGAAATAACGTCAAATCAAGCAAACGCCACGAAAATAAGCGAAGAGGGGACAAAGTGAAGAAAAACAGCAAAAACCGGCGAAAAACAGCAAAAACCGGCAAAAAGGACGAACCGGGGGCCGAACCACCGTGCCAGAGGAATGGCACGGTCGTGCCCCCGGGCCCGTCGTCCGGTTTCGCGATTTTCTATTTAAAGCCCTCTTCGGGCGTTTTTGCGGGGGGTCGCTCGGGGGATTCTTCCAGGCAATTTTTGGGGTAGTTTAGTTTAGGTTTTAACCAATAAAAACTCCATTGAGGAGATTAGATTAGGATTGTATTGAATTAATTTTGCATTCAAGCACTTAGATTTCAAGTTCTTCGCTTCAATCCATAAGTCTTCTTCTCTTTCTCTCTATTTCTTGTTTCGTTCTTTTTTTAGATTTTGTTAATTTAGTTCATATGTTTAGTTTTGATTTGATTCAATCGTTTAGTTTTCATGTTTAATTCATGTTCGATTGCTTGTTAGAATCAGTTTAGTTTCATGCCTCTTCTCTCTAGTTCATGCTTGTGTTCTTCGTTAGTTTAGGTTTGAGTTTTCGTGTTTTGTTGATGATTAATTGTTAGATTTTGTGGGCTTGAATTGTGATTAGCCTCTTGATGGCCAATTAGTCTTGTATTTGGCTTAATCATATCCAATCTATACTTAGAACCTAGAGGTTTCCCTCACACCCGCCAAGTGTTCGATGAAATGCTTGAGAGAGCTTTCATCCATATTTTTGGGCGATCGACTTATGCTGAGAGATGAGATCAATTCGTTAGTGTGGGAGAGGGAATAGCCGAGTTCGGGATATAAAAATAGTACTCGATCCGAGTTAGGTCCGAGGTTGCTAATTTTGTGGTCTAATTGAGCTAACCCCATGAAAATAGATGGTTAGGTTAATTAGACTAGCTCATGACCCTTGAGAGAGGGCTTGGGTGGTCTTCGATGGTGCAACCGACCATCTCTAGTTCGTGATGTAGTTTGGGTAGGTTAGGACTCATCTTGATTAGTTGGTTCGTCCATTGGTTAAATCACAACTCCAAGTCGCTTTTTTTAGGTTTGTTAGCGTAGCTTAGTTTTTCCTCTTTTTCTTTGCTTTTGCCTAGCTCGAGACGCTTTAGTTAGCCCTGGTAGTTGGAAACACAACTCTCTGTGGACGACACCCCAGTACTCTACGATACACCTTGCACTTGGGGTTTATAAATATTAAAACTCTGTTTTTCCCTAACAATACCCACTTCAACCAACTTCAACAAACCTCAACTTAATTTAACGAACTTCAACTTACTTCCCACTATTTTAACCAACTTCTACTCATTATATAAAAAAAATTTAACCCTCTTCAACATATTTTAACCCACTTCAATCAACTTAAACTCACTTCAACAAAAAATACTAACTTTAACTAACTTTAACTCACTTCTATCAATCTCAACGAACATCACCTATTTACGAACTCAGTACTCATATTTGGGATTGGCCAGCCAGTGCCCAACCTTGTTGGCCTAGCTATTTCAAAATTTTAAAAACTATTTGTTGGGTGTGTGGTGAAAAATATATTGACATGTGATTATTTTTATTGTCTAATTTCATGAAGTTTTGTCCTGGGTTTGAACTTTGAAGATAATCAATTACTACATTTAGTCACATGACTTTTGTCCCACTGTATGCGGCATTTTACTAGAAATTATTTGTGATTTTGACAGAGCATTAACTAAAGGAGGTTATGACTGACTTTATTGCTATCTAGGGGGACCAAAATCAAGTTCATCTAATCAGATATAAAAATTTCCATCATCATTTACATCATTCTTACACACCAAAATTCATCCCCTATTTTTAGATTTGTGAGAAAATGTTTTGAGGGAGTTTGTTATCGCTTTTGTTGATCTCTTATTTAAGTATATCGCTTTGAGATCAATTTTATATTTTCCCATCTCATAGTGAATTTTTCGATCATTATCATTTATGGTTTTTTCTGATTTGAATTTTCCACATAAATTTGAGGTTCTTATTATCGATTTATTTATCTTACTTTATTTATCTTATTTCATAATTCTTGTTTCATCCAATTCAAATTTCAATCTTGAACACTATTTGCGCAATCCTTATGCGTTGAAAGCCCACTGGCCCGAACCATTGGGCCTTGACTAGGGGCTTACGGACATAAAGCACGCAGCGCGCAGGGAAGAAATTGGCGCGGCTTGCGGGAATGGCTCGGTGCATGTAGCGGCTGCTGCTTGCTGGAGGCTTGGAGCTTCCTTTCTCCTTCCTTTTTTTCCCCCTTTTCTTTCCTTTTTGCCATTTGTTTTCGCTTTAATTTGTTTTTTCCTTTTAAAAAGAAAACGTTGTGTGCGGTGAAATGGGCCAATGAGCATTACTTTATATGATTAGTTAAAGTTAGTAGTCTTATATTATTGAGGTGACTTCTTAAGAGTCAAAAAATAAGTTTATAGGGTGATGTGAAGAGGACAAACCCTTACTTGTGAGCCAAAACATTAGTTGACACTACACATGTTCATTAGCATGAAATATCACATAATGGGATCATGCCAAATTCAGAATCAAAAAGGTCAATTTGAAATCGGATTTAGGTAGATTCAATTTAAATCGAGTGCCTCTAAATACATCTATATTAGACTTTTAAGACTAAATGTTGTCAACTGTAGGCCCTGTTTTCTTCGACTTATTCTTTGAAGAATGAGTTTAAATAAGTTTCGTTCAGAATAGGTTTCGAATAAGTTCAGCAAATAAGTTTAGAAATTTATTCTTAATAAGTTTAGAATAAGTTCAAAATAAATTCAGTAAATAGGTTCATAATAAGTTCAAAATAAGTTCATTTTAAAATAAGTTCATACAAAATAAATCGAAGAGAACGGAGCCTTCATAATATTATTTTAGTCTTTGAGTCTTAATCAATTACTATTGACCCATAAAGAAATATAACCCTCTCATTGAATACTTTTTTTCATTTAGAAAATTCAAAATCTGGTATCTTGCTTAAAAGAAACAAGTGCTGAATAACTTAAATTAACCTATATTAATTGCCAACTTTAATAACTTATTTAACAATATATACATCAATTTACAATATAAAACCATCACCATCCCAAGTGAGTCGTGCATCCCCTTCCCCTCCACCTCTTTCCCATCACCCTTTCCTCCTCGTCTGTTATTTCATTTTCGTGACTGCATATTCAGTGTGGTGAATGAGTGAATTTGAGGACCTCATATCTCAATTTAGGGCTTCAAATTGCCCCTTTTCTAATAATGAGCAAGTCGATTGTTCTTCACAAGCCCTTCTATCTCGTACAGACCACACTAGCGGAGACAGACATGGAAGATTAGTAGAAAACCATCTTTGAATGCAGCTATAGAAGAGAAAACCATCTCTTCACTATTATTCTAAATTTCCAATTAGGGGTGGGCAACGGACTGGGTACCCATTGGGTTAAACGGTCGGCCCGTTTAAAATAGGGCTAATAAAGGGTCGGGTCCATACCGGACCGGATCATTAATGGGCCAGCCCATTAAGGCATATTAACGGGCCGAACTGGGCGGGCCCATTAACAGCCCGTTTAGTTGCCCATTATTTTTTATCCTAATTGACACACTAGTTTACATGTTTCAATTAGTTAACGTCATTACCAACACTGTGTACATAGCAATAATTATTATATACCGTTGTTTGGCGCAAGTTTGTTCCGTTTTTAAACGGACCCAAAGCAGGCCGCCAATGGGCCGATCTGACCCGACCTATTTATTAGCTTGATTGTGTATTTTCTAACTTTGAATTTAGACTAGTTTAATTTATTTGGAAAATTACAAATACATTAGTTGAAAAATTAACTAACCAAAAACACTCCTTAAGTGGTAATGGGCGGGTTATGGGCGGGTCGGGTTCATTTGACCCATAACCCAGCTCAGCCCATTAACAAATATACTAGACCCAATCCAGCCCGTTTAGTTAATGGGTTGGCCCAGTTCGGCCCAACCCAATCGGTTGCCCACCCCTATTTCCAATGCATATAGGGGCTTGAGTAATGAGTGGGGCTGGCGGCACATAAACTCCAAATTAGGGATCAAGATGACCACATGGGATAGGCACTGGTCGAGTGGAGCTCTATATTCACACTCATCATATCACACTCGTTTTTTAAAACAATGTTCGTACTCGTATTCAAACTTATATTCATCAGGTTATGAAAATTAGCGAGCGCCCATATGTCCAAGAATTTATTTGGATTTATGGCTTTTATCTGAGTCACGTGAAGAGTGCAAAATTATACACATCTTGAATTCAGATTCAGATATAATTATTGATAGAAAGTGGATTTAATGGACAAAAGACAGGTAAAACAGATACATTTATTATAATTTCTTATCTTTTATGTGAATTACGCTTCAATTGGACTTTGTAAATGTAGGCCAAAACACATTTTTCTCCCCTTAATTACTGTTGTAAATTGTGTACGGCATGTGTATAGGTTTTAAGAATCCATATTCATACCCAGTATTCCATTTTCAAAAGTAACACGTATACTTATTTAAAACTCATTCTAATCATGCATTGGTGTTTTAAATGAGGTAGATTTTAGTTGGGGTTTTTAGGTTTAGATTATATCGCCATCCCTCGAAATCTCCATATGTGTAATAATTATTATTGCATCATACTATGGAATTTCAACTACTAAACATGCAAGATAATAATATTCTTTCCTGGTGAGGTATAAGGTGCCCATTTACTAAGGCCCTATTCTACTTGACTTGACTCTAAAACCAATATAACTAGCCCCACAAATACATACATGGCTACTGTTGGGTTGGGTCCCAGCTATATATGTGGGGTGCAAAACCATGATCAATAGAAAGGGCAAAAGGATGGTAGTGTGGAAGACTTGTTTGATAAGCGAAATGCAAGTGGGATGTTGCTGGGATAAAGCTCCTTGAGTACACTTGATGTAGAGTTTATACGGAGAGACGTTGAGCAAGCCAAGCAGGAGCTTGGACAGCAAGTCGTATCCCTCCTATAAATACATGTGCGGTGGGTTCACATATGGTGTCCCATTCCTAAAAGGTGTAAGCTAGGAGGGGATTCTCTTCATTCACGAGGAATTCAGACAGACAGAGAGAGAGACAGAGAGAGAGAGTGGTACCTCAAGTAGAGGGACGATGATGTGGAGATGCTAAGGATAGATCCAATATATATGGTTGTGGAGACGGGTGTATGTGAGCCGTATGTTTGATGGTTTACAACTTTAGTTGTTCAAAAGTTGCTGAGAGGGAAGATAGATACGTGACAGGGGATTGAATGATTCAAATAATAGCTAGAAGAGAGCGCGAGTGTACCTCATTCTAATCTATCTTTTCTCAATGTAGTAGATTTATTTGATTCTTGTCGTGTTGTGGGTTTTCCCTAGTTAAGAACGGATTTTCCTCGTAAATTGATCTGTTCTTTTCTCTTGTTATGTTTCCGGGGAGGGGGTGTTGGTTGAGACTATGGGCTAAGCTTCATCAGCAGCTTCTCGCCCCAACAACTACATGATAATTTTGATTACGTTTTAAGCTGTTAATAACAAGTTTTGATAAACATTAAAAGATGGAACCAAACAACATATATATAGTGCGATCGTGATGTTTAATAGAATATCACGCGTGCACCTCTAGATCATTTGACTGAATAAACATATCTATTCAGAAAATAATCTTTTTCTCTCAAAGATAACAGAGTATAAGTGGTCACTTCCGTAGTTTTGACGGAATTCTTACGCAGATGAACAAGATGTTCCACTGATCGAATCTCCATAAATCATGAATTGTTTTTTAATTTTTTGATGCATGGTGGGACTAGCTTTTTTGAGCACCATGTGAAAGGAGACGAAGCTAAGATTTTTTAGACTATATGCCAATGATAGTATGACATGGTTGATCTTGAAAAGCAAAAGCATATCCAAGACACCAACAGTGCTTGGAAACCCTTCCGCGGCTTGCTACCCAAAAAGGGGAAGGCATAAATGCAATCATCACAAGTAGATAGATCCTCAAAAGTGGCATTTGTGCTTCCTGCGGATAAAGCTATGAGGTAGCATATGTTTGTCTACATCTAGTCCAATCTGTCATTATCAGTCAACAAAATTGAGACGAAGCAAGCAAAATTCGTTCTCCAATTATTGATGTACCATTGTGTCATTTGGGTTCCTATTGTGATATCGATCATATCTAATTAGATTCGTAAAGTATTAGAATCTAACATTAGTGATTTGAATTAAATTTACACTTTCATCTTTGCCAACACAATTGATACTGTTTTGATCTATCAAAATATTAAACAACTAAACAAAACTTAGTCTTTTCAATAGTGAGAGCATATTTCACCTTTTTGTGATATCTCTCAATATCATTGAGAAGATGCTGTTTGTTACATAAACCATCTAAGTAATTAATAACAAATCTAGCGTCAAAGTAGCAAACAGTACATACAACTTAAATTCATGATCCGCTACCGAAATTGGTATCCTCCTGGTACTCAAAATATTTGCATATTTCAAGTTTTTTCCATTTAATCTTATCGAGGTTTCACAAGGATGCATGACATGTTTAAATGTGTGAAATATTTGTAATTTGATGTGCTAATCCACATTGTAAACCCTTTCCTAAACCTTGTGCTATTGATTTAAATGTTTGGTCTTCTTGAATATAACATCACGATATTTATGAACTAGAGGTATCAATTCAAATGTCATAGTCCCGTCACATATTGGACCATTTCGCAATATAAGAAAAAGTTTATGCATCATTCATCCTCGAAGTCCAAATTTTTTCAATAGTGCTAGTAGAGAGGCATAATGAGCCTACTTATTGTAGGGTTTTAAAAAATAAAAGAAATTGACCATTGAAATATCTTCAAGAACCAACTCATCAAATAAAGCTCAACCTGATAGTTGAAGACCTATATTGAATAGGTTATAATCTAACATGCTCCCACATGCAAATGCCCATTGAACTTAAAGCACGGATGCTCTTAAGGCCTCTTCTTACATTGTGCATTACTTAAATTAATATGGGGAGTGTTGAGATTCAAACATGAAACATTTTACTCGTAAGGACTTTGATACCATGTTCAAGAATTAACTTAACTACATGTTTAAGCTGATAGTTAAAGACCTGAAAATCGGTTTTGTTTTCTAATACAGTTAAAATCTAGTTTTTTTTCATATAAATAAAAAGATATCTTTCTTCGCCACAAATTCAAAAATACTTGCTTTTGTTTTAAAAATTCATATATATATAAAAGGATGCATATTTTACACGAGTAAACACACTCAACCCATTGGCCCCCTATCTTAAGGGTTACTAAATGGACCACAACGAGTTGGAGAGGGGGAACTGTCAAAGCCTAATTATCTAGATCCACCATATGTACAACACAGAAAAATCCTCATGAAGAGGCAGCATGTGTTTTCTTCGGAATCAAACTTGAGTAAAAAGTGTGAAAAGCAAAGTCCTTGTCCATCATATATATATTAGGACATCTTGGACGTTTCACAATCTATATGGTTCATCAGTTCATTCACAAAAACAGTTGAGGGCCTCGAGCTTCCGCACATAGCGGGAATTGGAACCGTATATAGGGTGTCGACACGTGGTAGATAGCTTAGAATATATTGGATTCCATTTTCTTTAATGGAAGATGCATGGGAGTTGTCGCCTTTTCGCGATGATGAGAAGCTTGTCTTTGTGTGGAGGGATCCTTTAGGTTTTGCTTTCATGGCAACCCCAGCTTGCATTAGTACTGCTGTACTGGTAATTCTAAGCCATGAAGTTTTCTCTCTTTCTTCGCTTCCATTGGCTCTCTTTTTCCGTCCACATACATATATTCTATGTCATCCAACGAGCACCGCATAGACTGAGTGGTAACTGGGAAGTAAGCAGCACTCACTCTTTGATATTTAAGGTTAGCAATTCATAATTAAGACTCTGTTCTTTTCGTGGGTAAATTGGGTGGATAAAAGAGCGAAGTAGGTTGAAGTAGGTTGAGGTCAGTAGCGAAGCTAGGAAATTTGGAGAGGGGGGTCGGAATTGAAAAAAACAATAACATGGGAAGGGGAAGGTTTGAACTCATGACCACTAACACACAAAGCCAAGCACTAGACCGCTAAGCTATCCAATTTTCATGTTCCTCATCCACAAACATAATACATATCTCAATTTCGAATTTTTTTAATTTTCTGACTTATACTTATTTTTTTTTTTGAGAGGGGGGTCGGGTGACCCCACTGATCCCACGTTGCCTTTGCCCCTGGTTGAGGTAGGTTAAAGTTGGTATTTTTTTTGAGGTGAGTTGAAATAGGTTGAAGTGGATTGATGTTGGTTGAAGTTGGTTGAAGTTGGTTGAAGTTAGTATATATTTTATGTGGTGGGTTGAAGTGGGTTAAAATAATAAGAATGTAACTAATGTGTGATAATTTATGAAATTATCGAAATTTTGTGAAATTTTGTTTATTCTTTTTTATTTTTTATTTTTTATTTTTATTTTTTATTTTTTATTTTCATTTTTCATTTTTCATTTTTCATTTTTCATTTTTCATTTTTCATTTTTCATTTTTTTTATTTTTTTATGTTTTATTATTTTGTTTTATTTTTTATTTTTTATTTTTTATTTTTTATTTTTGTATTTTTCATTTTTCATTTTTTATTTTTATTTTGTATTTTGTATTTTGTATTTTGTATTTTTCATTTTTTATTTTTTCATTTTTCATTTTTTCATTTTTTTATTTTTTTATTTTTTATTTTTATTTTTTATTTTTAAAATTTTATCTTATTTTTTATTTTTATTTCTTATTTTTTATTTTTTATTTTTTATTTTTTTAATTTCTTGGTTCTTATTTTTTATTTTTTATTTTTTAATTTTTTAATTTTAAATTTTAAATTTTAAATTTTTAATTTTTAATTTTTAATTTTTTATTCAAAAAATAAAAATAAAAATAAAAAAATAAAAAATAAAAAGTAAAAAATAAAACAAACATCATAAAAAATACAACATAAAAAATAAAAAATAAGAACCAAGAAATTAAAAAAAAGAAAATAAGAAAATAAGAAAATAAGAAAATAAAAATAAAAAAAATTAAAATAAAAAATAAAAAATAAAAAATAAAATTAAAATTTAAAATTTAAAATTTAAAATTTAAAATTTAAAAAGAATGACCAAAAATTTTACAAAATTTCGATAACTTCATAAATTACCACACATTAGTTACATTTTAACCCACTTCAATCCACCACATATAAAATATACCAACTTCAATGCACTTCAACTTACATCAACCCACTTCAATATAGTTCAACATATTTCAACCCACCTCAAAAAAAAAAAATACCAACTTCAGCCTGCCTCAACCTACTTCAACCGACTTCACCCTTTTCCCCACCCAATGTACTCACGAAAACAACAAGTCCTAAATCCCATATGATACTTTACAAATTATTAAAATTATGAAGGGGTGGATTGAAGTTGGTTGAAGTGGGTTGAAGTAGGTTGAAGTAGGTTGAAGTGGGTTGAAGTTGGTATTTTTTTTTCAAGTGGGTTGAAATAGGTTGAAGTAGGTTGAAGTGGGTTGAGGTTGGTAAATATGGATTAACCCATGAAAAGAACAAAGCCTAAGTGTAATCATTGAAAATTCTGTAATTTTGAATCATAAAACGTTCATTTAGAATGAGACATGACACTTAAGAGTATCTCATGACAAAATATATATCACAAATTCTGTAAATACTCCTTTCCATCCTAAATTGACACTTGAAAATCAAAATTAAAAATGTAGCCATGACCTTGTTGACATAGAAATATAGAATCCAATAAGTAACTGATAATTATAAACCCCTCAAAAGAAAACGCAAGTTTGCTTTGCATTTCCTTGATGGATTGTTACTTGTCTGACATGGAATCTGACAGTTCAGCATTCCCTGTATGGATTGTGATCATTTGCATGGATACCAGATGTCCCAATAAGAAGTTGTCATGGTCAAGAATCAAAATAAGATCAAGGAATTAGCTGCTGATGCTCACAGTAAGTTGCTAAATGAGGGTAAGCTATAAGATTCTCACTTCAAATGGAAATCACTTGAGAAACTGTAAAATAATTGGACAAGAAACTTGATGTTTGTGTTATCGGGGGACAAATTCCATTATCTATTAATTAGAAAAATCACAAGAAGTTCGAGAAAAAAGAGTTTGAATTAAGTACTAAGCCAACTTGATTTATATGTGTCTGCTGAGCTTGCAATTGACAGTTCTGAGTTGGAGTGAAATATGATATTTTAGTTAACCGAGTATTTGGAGACTTTCGGTACTAGCTTTTGTTAGAAATTGGCGAGCTATTTACTTATTTTGTAGATAATTTAGGTATTTATTTAACATATGATTGTACTTTACCTTTGACATTTTGCTTTGTAAATTCACCCAACTAATAATTTACAACCAAAAAAAAAAAAAAGCTACAAAATAAGCTAAGCCCAAGGGAATTGAATGGGTTCCAAGAATGAAGTTCAACATTTCTATGTCTCAAATTATTAAAAACTGTATTATTTAATTACAGCACAAAATGATGTTTCAATTAAAGTCTTGATGGGTACATTGCAATTTGATAGGCAGATAGCATCTTAGTAAAGCAACATTCTGGGATAATGGGTTCTTTATTAATCAGAATGAAAATAATGTCAAAACAAAACCTAAAAATATGTGGTTAGAGCATAACAATCGTCTTATATATTACTAAAATAGCTGAAAATGGTCCTTGGGTCAAGTGGGTAGGTCCGTTTAAAATAGGGTGAACAAAGGATCGGATCAAAAATGCACCGGGTGCGCACTAGGGGACCGACGACTCATTAATGCATATTAACAGGCCGAGTTGGGTCGGCCCATTAACGGCCCATTTAGTGATCCATTATTTTTTTAATCTTACTTGACCCATTAGTTTACATGTTCCAATTAGTTAAGATTATTACCAACACTTTATACACAACAATAATTATTATACATAATTTTTTTGAGCAAATTTGTTCGATTTTAAAACCGGCCAAAAGCGGGTCGGTTCCCGATCCGTTTATTTGCATAAAAGGCCCAACCCGACCCTAATAACTAACGGACCGACCATGGCCCGACCCGATCTACTTTATAAACGGGTCAGCCCTAACCCGACCCGAACCGGCCCATTGCCACCTCTACGCATAATATTTGCACAATATTTGGTTGGCCCTAACTACCTTCGTTATTGTGCGTACAAAATGATAAATATCTTGCCATAAAATATTTCTTAATCAAGTGTCTCGTCTTCATTATTGGTCACCTACGTATATTGATTTCTGATAATTAATGAGATATCAGTTCCAAAATATCCAATAAACCTCTAGTTGATATGATTTTCTGATATGATATTTTCCCTTAGGATCTAAATACCGTGTTTTCTTCGGCCTATGATCGATATCAATGAGTACTATCAAATATTCTAGATCTTCCCACAAGAGGGATCCTGTGAGAGCAATTGCAATAGTTGGAACCATTTATTTTGTGGACCATATATGGATCACGTGCATGAGAAAAAGTAAAAATTCGTGGACCAATGCAAGTATGCAACTAGTTGAACTTGCTCCACGAACCATCTAAAAGTGAAGTTGAGCCAACTACGAAAATGCATGCTTATTTTCACGGAATTTCTGATGGAAATCCGTTGGAATTTTGATTGTCGGAAAAATTTTTCAAAGAAATGTCCGACAGAATCCGTTGGCAAAATGATCGAAAATTGGGTAATTGAAAAAATTGTTGGGCCCGTCTAAAAACCAGTCGAAAATGGCTAGTCCTATCGAAAATTTCATCGAAAATAGCTAATCCTATTTTTGTATAATATTATGTCTAACTGCTTAATTCACCATTTAATTCACCATCAAATTAAAAAAAAAAAAAAACCCTATTGCAATAGCTCTAAGCTTCTGATTATGAAATGCAGCTTTCATGAAACTAAGTTTTCCTTTTCTAAATAATTTTTCTTTCAATACTTAGTTTCCAGAGATACAAATCAAACAACTATAATGTACGAAAGTTCATTTGAACAAAACAATAGACAAAAGTGCACCTAAATAACAGCAAATCCATCACTAATTGCAATAACGAAAACACAAGACTGTAGCCTTTATCGCTCCTCAATAAGGAAAACAGTTACTCTTATTATCCCCATTCTGCTCTCCAAGACAAAAAGACAGTTCGATGCACAAATATCTCGCGCCTACGTGGGGTCCGGGGAAGGGCCCCCTCCAAAACAACTAGGCCTTAATTTCGTGCTCATGGTTTTAGTTAGTCAACAACACTATACGCTCATCTACGTTGTAACACTGTTGGCAAAAATGATCTGAACCATATAATTGAACCCATGTCAAAATTGATACCTAAAAATACCTAATTCAAAGTGGTTCTGAAATCGAAAATGCCCCAAATTAAACCACACTCTACCTCAATATTCTACACCAGAGTTTTTTTTTTTAAAAAAAAACAAGACAAGTTTATTGGGTCAAATATCAATCAATCTGAAACCAATTTGAACCAAAAATGATCCCAGTCGTAACCTTATCAAACCAAATCTTCCTAACTTAAACATTGCCCGATCTCAATGCAAACTGACCCAAAACCAAAACTGAATGACCCATATGCCCAATATAGTTCTACTTGCTTGTGCATTTGCCCTTATGGGGAGATCCCCAATATTTTCTATGTCACACAAAATTGGGATTCACATTACCCTATACTGTGCAGTTTGGTACATGCATGTACAATTACACATGGACTACCAACCCTTTTTCTTCTTTTTTTGGGGGAGGGGGTAATTTTCTGTTGTAACAGAAAGAAGACCTAAAAAGATCACAAAAATCAGGAGGCACATGGGAAAATCAGGGAATGAGAGGGAGTGAGTTACATTTCTGTTGAGAAAATCAAATCTTTGGATATGGTGAGTGAATGTACTGTGAATTGAATCATTCAATTTTAGCAGCTATTAAAAGAGGCCAGGCAGTAATTATATATCCCCTACATTTACCTCTGGATTTCAAGGCCATTTGATTGGTCCTCGTCCATACCAAACCCTAGTCATGGCATGCAAGTGATTGATAACTGAAATCCACGGAGCCATTTATAAAGGGGGGGAAAATAACAAAATTATATTATACTTCCATCTAGCTAGTCATTGTTGATATATGAAAGATAGTACAAAATTGCTCATACATTGTATTATTATATGTGAACAAGCAATTTCGAATATTTTTATTTATATGTGTGGTCTCATGTTAAAGCAATTCAATAAGAGTATAGCAACTGATCAACACCTCAATATAATTTGGATAAATGAAGAACGTCTAATAATTAAGATGAATTCATCTGGGAGATATTTCCTCCTGTACAATTACAGACCATTAAGGTTTTAAATGAGTGCCCTATATACCCATATAAGAGGACACATATGTTATTCCTACGAAACTAATAGATTGTCACTAAATAGATTTTTCAAAAGAAATTAAATTTACTATGAGGAACAATTTTTGATCTGACTTTTTCTGTTAGTAATTTGATGTTTTGCTACTCATATATTCCTAGCTAAGAACACTATTGGCCATACAGCTAGCATACTTTATGTTAAGAAGGCATAAAATCAGGATTTAGGGTTGGAAATTAATAAATAAATACATAATGGCGATTAAAATGACTATGCGAAAGTTGTGAACTGAATCGAATAATTGATATGGGGTGGCTTTCAGGCAGGTGGTACAGAAGTACCGTGAGATAAGCAAAAGGTACAAAGGCTTTAAATAAGTAAAAATTCATTCACCTTTTTCCTCTTATAAATAAGGGTTTTACCCTTGTCATTGTTTGATAGGTCCAACACCCTCTCCAAAACACCCATATTCTCTCTCTCGCTTTCTCTCTCTCTCTCTCTCTCTCTCTCTCTCTCTCTCTGTGTGCTGTAGAACAGAAAACCCTGCAGAGTGGAAAAAAGCAAAGGAAAGATCAAAAACAAATGGGAAGTCTTCCATGAAAGATGTTAGGCGCATTGATATATACAATACTACTGTTGATGGGGAATACACGAATTGAGTTGTTTGGGGGGGGGGGCATATGAAAGAGATAGAGAGGAGATCGAAAGAAGGCAGTGGTGAAAGGTGTTGACAGAAGATAGAGAGCACAGAGGATGATGTGCATGTATATATATATATATATTTATACACACAGATGATCATGATCCAATTCCAAGACTACTGCACTTCACGTTCCTCTGTGCTCTCTATGCTTCTGTCATCGCCCCCCCCCCTTCCCCCCTTCTCTCTCTCTCTCTCTCTCTCTCTCCCCCTCCCTCTCTCTGACTGTCTCTCTGTGTGTTTTTGCATGCGTTGATTGTATATATTGCTTGATTAGGTATAATAAATTAGCCGATGAGTTTCAGGTGATGATTGATCATGACATGACTTGGAGGCAGTAGCAAGGTCGGATTTTATTGATAGTCCTTGTAAATCTAAGAATCATCTCATCACATAGGTATGCTTGTTTTAATCTTTAATTTAAATAAAAATCATAAAACTGTTAATGGACTTAATTATGCGTTTTGTTTTTGTTTTTAAAAGGTAGGTAAACCCACCCATCGGGCCCTCTATATATGAAAGCCAGTCGACTCGAGAGGAAGGACAAGCACTGAACCAATCCTAACAAAGGCCTAAACCTAGCATGACCAAGCCGGCAATCCCAAAAGATCGAGGTATGTGTTGATAACCCCAAATCCTACAGGGGTTCGATCTTAATTGTAAGGTCAAGGATGCAATTGCAACCTCGACGAATATCTAGGTAAATATTAGACCAATCAACTGCCTGTTGGTTGTATTCCAATATTGTGTTATGATAGACTTTCTAATGTGAATCTAACTTTACTTTTTTCCCTTTCTTAATAATCGATAATTAATAATGGTTCCCAGCATAAATCTACAAAATCAGGTAAAATAACTCTAGTGAATCAAAAGAATTGCATTCTAACATCCAAGTCAGCTTATAATGTTCTTAAACACTCCTAAAATTAAGCTGTCGAACTCCATGACTTAATTAAATAACAATACTTAGTACAATTTAGATGTGATTTGGCCATTATTTGTTAACAATAAACCAATTAGTCCAATAATATGATCAAGAAGCAAGTCATTCATGTCCACTAATCTCGTTGCACGTGGCTCAAAAAGATGGGAGATAAAGATGAGTAATACTCCTATGGAATACCCAAAAAAAAAAAAAAAACAATTAACATAGAATAAAGGTGATTATTCCAAAGAAAGTATGCACCACTCCTTTTGGGTGAGTCCAAAATTGGTAAAGTTACTGCTGAAGCATATGTAAATTAAAAGCATATGTTCACACTTGATACTAAGTGGTAGAGGATAAGAAGATCCATTCTGGATGGTCTAGCACAGTGAATCACAACCCCACCCCCCAAAAAAAACAGTATTCCCATATTCATTGGCATAAAATAAAACACCGATATTTTTGACCATCAATCTGTTGAAATATCCTTATCTCAAATAAAGAGACATGTAGATCGATGATAAAGGCCATGTAATATTTGTGGCGGTCAATCTTTCGGAGATCATTATCGAATCAGATTATCTCTCACTCATTTGAAACGTAACCAAACCAATATCTTTTCTTGGTCATTTTGATTTATCCTTTATTCATAGTAATTTCATGCTTCGTAATTGGTCTCATCACTCATGTGAAGAGACATGAAAATTCTACGGTCTATCATTTGGCTAATTAAAGTCTCCCCATCTAGGGTTTTGCAGGTTTGACTAGGGGTATGTCCTAGGCCGATTTCCTCATATGTGCTTATGGCCAAGTCGTATGCCGATGAACAATTTGATCGTGTTAATTAGTTAATTAGGACAATCATGATGGTGTGGGAGCCTTGTAAATGCCTTGTCACATAATGTTCATGGAGTTTCATATATGTGCATGGCGGTGTGCTAGTAAGTGGTCTGGAAACTGTTCAAGGGTTGACGGCTAGCTCTGTTTTCAATTTCTATTTTGTTTCAGTTTTTAGAGTTATGTTAAGAGCTCAGTAATGTCGCTCTTATAGGATATTATATTGAGATTTTGATTTTGATTTTGATTTTTTGGGATGATTACATTCTTATTGTTAGAACATTATTAGAAGTCAATCCAAAAAAGAATATTCTTAGGAGTGTTTAATTTTTGATTAAATTCACATTGGGCCTGCTTGTATCCTTTTGGTGGAACACGACAAAAATGACTAATTTGTAGATTGAATCAGTGTTCGTACTTACTGTCTTTAAATTACTAGGTTCATCAGTTTTGAATAAAGAAAAATCTGTGTTAAGTTGTTCTTATAGACAGAGTATAAATACACAACTGGATATGAAACTTGTACACACCCCCCCCAAAAAAACAAGAAAAAGGATTTGTATACATATCCATACGGCCATCCAAAACAATGTGGTATGTGCCATTTGAGCACAAACATTTGTGACTTCAACCATTCAGATGGAAGTCAATAGTAACAACTCTTAGGTACTTACCTGTTCCAGTTTTATTGATGGTTTAGTTTCTTTTTTTTAATCCGTTTTCAAGAGAGGTAAAAAATAAAGGTTATATGAAATTATTAGGTTATGAAAATTATTTAAAAGAAAATCTCGGATGAATACATGTAACACTTTTCTTTATTATTGATATGATCCTTTATTAGCCCCGTTTTAAATGGCCTAGCAATCAAACAAATAGCAATAACCCAATATGGATTCGCGAAGACCATGTTTGCATTGGAAGACCCAAAACTCTGTGATCTTACTTGCACAAAGGTTGTTTCACACCCTTTTGTGTGTGTGTGTGTTTGGATAACAATCTTAAAGTATTTTGATCACATGATTGGTTACAAGGGCGTGCATTTTACATGACATTATTTGATGATGCCTATGCAGACCAATTCTCCACATAACTCTTTTTCTGCAAAGATGCATGAATGAGCGGAAAAATGATATGAAGCTACTGTGCCATCCTATCACTTTCCATCCTTGAAGAAACTACGTATTAGATACAAAAACCAAAATTAGTTGCTCGGTGTACTTGGTCGATGAGTAGTTGATTGCCAGAGGGTACACTCTGATTGAGCCTCGTGCGTGTCAGATGTAATGAACATGTCAATTAGATGCAGGAAGCTAGTTTTTGGTACTTTCCAGTAATGAGCAATAGAGGCTTGAATCCCCTGCTGGAGTTGTTCTTCTGAGAAGCATATGTATCAATTATCATCGACCAAATCGTAACTTCAGAAAATTTAGATCAAGATATTCATTACTCTTAAGCTTCAAAATGAAACCAGGGATACAGCATACACTGATAGCTTAGCAAGAGCAGGTTGGCCTGGCAAAATGGTTGTTTGTTCTGGGTTTGGTTGGGTCAACTTTGGTTGGATATTATAATGGGTCTATGTTGTTGGAATTTTCCAAGAATAAAATAAAAATGGCAGGTTTTTATAGTACTTATCCGAAAAAGTGGATAAGCATGGTGCCCTTTCAGGTTTACCCACTGTATCCAATCTTTTCGGTGAAAAGGTAGATAAGCATGGTGCCCTTTCAGGTTTATCCACCTTATCCAATCCTTTCGGTGAAAAGGTGTGTAAGTATGGTACCTCTTCAAGATTTAACCGCCCTATCCATTTTTGGCGCCTCTTCAGGCATGATCACTCCTCTATATAAGGAGGAGTGAAATTACAATCACGAAAACAACAAAATCAATGTGAGTGACTGCAGCACCCTCATCGATTAATCTTTGAGAGAATCTTGAAACACACACTTGTTTTTACCAAGTAGATTATCCCTAAAATTATTTGTGGTACAACAAATAAGTCTTAAGGAAAGTGTTCTTTTTCACAATTTCCTTGGTTTATCCTGTACCACATTCAACCCAACTTTTCTATCAATCTTAAGACTTATTTGAGATGGCGTCAATTCGTGAAATGACGTCCAACTTTCAGAAGTTGGACAAATTCGAGGGGGTGGGCTTCCGGCGCTGGCAAAAGAAGATGCATTTCCTTCTTACAACTTTGAAGGTCGTGTATGTGCTCAACACTCCATACCCAATAGAGACGGAAATGAGACTTTGGAGCAGGCCCGCCGAAGATCCAAGTTCGAGAATG
The DNA here is from genome assembly GCA_029747015.1 of Carnegiea gigantea. Classification (NCBI taxonomy): domain Eukaryota; kingdom Viridiplantae; phylum Streptophyta; class Magnoliopsida; order Caryophyllales; family Cactaceae; genus Carnegiea; species Carnegiea gigantea. The sequence continues at coordinate 258,192 of JAKOGI010000779.1, read as the reverse complement.
ATGACTACATTTGTCAAGGCCATATCTTGAATAGCATGTCGGACGCCTTGTTCGATGTCTATCAAGGCATGGAATCGGCAAAGGAATTATGGGAGGCGCTAGAGAATAAATACATGACAGAAGATGCCTCTAGTAAGAATTTCCTTGTAAGTTAATTTAATAACTATAAGATGGTCGAAGGACGTTCTGTTCTCGATCAATTGTATAAAACTCAACGAATCCTAAGTCACTTCAAGCAACATAAAATGCATATGGATGAGACTATTATAGTTTCCTCTACAGTGGACAAACTTTTCCCCTCTTGGAAAGACACTAAAAGAACTTTAAAACATAAGAAAGAAGAAATGTCACTTGAGGAATTGGCTAACCATATTCGAATAGAAGAAGAGTTACGTGTGCAGGATGAATCAAAGGAGCATGTCTCCAAGATTCATATTGTCGAAGATGGTGAGTCGAGTCAAGTGCCAAAGGGAAACAAGAAGAGGCCTAATAAGGACAACAACAACAAGAACAACAAGAAGGCTAAAGTGGTTTGTTGAGAATGTAACAAACCGGCCCACAAGAAAAGAGATTGTACCATTTGGAAGCGCAAAACCAAAAGGCAAAGGCAAAGGACAACTTTGTAGCCATGATCAATGATCAAATCAACATTGTTCAAAGTGACAATGATTGGTGGGTTGATTCGGGTGCTTCCAAACATGTGTGTAAGGATCGTTCTTTCTTCAAGACTCTTGTGTCAGTTGAAGATAGAAAAGTACTCTACATGGGCAATACTTCTACTGTTGATGTTAAAGGAATAGGCCAAATAGAGTTAATCTTCACTTTCGGAAAAATTCTTACTTTAAATAATGTATATTTTGTGTCGGAAGTTAGAAAGAATCTTGTTTCTGGTTTTCTTCTCAATAAGTTTGGCTTCAAACAAGTGTACGAGGCCGATAAGTTTATCCTGTCTAAAGGGAGTGTCTTTGTGAGGAAGGGTTATGCTAGTGGTGACATGTTTAAGTTAAATGTAATTACTCCTTCTAGTGGTAATAAGATGAATGATTCTGCTTATATGCTTGTGTATTCTTCATCTTCTCTATGGCATAATCGTCTTGGACATGTTAATTATAAAAGATTAAAAGAGATGTCAAGACTTGAGTTAATTCCTAATTTTGATGGAAACATAGAGAAATGTAAGACATGCATGTTAACAAAGATCACTAGAAGTTCTTTTCCAATTGTTCAAAGAATCACTAAATTACTTGAATTAATTCATAGTGATTTAGGTGATTTTCATAGCACTCCCTCTTTTGAGGGAAAGAAATACTATGTCACTTTCATTGATGATTTTACAAGATATTGCCAAGTATACCTTTTACATGCTAAAAGTGAAGCACTAGACATGTTTAGGATATTTAAGAATGAATCTGAGTTGTATTGTGAAACCTTCATTAAAAAACTAAGATCGGATAGGGGTGGTGAATACTATGATCCAAGTTATTTCCAATCAACTGGTATAATCCATGAAGTCACAGCACCTTATACACCGCGACAAAATGGTATGGCAGAAAGGAAAAATAGAACACTAACTGAAATGATCAATGCTATGCTTTCTAAATCCGGTTTAAGTGAAGGCTTTTGGGGTGAAGCGATGCTCACAGCATGCTACATTCTAAATAGAGTTCCTAATAAAAGGAATTCAACTACTCCTTATGAATTATGAAATAAGAAAAAGCCAAACCTGAGTTATTTCAGAGTTTGGGGGTGTAGGGCTATTGTAAGAGTCCCAAAACCCAAGAAAAGAAAATTGGGGGAAAGCGGAATTGAGTGCATCTTTATAGGCTATGCTGAACATAGCAAAGCCTATAGGTTTTTGGTTATAGAACCAAATGCTTCTATTACGGTTAACACCGTGATAGAATCAATTGATGCCATTTTTTATGAAACTAGATTTTGTTCAATTCCTAAACCAAATGATTTTATTCCAACCACTATGACTCCAAGTAATGATCAAGAACAATGAGACATAGTGGAAGTAAGGAGAAGTAAACGGATTAGAAAGGAGAAATTCTTTGGTTCTGATTTCTTTGTCTATTTGATAGAGGGAACAAGGGATTCTATTGAAAATGAAATACGCTATGTTTATAGCATTGATTCGAATCCTAACTCATTTAAAGAGGCTATGAATCTCAAGATACTTCCTTTTGGAAAGAAGCTGTCCAAGATGAAATGGACTCAATCATTGAAAATAACACATGGGTCTTAGTTGATTTACCCCCGGGATGTAAGCCTATCACATCAAAGTGGATCTTTAAAAGAAAAAGAAAAGTAGATGGTACTATAGAAAGGTTCAAAGCCCGGTTGGTCATAAGGGGTTTTAGCCAAAAACATGGTATTGACTACTTTGACACATATGCACCAGTGGCTAGGATTGCAACCATAAGAGTTCTCATTGCTCTTGCTGCAATTCAAAGGCTAGTAATTCACCAAATGGATGTGAAAACAGCATTCTTAAATGGTGAATTAGAGGAAGAGGTGTACATGAAACAGCCAGAAGGTTTTGTTGTTCCAGGCCAAGAAAACAAAGTATGCAAACTCATAAGATCATTGTACGGCCTAAAACAAGCACCTAAATAATGGCATCAAAAACTTGATGAAATGGTGCTATCTTATGGGTTTAGTATCAATGAATCTGACAAATGTGTATATTCTAAGTTTGAACATAGAAAAGGTGTGATTATATGCTTATATGTTGATGACATGCTAATTTTTGGCACTGACTTAGAGGAAATAGAGAAAATCAAGTGTTTTCTATCTTCCAAGTTCTCCATGAAAGACATGGGAGAGGCCGATGTTATACTCGGTATTAAGATCATCAGAAATAATGATGGAATCCACTTGTCCCAATCTCATTATATTGAGAAAGTGCTTGGGAGGTTCAATTACAAAGATTGCTCCCCAGTGGCCACTCCTTTCGATCCAACCTATAAGTTGACTCGAAATAGTGAGAGACCTATCGCACAATTTGAGTATGCAAAGGTCATAGGGTGCTTGATGTATGCCATGACAAGCACAAGGCCAGATATTGCATTTGCCGTTGGGAAGTTAAGTCGATATACTAGTAACCCTAGTAAGTTTCATTGGCATGCAATGCGTCGAGTTTTGAAATACTTAAAGAAAACTCAAGATTATGTTCTGTGTTATTCAGGTTATCCTTCGGTCTTAGAAGGATACTCAGATGCAAGTTGGATAACTAATAAAGAGGACTATGCCTCTACATCAGGTTATATATATTTGCTTGGTGGAGGGGCAGTATCTTGGGCATCCAAGAAACAAACCTGCATAACTGACTCCACTATGGCTGCTGAGTTTGTAGCTTTGGCTGCCGCCAGCAAGGAGGCAGAGTGGCTGCAAAATTTGCTATTGGAAGTGCCTTTATGGCCAAAACCAATGTCGCCACTCTCCATACTTTGTGATAGCAAGACCACACTATCCAAGGTTTATAGTTATGTCTATAATGGAAAATCAAGGCACATTGGACTTAGACATGCCTATATCCATCAGTTGATCAAAGATGGAGTGATCACAGTTAATTATGTGCAAACAAATGAGAATCTTGCATATCCTTTAACTAAAGGTCTAGCAAGAGACTTGGTGTTAAGAACATCAAGGGGGATGGGACTTAAGCCCATATCTACAATTACTAACAAGGAAGCCTCAACTTAATTCGTAGTATGACATCACGTTCTAAGTTCCATGAGTGATAACTTTGTATAGTGATTGGATGCACTAATATATTTTATCTCATGGTAAGAGTGCTTGAATACTGTAATGTTATAAGAGGTTGAGTTTTATACTCTTAATAGATCTTGATTGAATGGCTTGTATTACAGGAGCATATTTCTAAGGTCTACCTAAGTGAGTGTGAAGTGTGGCCGCTTCAAAAAGCAACAAGGCTTGGCTTGATGCACTCATGATGGATATGGACACATGGCCGAATAATAGTGTCAAATTTTAAGTGTGTAATGAGATTTGTGTGTGAAATATATCCAATTAATCAAAGAGGATGAATAGTTCAAAGACTTATATACTATTTACATTCAGATTAATTGAAATTCTATTTCACTAAATGGAAGTTCAAATCGCGAGATAATTCTTTTATGCATAAATCTCCTTGTGTTCTCGGTTGCAATTATGTGTTTATTGGAATGGTGGGGGTTTGTTCTATATCTTGGAAAAGGCGGGGATTGTTGGAATTTTCCAAGAATAAAATAAAAATGGCAGGTTTTTATAGTGTTTATCCGAAAAGGTGGATAAGCATGGTGCCCTTTCAGGTTTACCCACTTTATCCAATCCTTTCGGTGAAAAGGTGGATAAGCATGGTGTCCTTTCAGGTTTACCCACCTTATCCAATCCTTTCGGTGAAAAGGTGTATAAGTATGGTACCTCTTCAAGATTTAACCGCCCTATCCATTTTTGGTGCCTCTTTAGGCATAATCATTCCTCTATATAAGGATGAGTGAAATCATAATCACGAAAACAACAAAATCAATGTGAGTGACTGCAGCACCCTCATCGATTAATCTTTGAGAGAATCTTGAAACACACACTTGTTTTTACCAAGTAGATTATCCCTAAGATTATTTGTGGTACAACAAATAAGTCTTAAAGAAAGTGTTCTTTTTCACGATTTACTTGGTTTATCCTGTACCACATTCAACCCAACTTTTCTATCATATGTTAGATTCAGGCTGATGTATTTCGGCTCTGGGTAACATTTGGGTCTACATTCTAAAATGTGCAGGTCAAATTGGGCATCACTATCAGTAGGATGGGAATGGACCAGGTTACGATCAGGTTGAGCATTGGTTAAACCAAATAGATCTATTCTGACAATCAGAGTCAATGACCTGCATAAATAGGTCAGAATTTGGCTTGGGTCAGACAAGTTCAAGAACAGCATGTGTTTATGTCAGGCAAGCTTTGGTCGGTTTTGGTTTCAAGTCAGGTTATTTCAAATTTAACTCGAAATCAAACTGTACGTATAACTGGGTTCTAATCAGATGTAAGCTAACAGTCTTTCAAATCAAATCATCTTAAGATAGTTATCTCCACAATCGCCAATATCAGTCAAATATAGGACCTATGATCTTATGTACTTCTGTGATTCACACCAGTTACCTTGATTCACCTCCTACTTCAACATCTCTGTTATTGGCTTCCTCCTTGTGCAGTACTTCACCATTTTGCAGATTTCTCGATGCAGAGTTTGCAGTGTCCAAGAAATAAAGCAACACCACCATAACAGAGCTGCAACCGAACATTGCCACAGCACCAAAAATCCACAGCAGAAGAGGAAAAGAGAAGTAGAAAGCCCTTAAACCAAGAGACCAAAACAAGCTACCGCGGTTGAGTTTCTGAGCAACATATTCGATGTACTCATCTCTTCCTTCATCAAGGGGAGGAGCATTGATCAAGAAGCTAACGTGTGCATAGTATCTGATGCACTGCATATTGCACAAGAATGCTGCTAGAAAGCAAACCAAGATCGAAAAGTACTTGAATGTGTGAATGTAGCCTGTCACTGATGGTTTGGTTGGGCTGGATGAGTTGCTTACTACTGCACTGATTAGCGAGCTCAGAGTTATCGCGATGGTTGCTAGGAGGGTCGATGCCATGAGGTTGTTCCGTAAGGTTTGGATGGCTAAGATGCCGTTCTTTGAGTCCTGAAAACATGGTCAAGATTTAGATTCTGATTCTAGACTTTCAGACCTTTTGGGTTCAAAACAAGGTACAAGAATCCATATAGGTGATGCACTGAGATTTTTGATAGAAACTCTGAAAGACTTCAATGAAACTAACCCCACCAAATGCTCTCTCTCAATGCAAGAAAATACATACAATTGATATGTTATCTGGTGAAGATCTTCTTTAATCAGCTTGCCAAACAACTACATATCAACTAACAGCTAAAAAATTAATTTGTGATCAAAACAAATATCATCTGCTACATTATTATAAACTAACCAAAGATTTTTTTGGTGTATATGTCACTTCCGATGTCACCAACCACAAAGAGGAAACTTTAATAGAAGTGGGATGGTGTTGGTCATAAACTTATAATCCATATGTGTAGTTACAGAACCAATCACCCTTAATCTTACATGTTCATGGATCATGATGCCTTAGCATAGAATATTCATTAACAATTGGATAACTACATTATAACAACAGCCTTTCTAAATGAACTCTTTAGTAAATTACCAAAGTTCATGGCAATTTAATACAACGCCGCCACCACTACCTCTCGATGTGGGTCCCATTTTTTCTGGGTTGATAGCAATTCAATAGTTTTAATTTAGGGTCTAATGAAATCAGTCTCTCTATAATTTGGAAAGGCGCCTGTAACATTTTACCTCTATATCCCGTCCTAGACAGGACTCCAATGAATGGATTTGGAATTGAAAGGAGACAAACAGCTAATGCTACTTCACAGCACACATAAAATGAAGCTTAGCAGGACACTACCTCCAAGAGAGAGAGAGAGAGAGAGAGAGAGAGAACTAACACTCATCATATGGTAGACCCACCGGTGGCGGCTCATACGGTTAAGACCGATGACGAAACGCCTTGGATGGCGGCGGATGGCGATGAGAAGCCAAAAATGGTACACCCCAAGCACCAGCAGTCCACAAGGAACCAGTACATAATCCAAGGACTTGTCTTGTACATCAAAATTCATCCCCATTTTCTCTCTTTGCCTCTTTTCTTGTTCTCTTTTCCGGGTTCTTACATGAATTTTGATATTACAAAACTTTTATATATGTGCAGAGTGGTGGGAAGTTTTCTGGAAAATCCTGATCACACATGTATGGATGGGATTCGCCCCTTTGATGTTACAAAAGGTAGACATGGCAATGTATGATTGTGAGGAGATGGCAACAGATGGTTGGAATAATGTACTTTTTTAGAATGTGCGGGGATGGCCCTTTGTTTTAATGCTTTTGACTGGTGAGTGTGTGTCAATGTCAAATAGTAATGGGGCGGGGAAAGGGGCTCTGTCCGCTTCCTTGAGTTGTTAGTAGGTATGTGATTTAGGTGCCAACAACAGCATTTTGTCTATACATGGATCACTTGCCTGTTCTTTTGACTAATCCAGAAAGTGATACTGGAGCACTGGGTTTCAATTTGAAATCCACTTTTCTATAATCTATGAGTAAGGTCGACTGGTCGAGAAAATTGTCATCGGCATTTAACACTGATAAGCTTTCATTAACACCGTTTAGCATTCATCAGCACTTTGTCATATTTCATACTCACAATTTTAACCCTTATCAGTAACACCGGCCAATCAACACTCCCTATTAACACTGATCAACACTCGTTAGTACGGATCAGTAATAAGCTGCTCATAGGGCTGCTCTTTTCGTTGGAAAATATGGATTGGTAGATGAATAAAATTGGTTGAGATTGGTAGAAGTGGGTTGAAGTAGGTTGAAGTGGTTTTTGTTTTTTTTTTTTTTTGGTTAAAGTGGGTTGAAGTGAGTTGAAGTTAGTTGAAATTGATTAAAGTGATTATTTTTTAATTAAAGTTAGTGAAATAGATTGAAGTTGGTAAATTAAAATTTACCAACGAAAAAAAGAGAATCATAATAAGCTAAAAAGAACAGATCGATCTTACCCTGGACATTCTTTTTGGGCACGGCTGTGGATTAATGATTTACATTTGAACTTTCCTTTTATTTATCTATAAAAACAGAAAAGGAGAAAGAAATTTAAAATTCAACCCCATAACCATCTAATATCCTCCAGTGCAAGGAAATCCGTCGTCATAATTTGTGTCATTTTTTTTAGTGGATGTCTCTGCTAAGAGCAGTCAGTATACAACTCGTCGATGCCCAACCAAAAGACGTATGTATGGACCGGTATTCTTGCAGCACACCTTGGTTTTATGGTTGCTTATATTCATGACATAATACTATTTAGGCAGTGATCATATTATAGTGAGTACATTTTCAATGCGTATCGAGTCCAACTCTCTTATCCCCTCTCCATTTGTATTGTATTGGCCTTTTTGTACATGCGTTTTTATACGTGTGTAGATGGATGTGAGATTATGAGTTTGCGCGTGTGTAGGCATATGTGAGTGTGGTTTTGTATGAATGTAAATGTACGTGCATGTCTGCCCTCTCCATCTGTGCTGTACTGGCCTTTTTGTACATGCATTTTTGTATGTGGGTAGATGTATGTGAGCTTATGAGTTTGCACGTGTGTAGATATATGTGAGAGTGTGGGTTCGTATGAATGTAAAAGTATGTGTGTGCGCACGTGCTCAAACCTCGGAAGCCCTACCTCAAATTATCCCAATGACACTATCTACTACGTATAAACGATCAAAAGGAATGGTGACCTTCCCTAGCTATATAACGCCCCCAGAATTTCTCTCCACCTCCCAAGACCTGCCCCTGTCCATGTTAGCATATGATCCTAGAACCATGATACAATTTATTGGGACGAAGGGTCAATAGATTTGCCGGCCATCAGTGAACCAATGTTTGCTCGGATTTGTTTTTTTTTTTTTTTCCCTTCCTTTTTTTTGGGGGGGGGGTAACGGATTGGAAAGAAGGCAGAAGAGGAGCAACGCAGGGGATCAAAGGGCCATCGGAGCCCCCGGCCACGGCTGGGCCCAGCTGGGAGTGGTGAAATAGTCAGAAAGATACACAGTAGAAGATCACCCCAGTTCTTTCACAATACCGCTAGCATAATAATTACAATTTTATGACAATGCAGGATCCAAATTGTGTATTGCACACACCCCTAGGTGTAGACATTGTACATAAGACCAAACTCTGGCTGGGGCAACCCAATCAACTCACCCCGGAGATTTAGCCACATTTTACACCAAGCATACCTCTCCTCCTGGTTTCCACAACTCTCACTATAGCTTATTTCTCACTTTAATTGTGCAGAGACTTCACAAATTCTCTCCACACGGAAAGAACATAACAGAACAAATCAGTTACGGTGAGGCTGTGAATGCCATGATCATACTGGCACGTCGATGTTGATGTTGTGAATGCTGCTGTTGTTGATGGAAGGATCAGGATCAACGGCATTGGTGTCTCTCTGCAAGGAATGACAATGGAGTTGCCGGGTAAAACTGGTGGTTGTGTCCAAGAAATAAAGCACCACCGTCATCACACAAGAGCAAACAAACATGGGGATGGGGCCGAAGATCCAAAGGAAAAGTGGGAAGGAGAAGTAGAAAGCTCGCAAGCCAACAGACCAGAAGAAGCTGGCTCTATTCAAGCTTCGAGCAGCATACTGCATGGCTTCCCTTTTGCCTTGGGATGTAGGCAAGGTAGACAAGAAACTGACATGGGCATAGTATCTAATTGACTGGACATTGCAGACGAAAGAAACAAGGAAGCACAGCATGAGAGTGAAGTACTTGACTGCTGAAATTATTGCAGTCTTATTGCCATAGACAAGCTTGGAGGATATGTTCGAGGAAGTTGATGTGCTGCTCACAAAAACACCAATGATTGAGCACAGGGTAATGGCTGTCGTTGCCAGAAGTGTGGATGCCATTATGTTGTTGCGGATTGTTTGAACTGCCAACACACCATTTTTCAGGGGATCCTGGAAACAACCATTAGAGTTAATTAGATTGGAAATATCATATATTGCATCACCATATAAGATCATCATATTATGCATAAATTAGCTCTTCTGGTATTGACTTGACACATCCATATCATTTCATCGTACCACAGTGAAACACACAGGCCAATGTTGTGCACTCACAAGCTTATGTACTCAAACACTGTTCCGCTATTCTAGCAAATTAGCTGAGTGCAAAAGTCATGATCTAGTTAATCATATTTGGGAGTCTCAACTAAGTGAAAGCTGCAAACTTCCAATTGGACCATACGCAGCATAAGGTGATAATGACATATCATCATCAACAGAAGTGAGCAGTTAAATATGCATGCTTCAGAGTGAAAGAGAAGTTACAGTGCTCTCATATTTCTCCATATCACCAGAAATTCAATCAGATCCTTGGATGTGAGACCAAGACAGCAATACAACAGAGTGAAGGCTTCCAGTTTCGACTATCGTTCGGAAGCTCTCTTGAGCATCAGAAAGATATATATCTGACTCTACGATAATCTAGAGCAAATCTTATGGAGAGTGCTAAACGAGTTAAAAACACATTCAATAGACCTCTTCCACTTCTTTTTGTTTACCTCTCTTAGAAATTGTTGATTTTGGCACTATGGTCTATAATATTGCACAACAAAGGCAATAAATGCTCCTACCCCCAGAGAGTTCAATTATGTTCTCCTTTTCCTTCATCCAGTTGAGAATCAATAAGCACCTTTTCATATGGAGGTTGTATGAGTTTTCCGGAAGGCAGCTACTACAGAAGACTAAAGCAGACATAGATCACCACTCTCATCGATTGCGTTTGAAAATTGTTCCTTCAATTTACCGATTCTTTTGCATAATGATGACTAATTAAGCCTGGCGCCAAAAAGCTACCGATTGCAATCATTTACAGAGTGAATTCCAGGTATTATTATTCCAGCTACAAGAAAAGCAAAAACATTCGGATACAGTACATTTGAAGATCTAGATGTAGACAACATTTACAAACGTTGACAAGCTATTCCAAAAGGTTTCATTCATCGCGTAGTTAGTTTCCAACAAAAGAGTCAATAAACAGACTTCCCAAATGATAAGGATTGACAAGAATCAAACTAATTTCTGTGGTCTGCATCCTCTGGGTCGTGATCTATATGGCCCATGCAATACCTAACCCAACCAGCTCAGTGTCAACCGAGATTTGATTGTCCCATTAAGATCATGACAAAGGCTTCGATTTTTCATTAGATTTCATTCAATCTATTTTAGCTGTGATTGTGGTCAAATTGGACAAAAAGAACCCCATAAAAGACATAACAACATGAGTTGCCATCGTCTCATTATTCAACAAGCACTCGTCTTATTATTCAACAAGCACGCGGTTAGAGCCACTTGTACTCCCCCCAGTGGGCGATAGCGTACTCCCCGAGTTCTTCCAGTTAAGAAATATCTTTAATTCAAAGGTTACGCGATAAGCAGGATTTTAAATGACAGCAAATCTGGTACAGTAATGTGAAGTTCACTAGTAACTTCCTGAGAGATTAAAAAATCATCTGGCAAGAGCAGCTTTAAGATACATAATTACGTACTTATGGGCATATCTCATCTCATTTCTTCCATCCTCTTTGCAGTTTATTATCAAAATATTCTAACTTTTTTCCCCCGGGTTTATTGGCAGTTGTTTCTCTGCTAGATAATATAAGACTACTTACATCTGCATCTCACGGACTAAACTACTTACATCTGCATCTCACGGACCCTAAGTTTAATTAGACGGGATCTACACTGAGTGTTGTCATTATCGCACCTTAGGGAAGAAGACGAGGTACGAGCGGGCGCATGGTCAGCCTCACCCCCGTCCCCAGCACTGAATATGATTGAAAAATGACTAGAATTAAGCACAAAACCCTAGTATTAAGCAATAATATCTATGTAATCCCCTAGTTTTTTGTTCCTTTCATATAATTCCCGCCCCTTTTTTCCCAATTTCTGAACTATCAACTTCACGCAGTTTTGCCCCATTGATTGAATTCGCCTTACTCCACTCCAGACATGAAAGCATTAGCAATGTAATTAGCATCAAACTTCAAATTTCGAACCAGGAAGAAACAATCCCATCAAAACTCAAAACAGAGAGAGAGAGAGAGAGAGAGAGAGAGAGTACGTACAGCCATCAAAGAGAAGACCCACTGACGACGGCTCTCAGCGTTGAGACCGATGACGGTACGCCGAGGATCAAGCCTTACAGTGACAACGAGCCAAACGTGGTAAATTCCCATCAACCCTAAACCCAATGGCACCAACACGGTGTCAAGCTGCTCCTCCACCTCCATCATTCTCTCTCTCTGTTGTTCCTGAAGGGGGGAGAATTGGAAGAGCCTTCAGCATTTTAAAAGCAGTAAATTCAAAATTTTAAAATCAAGAAGCTGGGATTCATTATCATTACTCATTACCACTCTGTTAATTAACTAATGTTATAATAACAGTAATAATGACAATTAGCAAAAAATTAATGATTTTTTTTAGTGAATGCGTCCCTTGATAGATGGAGGTGACTGTAACATGCATATTCATTTAAAATTTCTTCTGATGGTAACCTTCATTTACTTAAATAATGGATTGTCATTAGTTATTGGGATACGTCTTAATTTTCATATTTAATGAAATTTTATTCAATTATGAGGTATTTATTAATAATTTTTGTCTCTTTTTGATAAAATTTTATTCAATTAGCATGAGTTAGGCTGTTCTCACCACTATGTGAGTTTTGAGCATCACCTTTTTGCAATTTATTGTACATGTGGAGATTTAGGGTGTGTTTGATAGGGGGATTTTCCCAGAAAATGATTTTCCTATTTTACGCCATGTGGTAAAACAAGGAGGGAAATCATTTTCAGGGAAAAATCATTTTACGCCATTTGAAAGAAATTGTTTTCCCTTGAAAAAGTAGGAAAAATGATTTTCCAGGTCCGATTTCTGTTGCCCAATTTTGTCTCTGGTTCTATTTTCTTTTAGTCGTGCCCAGGATCACTCTATTTTCACTCTCATTTTATCTCTCATTCTTCCCCTCTTCTTCATGTTCATCATCTTCATCGATGATTTCCATCGTCAACCGCTGCAATGATTTATTGAGTTCTCTAACATTGTTACTGTTGCCCTTTTGAAGAGAGCTTCGCAATTTAAGACACTCATCGTTTCCCCTTCGCCATTTTCTTTAATTGGGTTTAATATCACTCAAAGTCAACTGGATAATCCTTGAAAATAGTCAAAAAGTTGAGATTTATTAATGTTGACTCTCTCATTTTCTGGGTTTATTACTGAGTATATTTCTTACTGATGTTTTGGGTTTGATTTTGAAGATGAGAGAGAAACATAATTCGTTACTTGGATCGGGTCAGTGAGCAGGGGAAGGGGTTGATAGTAAAAAGAAATGAAATAAGGGTCGAGGGTTCATTCTTCAAATAGCAAAAAATGAAGTGAAAAGCAAATGGTTTTTCATTTTACCAAACAGATGAAAGTGCAAGTGGAAAATCGTTTTTCTTGGGAAAATATTTTTCATGAAAAATGATTTTCTGGGAAAATTATTTTCCCCCTACCAAACACACCCTTATGGCGTGAATTTTTCGTGGAGTAGAATTTGGATGGTATTGTATTAGATCTACCTTTTCGATTAAGGTTTTAGTCAATAATGAAATTTCATGTGATTTTACTATGAAAATCTTCTCTTCAAGTGCAATTTACTATGTCAATTGGACATCTACTCTATAAAGTTACTGCAGTAGTTTGCTGACATTCGGAAAAAACGCATTGGCGTTAAAAATTATAGTTGGCGATCAGAATATTGTTACATATTTAGAATTGATCGACAGCATATCTACCATTAGCTTTCTGAAGACAAATTCATATTGATGTTTTTAGGTTTATTTTTGTTCGGAGATGTTTATTGTATATGTCGTATCATTTTTCATTAATGAATTATTCAATCACGGCTAATTGATGGTCAGCTTTTTACATTTATCGGTGCATGTGAAACAGATTTAAGGGTCGTTTGCCTATCATTTTTTCATAAATATTTTTTAAGTTGGTTGTTTGACTCTGTTAAACACCTAATTTGAATATCAATCATTTTTATGTAAGGTTGTTCCCTCTGTGATGAGGTTGTAAATTTCTTTTAAAAAAATACATAATTACATAACTATATTATTTAATTATAATTTTGTGTAAAACGTCCTCATATAAATTTATTGATTTTTTTAATTGTCTTATTTTTAATTGATAAACAATAACAAAAATAAATTTATGGGACTTTCTTTTTGTATCTTCGACTATGTTATCTTTTAAAAATTAGTTTTTATTACACATCTTTACCCCAAAAAAAAATGTACTAAGCTCTTTGTTTAGAAGCAACTGATGCAGAAAAAAGACAGTCTAGCCTAGGTCAATTTGTATTAATGATGCAAAAAATTATGAAATATTATACTATTCATTGGGAAAAGTTATATTATTTCAAATATTATCATAAACTATACCCAAAATACTTGTATTTTCTTCTTTAGATTGGGAAATATTGTTCATTGGGGAAAGTCTTCTCTGCACCATATTAAATTTTAATTATTGTTAAAACTAACATTCTAAATACACCAGCAAAATGCACACTTATTAAATACTAGTGAAATGTGACAATCAAATAGACAAGTGTCACCTTAATAATTGAGAAGTTTTAATTAAAAATTAATATAAATCAAACAAGATCAATTGATACACTTCTAAGTTACATTATCATAAATGTCACAGTTGCTTATAAATTAGAAAGATATTTTTCTTCCCCAAAATGTTACATGTGATCATATTATCTTTTTCATTTGCACAAAATCAGAGTACATTACAGATTGAACGAGAAAGTAGTCAAATTTCTACGAGTACATTACAGATTGGATGAGAAATTTGTCAAACTTCTAAATTACAATACGTCCAACTATTATGATGTTTTTCATTTTTTAAAATTATTATTATCCATTAGTTGCGTATGAGGGTATGATCAATGTTATAAGTACCATACCGTACCGCCCGATATCGGCCGACGCGTACCGTTCCGTACCGATCAGGAAACGGTACAAGCTATTGTCTGATATTGTATTAGTCAATACCGTCAAAGCAGTACCGGTATTTTTAGTCAAATACCGTCCAGTACACTTAAATTTCAAATTTTTTGTACCTTACTTTTTAAAATTTTTTGAAATTCAAAACAGTACGAACCCGAGACAACGGTACATAAATTCAGTATGTCTCATTTCAATGAAAAAACGGTACAATAACTCATATGATATTTATAACTTTGGATATGACCGCCACAATTTACACAAGATACCACTAAATGGGAAAATACGTGAATTTTGCTTACGTTTTCTAATTTAGGGCTATGAAAGGGGCTCAGTAATTAAACGTTAGGAAATCATTAACCAATATAATCACCTAATGACTGACTGCTAATATGATTAGTTGAAAGCTAACTCTCAAATGAGTCAGTGTCGTCAAAGAGGCAAATTTTGACTAATTAAACGTCAGTAATTAATTAACTGAGATAATCACCTAATAGCCAACTGTTAGTATCATTAGCTAAAAGCTAATTGTCAAATGAGTCAATGTTGTCAACGGGTATTGTTCGCTTGCGAATGCAAATCCGAATTCACTCAAATCTGAGCAGAGGGAAAAAGCAAGGCTTCAATGAAAAGCAAACGTCCTCCACTATTTCAAGTCCCCATCTACAGTTTCATTGGGAGGGTAGTGTTTGATAAAATTCAAGATTTATTAACATTTATACAAAGGAACTCTTCCTCATTTTATCGCAGTGATACATCTCTTTGTGGAAGGCGATCGCCTTCCCACGACTTTAAACTGCCCTAAAACACATCCTTTGATCCTGGCCGAATGACAATAGAAGCTCTTTCATGAACCATTGCTTGTCGCCTTACCCAACGATGTAAAGCTCAGCCTGCCAAACAGAAAAAGGTGACATTATGATTAACATGGGAAGTCAACTTGCAGCAACATCCCTCCATGCAAGGAAACTACGACGACACCACTACCACCACGCAGTATGGGTCCTGCTTCAGCAGAGTCCGGGGAAATCAGATGTTACCAACAAGGAAATTGCTGCAGAAAAACGTTACCTGATGAGAGGCTTCTTCTGTATAGGAGCATGATTTATTGGAGCAGGGGTAGGCATTGTGAGCTCAGCAGGCTGCACAAAAGCGGACAATAGTGATCAATAATATCGTACGGTAAGCTTCACATGAAGCACTGAACACTCGTCTGTTTAAACAGCCACTGAACTACAAATCAAAGGAGTGAGCAAACTAAAGCTAAATGCTGCACAAAGAATATGCATGCTATAGTAATCAAATGCTTGACGCCCCTTGGGGGGTAGCCTAATGGTAGGGCGTTTAATTTCCATAAGACAGATCAAGGTTCGATTCTCCCTAAATTGTGTACCTGGATCAAGATTTTGCTAGATCTAGAAAAAGGCAGTCATCAAAACACGATCAAGCCTAACTAAAAAGGCAAATAAGAACTCCTTTTTGCAAAAGAGTGTCTAGGACCTTCCGCATACTCTATGATCAGTCATCACACAGTGGAAAATGTCAATCAGATAGCACATTTACCAACTAATAGTGATATTAAGCAATAAAGAGATCTCAGAATAGACAGCAACCTCAAGCTCCTCCAACCCATTGGTATAAGAAGTGGAGTGAGAAGTTGTGTTGCCAGTCATCGCAATTACCATTGATGGTTTTGCTGAAGACGCCTCAGGCCGAATGGTATCAGCACCAGGATGCTTAGGCGGACTAGAATTTTCCAACTCATCCTCAAGCTCCTCAAGTTCAGGTACAGCTTGGTGGGCACCATATGGACCTGACATGATCTTCTCAATAGCCAGCTTCTCTGCCTCCTTAGAGCCGGATGAAGCAACAGGAGCTGACGAAATGGCAAGAGATGGACTATGCTGCAGACAGCCATTGGCTTCACCATTTTTTACAGAATGCAACATCTCTACATCAACAGTACATTTCCCCATCTCTCCCAACACGTTTCTATCTATATGATCCATCTTTGCTGCAGAAGTTGCAGTGCTGACAGGACTGCCAACATGACCTCCGCCACTTGTAGAAGGCAAAGAAGCTGAGCACCTCAGAATTCCCAAACCAGGCACAGTATCCTCGTTCTCCCTCTTTCTCTTCCTCCCATCATCTTGTTTGTCTGATCCAGATTTCCCTTCAGATGACAAGTCTGTGGGAGCATGGGCAGAGTTCTTCATCTCTAGAGATCTCCTGCCTTCTGCAGACGATCTAGTAGGACGGGAAGGTCTAACACCCCCAGGGAATACAAAGGCAGGAATAGTCCTCCGTTTTACATGGCTTACACGGATCTCCATTCCAGGTTTCCAAAGAGAATACATATTCACAGTTTGCTTGAACTCTTCTACGGTCATCCTTATATCAAATTGCTCACCTTCACCAACTGGAACCTCCTTTTTCCGTTGCAAACCCATAAAATAACAGCAATGAAATGGTTTGGACTTATCTGTAAACTCACCCGGATGAGGGTGGCATTGAAGCATGTTATACGTGTGCCTCTCTATCTGGATTGGCATCAACAGCTACAGTCAGGGAAAGGGCAAGAAGCACGAAGAGCCAAGTTATTGCTCTGCCAATATTTGGTTAGACTTAATTACCTTTAATGTCAGTGTACGAAGACGAGACTCCACCCAGCCCTTCCATTTTCGGTAATCATCAGCGTTCTCTGCATTAATGTCTATCTGTAGATAGTTTTTATATGCTTCGAAAAAGGGATAGGGCTCAAAAAGTGCATCCCAGGTAGTCTTGTTAGCTTCCATGGCCTAGTTACACGCACCACACAATTGAAGAGAGTATTCATTAGAAGAGTCAAATCAGTAACTAAGCATATACAAGCCAAAAACATCTAGCAACTGAACCAACTGTAGACTTGAACGCTAAGTGTACAAATGCATCAAACTGTACAGGCGAACATCACAAAATACATCTATGACAGATTAAATTGAACTTGCAACCTCCGATGAATTGACCACAGGGATGCGAGGAGAGAAACGAGAGATCAAGGGGGAAAACATGATACCGAAAATCAAAGAGACAATGTGATGCTGCAACAGAGAAGCAATGGAATAAACAAAAGGACATCAATAACATAAATCATGAAAGAATACCTCACAAATTTCATTTCCCCTCTGGAATTCTTCTGTCATAATTCTGAGTGTACTGGATGAAACATTATAACTAGAGTTCATGCAAGGATAAGCAGGAGTAATTATCGGCATTAAATGGTATCTGTCCTTCGGATTCTTCCTAGGATCCCACACTTGCAGACCAAGGGAACCTTCCTCAATATCACAAAGCATAACAGGATTTGGCCACCTCCATTGAGTATAAACCCTAAAGAAGCGAGAGACTAGCATATTGGGCAATGCATTGGGGTACAGTTGACAAATACGAGCAACCAGTAGTGCCCAATTAATACCACCAAGAAACCCAGCAACCTGACAAAATTGCACAAATCAGATTGATAATGATAGCAAATAGGCAGCGCACAGATTATTGGCTCTTTTTACCAAGGAGGAATTAAGCGCGACATACATTTGAATAGACACCACGGCGTTTTGCCCAAAATCTCATGCATCGAAGCGTTGTGCGAAAGTTCTGCTCAACAATATAAAGCGCGTCAAATATGATAATTCTTGAAAAAAATGAAAATGTCACAGCTGCAACAGATCCATTAACTCTAAGAAGAAGAACCTGCTTCTCCAATCATCAATGGCATCCATCCTTTCCTCTACCAATTCAAACAACGCATATAAAGCTGAATAAACATTTTAGACCTGTATATTTGGCACCAATCGCAAAATTTGGTCCGTAACTCTACACCCATTGAGACTACGAACAGTCTGCTCATCTGCATTTTGCAGTATTGAATCTTGAGAAATATCCAGATCCTACAACAAAGAAAAAATCAAGAGGAAAAACAGCATATAAGTATCAAAACCAACTCTAAGTGGTATGCAGGTTCCAAAATTTAGCCTGCCTTTTAACCACTGACAAAATCAACTCCATATCGGGAAAAATGAGGTACGAGAAACAGATGATATATTGCCAAAGAGGAAAGACAGGATTTATCAAAATGAGACATCTGGCACATCATCTTTGCAAGATAGAATCATCTCCCTCTTGTTGCTCAAATAGCTCCGGAGCTTTCCAGACTTGTCCCCTTTGTCCCACATATACAGTGCAATAGCAGATTGTTGTCTCTGTTTGAAACTTTATTTGCTTAACCAAATTTCTTTTAACTACAAATGATGGGGCAAAAGACAGATGGTAGGAGTGGCGGAAAAGGAGAATAGTTGGCGTTATCAACATATACAACTGATTGGTTCGAAAACAGAAAGGAACTAGACATCATAGTGATCGCACCGACAAGCATGGGGAGTTCTGCCTTCCCCATGTCTTCCCCACTTGTGCCATCTAAATGGCACCTGAATTGAGTAAAAATAAAAGGGAGTGCAACAGCATTTTAGATACTGCCTTCGTCCCATCATGAGGCAACTCAAAGAATTTGAGTTAAGCCATCGTGCTTATCCTCCTCGTATTAAGCTCCAAGTCAACAGCAAGAGGGAAAAATATTTTGGCGTCAAAAATACTTCCTAATATGCTAAACAGGTCAACAACAACAATCATAAAGTGAGAGAAGGAATACAAAAGAACATCATGTAAATAAGAACCTTTTTTTCAAAACCATGTCCAAACAGATGTAGAAAATTCTTCTTTAAATATATATATGACATCTGAAGCAAAGGGCTCAGACAGACAATTAACACAAGTTTACCCTTTGTACTTGGAAGTTATCTTGACCGTCTACGTCTCGAATCTGAACACAGACTTACGTTACTTAGTCCTCCTAAATGGTAGAAATTGGACATGCATTGTTCTGGGGAATAGATTTTTAAGTCACAGAGGAAGCTTCAAAGGACTAACACAGACGACTAAGAGACCTAACACAATTTTACCATTTCTACCTGGACATTATCGTGACCTTCTAAATCTCAAATCAGAACACAGACTTTGTCCTTCTAAATGGTAGAAATTGAACATGCATTGTACTGAGGAATAGATTTTCAGTAACAAAGGAAGCTTCAAATGGGTGCAATATGATATCATCATGGTATACCTCATATTGATAGAGGACACAATTGCAAAACTCAAAAATAACCCAATTGAGCAGTAACTAATGCCTACAAATAAGAAGCACCGATATGCATACCTCATATTGACAGAGCACACAATTGCAAAACTCAAAAATAACCCAATTGAGCAGTAACTAATGCCTACAAATAAGAAGCAGCAATATGCATACTATACTTACTTCAGGAATAACCCAAAGTGATAATTTTGCATAGAGAAGATCTATAGAGACACCATTAAACTTGAACTTCATGACTGGAACATGAGCATCAGGTACAGGGTGCAATTCCGTAACTTCTGGCATTTCAGACAGCATCCTATGGAGTTCACCAAAGAAGTCCTCCTACATCCAGCAATAAGAGCACTCTAAGCAATAAAAGCACCAACACAGAAGTGCAGAGTGCACGTACAGTAGTTGAGTAGAAGTCTCATCTAACCTCTCGTGAAGCATGTCTAGGCCCTACACACAGTGTGTCTATGTCTGCCCCAGGACCATGTACCTATTAAGGAAGACAAGAAAATTTTACAAAATTCCAAAATATCTGACACTATGCAATAGCATGGTTGAAGCACAGATAAACATAGTTCTATGCCATAGGATCTGCTAAGAAGCAAAGAATAAGTTTCCTAGGCATAACAATTCTGACAAAATCATAGCTTTCAGTTTCTGAAGCTGCCTCATAGATGTGAAAGTAAAGCTCTTTCCTTTGCCTGTCAACTTTCCCAAAGAACGACATCATTTATGCCTGATAAGAGCTCAACACCATGTTCCCATTTCTTCATTACCCCTATTGGAATTACCTTTTGCAGGTCATGTCTGAAGCGAGATCAAACTAGAGATCCATGATACGAACCATGGTCTAGGCAATTGGCACAGAAAGAGTGCCTTAGCAGACTCTTCCTCACTGGCAGAGCTTTAGGTAAATGTGATAGCCTCCCCCCCCCCCCCCAAAAAAAAAAAATAAGAAGAGTGTTGTCGGAAAGGTTGTGTAGGTTGATCTGCACTCCAGTATCTGCATCAGAGCAGTTTTGTGCTACTCCGACCAAAACCGCATTTTGAATCCTCACTACCCATATTAGGCTAAGGCATCCAAGTGACTCCTCCTAGTACTGCTGAAAATGTTGGCTAAATATCAAGGCTTAATGGCTTAATGGCTCCTCAAAACAATGAGATCAAGGTTGTGAATGGTGACAGAATGAGCTTAAAGTAGGCATCTAGTATAAACCTATTGAAAATTTCAAAGAGACACTTTAGACGACTACAAAAAAAACACACATCAATCACAACTCCCATAATTCAAAAACAATATAACAGGATTTTCTATGTAAAGACAACTCTTCAAGCCGTAGATTCTCGAACAACCAAAATTCCTCGCACTTTCTAGGTTTCTACATGTTTTCTCGCCTGATTCCTTGTTTATCACCTGTTGGAACAATTCTAAAGAGCTTAACCATCTCCTAGTAAAACTGTAAACCTGCAATATGCAACACTAAGAAACAAGATAGCACTATGTTATCAGCCACATCACCATGAGATTGCTAAAAGCAATCACATTTTACCTCCCTTACCCCCTCCAATGTAGGACGCTCTGAGAGCAATTCCTAAAAAGGGGAATAACTGATGCATGACAATCCAAGAGCAATTCCCACACCAAGAAAATTCACACAAGAACCTTCAATAAAATTCAATATCAATTCTTATTCATAATCTGTTTTCTTCAATTACATAAAGGGGTTTATATAACCGAGAAGCCAACTAGTATTAGGAAACCTAAATAATAAGATATAAACTAGAAAATGATAGAAATCTATAACCTAATATTATCCTAATAGATTAGGAAACTAAATCTTAATAAAATATCACTAAATATTTTTATTTTGGCTATCCTAAAATATACTTAAAAATAACCTACAAAATTAATAAAAAATACAAAAGATCTCAAATATCAAAATATTTTAATTTCCCAAATCTTTTTACCCATTCTTTACTCTTATCCTCCATCATTCTCCTCCAATTGAAAAAAACTCGTACTCGAGTTTTGACATGGGCAGGAATTGCAAATGACGAAGAGAGAATTGATTCAACTTCGTTGAAGATGGCATAAGTTGCATGCTTCAAAATCTTCTCGAGCACCAATAAGCATGTGAGCAGTGGATGAACCTCAGTATTCCGAAAGAACTTTTTAGGGATTAAGAATCCAACATCATTTTCAACAATTTTTGGGATGATGCAAGTGTCTTTTGACAACTATTCTTTGCTGTCTTGAATGTTAGAAAGATTGTATTCATCAATGTTAGAGTGCTCAGTCACTTTTGCTTTATCATGTGCAATATCTTGAATCGATGAGTTAATGCAGTCAACTATGCAATCTTCGTTCACCTGATCAAAAGAATTTCCCTTAACATCAATTGTCATGTTCAGATCCAAAACTTTTATTCCTGGGACATGCTCTCTTGTAGGCTCATTCAGAAAAGTTTCCTTTTAATTTCCCCAATGGCAGCTCCCCCTTCATGTGCTTCTAGGTATGCTGGATTTGTCTCTTCCAAATAACAAATTGATTGTTTCCTGGGGAACCTTTGGGAAGAAACCTTATAATCTTCTACAGAGCGCTGCCAACGTATTATCGGAGTTCCAGGTCACTAGCAATCCAATTTGTAGCTAGGAATATACAGCCTACAACCACAAATAAATTCACTAGCAAAATAAAGATCCAACTCACAACCACCTTCATAAAGTTGATGCTCTTGAAGCTTGCAAAAGGAGTTCACAACATCTCTTGGGAATAAAAATTCACTCGAACATGAAATTCACCCGTTCTCCAAAACCTAGTGACGTTTTCTACATCCCCATAGAGAGAGAAAACACGGTTAAGAGCACTCGTTGTAACAGGCCATGGCTTGTTATGTATGACCACGAAAAGGGTGCGATGGCGTTTGTCACAACAACTCATTTTCATTGTAGATAATCTTCACCAAAACAAAACCAAAACTTCATGCCTAGATCTGCCAGGTATCAAACTGATCTAGACTGTTTGAAGTCCAGAATATCAAATCAAAGCAACAGATTCTAATATGAAAATTTTCTATTTGGATTTTCTTTTGTACAGTGTGGCAGACATGAGAAAAAAGTAAAGAGAAGAAAGAAGGCCACCAGTTAAATTGAAAGAAGAAAAAATGGCAATGGCTTGATCGACGAAGCTCTGATACCAAATTTGATGTAGGAATTAGGATGTTGTGAGAACAATTCCTACAAAGGGAAATAACTGATATAGGACGCTTTAAGAACAATTTCCACACCGAGAAAATTCACAAAAGAACTTTCACTTAAATTCAATATCAATTCTTCTTCATAATCTGTCTTCTTCAATTATATAAAAGGGTTTATATAACCAAGAGGTTGACTAGTACTAGGAAACCTAAATAATAAAATATAAACTAAAAAATGATAAAAATATAAAACCCAATATTATCCTAATAGACTAGGAAAATAAATCTTAATAAAATATCACTAAATATCCTTATTTTAGTTATCCTAAAATATGCTTAAACATAACCTACGAAATTAATTAAAAAAATACAAAAGATCTCCAATATCAAAATATTTTAATTTCCTAATTTCCTAAGTCTTTTTACCTATTCTGTACTCTTATCCTACATCACCTCCCTCCCCAAAAAAACATATTTCTTGCATTTTTTTTATGGAGTTGCCATTAAGCCGCTACCTGGGTCCCCTAAGACCCATTCACCAGATAATATCTTAGCAGCTTATGTTATAACATAGCATACTCTTCTAGTAGCACACGTAATATATTTTTATTGATCGATAGGTGCTAAATTTTGCACGATCTAATCTTAACAGCCATTTAAGGCATACATATGAAATTAAGAAAAACAAAAATAAATAAAGTTGTTGAAAGCTTAAAATCTTACTAAGAATGTATGTAAGACAAGAACTGGAGGACATGAAATCCAAAACACTACTACTCACAGCACGTACGCTGATTTACTTGGGGCAAGGGGGGAACAAACAATGCTAACTAAAAGTGTGAAATGCAAAACCTTCTATATTCTTCTAGCGACTCCGCTCCTTTCTACTCCCCTATGCTCCGTTTCCCGGGTATTTTTTATATCACTGAAATCCTGACTTTCACACCATTGAAATCCGTGTGCCCGCATTTCAATGATATCATATGGGATGGAGGGAGAGAAAAATCTATTATTCAATTCTAAGCAAGTTACGACAAACAAGAATTGCTCCCTCCAATCTCTAGCTAATCATGAATTGCAGCCTCCAACAAGCCATCTCTGTTGATCATGGATTGTAGTTGCTAACCTGCTATCTATGTTCATCACTCACTCAAGATGCAAAAATTAGTTATCCATCATAAAGAGATCATCTGTTGAACATTCACACACGAACACGTGCTTATCAAAAGAAAATACACCAATTCATCTCAGGACATCGATCGATTCGAATTCCAAGCATAATAGGGGTTAAATCAAAGCATAAAATCAGAAAATTCACGAGGGCGTAACATTTCAAACTCATGGAATTCAGACTCAAATTACAATCCACAAATAACATCTAAAATTACGACTAAAAGATTTCCCACATGTTTGGCTTTAGAATTATGATGACATATTGTCAGATACTTGGACATAGGTCCCGGGTGAAGACCCTATGCATAAGCACAAGACCAGGCTTTACTTGGTACACCATAATACCAGATCGTCTCCCAATTTATTCATTGAGCTGGATGCCACTCAAAAATTTATTGGGTCCATTTTCATCTACCTTCATAGGGATAAATCCTTGGTTCTAAAACAGCATCAGTTAGTGCAATGGAGGAATTTCAGATAAGTCCACACCAGCCAACAGAATAAACACGGTCCTGGGAGTCTATGGCCGAATGGGTGGTTGGGATTCAAATATTGTAAGTTCAATGACCAATAAAAAAGAGTATCCAACTCAACATTCAAGCAACTCTTTGTCATCCTAAAAAATGCAAAATAAATATTATACATTGAAGAAACTAGCTGAATACTCATGAGACATGCTGTCGCTTGTGGTTTCCCTGACGTCATCTGTTGCAATGACAACTTCCAAATTTAGATGGAACTCCCACACTTTGGCCACAACTCCATTAGAAACCAACAACACGATCAACATATATCTTAATTTCGAAAAGGAGATCCAACCTAATTCTCAATCAGACGCCAATATGAAGAATTTGGACTACGAGTAGAACCTGTAGACCAACCACATATAGGGCGAAAAAGGAAGAATTAGGTAAATAAACAGGTAAACACTAAGGTGGTTTCATACCCCAAGCCGGTATGAACCGAATGTGAAGATCTTTGCATTCGCTTCTTGCACCAACTGCTCATTCAATCCCTTGGCACGACTAATAGTTTTTACCCAAGTCTTCACAATCTACGCAAGCATAATGATAAAACACTCAATACAGTGAAAAATTCCAAGCCATTCACCACAGAAGCAGCAAAAACATCTATACAGCAGAAAAAACGCCTAACCTGGTCTAGTCTGCCAAGTACTTCCTCTCTACTGACAGCCTCTTCCTGACTCTCATACAATCCGACATTCTCCAAGTACTGTAAATTACAATCCACACACAGTAAAGCCACAATTAACAAAATTCATTTCAATGCGAGAAACATATTCAACGTAAATACATAATAACCTTTTCGAGCTCTCGGGTTTTGATCACATCATACTCCGTCGGTCCTCCCAATGATATGGGCTCTGTTATACCTAGCCGCTGCCCATTGTACCGGGTGTTGGCTCCAGTGATAGCCATTCAGGGCTCAAAAAGACAACTCTTTTTTCTGTTTTTTACAATATTTTTCTCCTTTTCTTGATATTATTTTTGTTAACAACTCAAATTTTTGCTTCGTTCTTAGTACCAATATCTTTTTTTCCCTCTTTATTTCACTGAACATAGACTTTTGCGCATGAATTGATCAAGGACACTCAAAATTGAACGAAATTAAAAAAAGGAGACGAAAAAATTTAAAAAACTAACAAATAAAGACGAAGAACAAAGAACGAAAATCTGTCACTGTTACAGTATAGCGATACAAGATACATCCAGCTTGATAAACCAAGGAACAACTATCGCTACAACCAACTGGAAGCATGAGACATACGAACATCAACGATTAATCTAATACAAAGATATCGATTTTCAGATCTTCATTAGATCATCAAGGAACCCTAAAACCATCGGAAATAGGAAAAATTGGACAATAAAGTAGGGCAAAATTGAAAGCCTAACACACAGAGAGAGATCGACGGTTAATTGCGGATTGATGAATGAGCTCTTGGGCTGTGATGCTGCTGTTAGGGTTAGGGCCGAATTCTCCTCCGGCGAATATCGGCGGATGCGCCGCGATTTTTCTCGCCTTTTATTGGACTCGGGCTGAGAGAGAAGCATAAGTGAGAGAGAGAACGAGACAGAGAAGAGGGCGTAGCGAAAATCGTAGAAAGGTGAGGAAAAATGGGGTGGGATATGGGTGGGTTTCAACCAAACTGTGGGCCCGCTCACAATTTAAGTTTTTGGTCCTTTGCTTTGTATCCCCTTTGGCAAATAATGAAAAAGGTGAGATATAACATTTTTTTATACCAAAAAAAAAAATAAATGAAAAGTCAGATGACATCATAATTTTGTATATATATTTAAATATTAAAATGATTATTTACTTCAACAAAATTAACAGTAAATATATTTTTGATGGATTGTATATTTATTTATGGCATTATTCTGATCATAAATTGTGTCCTTCAACTTTAGTTTGTCTTTCTCAAAAATTGACAAGTTATAATGTAGTTTTATAGAACAGATGTCTGTATAATGTAATAGATCTAACTTTAGAGAAATGCTATTTTGATCAGTCCATTTAAACTTCTATTGTTGAATTATTTTTAATCAAATTTAATGAAATGAAATGATAAACTTGAAAA
Organism: Carnegiea gigantea; assembly: GCA_029747015.1. Classification (NCBI taxonomy): domain Eukaryota; kingdom Viridiplantae; phylum Streptophyta; class Magnoliopsida; order Caryophyllales; family Cactaceae; genus Carnegiea; species Carnegiea gigantea. Next base: position 231,312 of record JAKOGI010000779.1, on the reverse strand, counting down.
ACTATACTCTAATTGAATTAACAACCTTGGTAGAACATATAGGTAGGAAAAATAACTCGCACAAAATGCGATAAACGAAACCGTAAAAGGAAAACCTAACTATCACAAGAGTGAGAGAAAATTTATTAGGAAAAAACGGTTTTATTAGGTATTAAAATCCATTGAACAAATGAAAGTAATAGTGGTTTACTATTTATTACAATTGGGTCAGTAATAGCCCCGACAAACTAAACAATATGAGGGATGAGTTGACACAAAACTAGGGTTTAGGGGGGGAGTGCGAAGGGAGATATAAGATTTGAAACAGTGCTTTTTTGAGGATATTGCATATATTATCTTAACAAATAATGAATGGGAGTTATATGTTAAGAGGCTTATTACAAAAGCGAAATTTAACACTAAAGTGATCATAATGATCATCCAATTTACATACTCACTTTTTAAAATATATATGTGATTAATTTGTATATCACGGTCTTGTATGTCATAGCTAAGCTTCATACCATTGGCTTTTTATTTCTTTTAATCCAAAAAAGGTTACTCCATCAATATAAGCTTTAACATGAGTAAATGTACTTCAACTATGTAGACCAAACAATTTTTTTTTTCATAACATAAAGAATCTAATTTGCATTGAAGCCTTTGTCTCACTTAGGGCCTCTTCTTTCGTTGATAAATATGGGGTGTAAATGGGTGAGATTGATAGAAGTTGATTGAAATATGTATTTTTTTGTTGAAGTGGATTAAAGTTGGTCGAAGTAGTTTGACTTTTTTTTATAAGATGGGTAGAATTTGGTTAAAATAGTAAAAAGTGAATTGAAGTTTGTTGAAATCGGTTGAAGTTGACTAAAGTGGATTAAAGTGAGTATTTTTTTATTGAAATTGGTGAAGTGGGTTTAGTAGGTTAAAGTTGATTAAAGTTGATAAATTGAGATTTACTAATAAAATGAACAGGGCTTTAATCTATGTATATGCATGGGGGGGTGCGGGATAGTGAAGACAAGTCCTCCATACACTAGATCAAAGTGGCTTGAATAGTTTTGCTTCATAAGCTCAAGTTATCAAGACAGTCAATCTAACTCCATGATAATCTTTCCACAGTTCTGTCTCAGGGCAAGATGAAGACGTAAAAGGATAGCTGTTGATTAAATTATTTGGGAATCTAGTAAAATTTGATATTTGCCTGTTCACTCAAAAATCACATTAGTGTATATGTTAGTGGATACGCTATTAACCAATCTACTTATCATACAGAGTACCATTTCATTAACATATATATTTTATTAGACCTAGTCAAGAGATTCTTCAACTCCGTTGGATTAAAGCATTGAATACATACGAGTTGGGTCAAGATCCATTTGAACGATTTAGACAGCTAGACTAAAAAAAATACATCGAGATCTTCAGGTCATAAAATTTCACAACTTAACTAGGTAAAGGTGTGAGTGATCGATCTTCAAAGTTGATTGTCTACTAGTCCAATTTATGGCATGGACACCTGAAGAATCTTAATGATATTCCATTCGCAACCTGAATAGGTGGGGTTTAAGTATGAAATTTATGATACATATAATTATATTTATATCTTTTTTCAGTACTTAAAGATATACTGCTATTAACTTTTTCATCTTAACTGGGGGAATTAGAGTAGAAAAAGAAATGAAAAACAACGTGCACATCTCAACCAAAAGCTACCAAGTGCCAACTCATAACCTTGTTTACGTATTGGAAATTGTGACCACCAAAATTTTTTACCGTTAATCATGGCTCTTGATGGTAGATTAATTAGAAGTTAATGAACTTCCGAGCCTTTAAGTGGTTTGAATAACTTTTTTTTTTTTTTTTTTGGGTTTGCCTGCATTGCTTCTATTGACATTGAAATCTCGGAAAGCGGCGAGAGGCTGAACCGCCGTGATACTGGCGGCTGCTGAGCATACTCCCAACGGTGTTCACGGCGGCGACGCCAGAACTCAGGCGTTTTTCCCGCCGGTGAGTGTGTGTGTTTTGTTCTCTTAACTCTCCTTCTATCAGCATGTAACTATCTCGATTGTTGAGCTCAATAGGTTGTTATACTACCTTTTGATCGAAGGGTTTATCATTTTCTGAGTTAATAAAATTCTAGGGTTTTTTTTAAATTCAAATTGCTAGCGAAATAGCAGTGTCTTGCAGATTGACAGGAAAGCGGAAGTTGAATTTCTTTGAAGGCAGACGTCGGTAACCCTTTCATTTCTCTCTCTTCGCCCCCGCCGTTTTCATGGACGCCTCGACGGCTGCATTTCCTGTTCCACACAAGAAGCTAACTGTTGACATTAAGGTTCATCCCCCCCCCCTTCTCAATTTCTACTTCTATGACTTTTGCTTAATGTAGCTTTAGATTTCAAGTAGTATAGTATGTTTAGGTAGTTGGTGCAAGAGGGCTCCTTCCTTAACCAACCTGCAGAGATTTTCACATGAAAGCTCCATCTTTACTAATCTACTCTTTTTAAGACTCTCATAATCAGCCATAACAAAACCCTTGTTTGGGAATTATGCATTTGTGCCATACCATCTTAGACTACTGGCAACCCGTCACAATGAAGCAGTTTGCAGCATCATGCAACTGAATGATTGAGTTCCATTGACGCCCTGGTCTTTAGCAATTCCGTTTTCCTAGAACGAGAAGCAAAGATGGAGATCCGAAAGGTAGAAGTTTGCAAGGTGGTAGACATTGACCCATTTTAATACAAATTATACAGCTTTGGTAACAATGCATGAATTTTGATGACAGCAGCACAATTCCAGTTGCTATCATCTCTAAACAGCACAAACGGTTCTCTTACTTCTGCGTCTTTGATCCTACTTATCCGATGGAGATCCCTTCCCATTTTTGTGAATACGCTCTCTGCTTCGTAACTTCTTGAGGAAGGTTAGATGTCAGACCCTTATGTGAATACAATCCCATTAAAAAGAATTGACCAGGATTGCTCAGCCTTCATAGCTGACATGTTTAGAAGCCAGGATCTGAATTCTGAATTGGTGTTCTTAATCAGCGTTTGCATGGTCAAACTTTTCGAGTTTGTGTGGTTTGAGAGGGATATCTAACTATCTATAAGGAATTGCCCCCAGAAACCCCACAGTTTCCTTTTAACAGCCTCATTAACTCCAGGGTTCATAACTGTGCTTGATTAGGGTTCACTTCAAGAGTAGACATGTAAATCAGTACAATAATGAATGAGTGAAAGGAGCTTGCAAAATGAAGGTTGGCTGCCAGACAATCTCACACACAATGTCCAAATATGAAAGCAAAAGAGAGAATGGCTAAACTAGAGGATTTTCTTTTTTAAAAAAAGTCAAAAAGTAAGTGATGTTTTCACTCGTTTAAACAGTTTTCAATTTTCCTGACCCACTTATTTGGCAAACATGTTTTCCCCCAGTCCTGGTCACTTAAGTTGAACCAAATGTGCTGTTAGCACTGGGAAATGCTTATGGAACTCATCAGCGATGCCAATGTTGTGGATTGAGCCTCTATCTCAGCTTATAACCTTGCATAATTAATTAGCCATGTAATTGGTTACCTTACTTCCAGTCCATGTGATGTGATAGTACTACTGGTGGATCTGTTTGAATGAGTAATTTGTGGCATTGTTGTTCTTTTAGGATAATGCCTCTTTTTAGGCTCCATTCTGGGATGGGCTCTTTGGGGTGAATGTGGTTCGAATCCCACAAACTCATCCAGCGATCAAAGAGAAAATATTTTTACACCCTTTGGTCCAACCATAACTGACAGGATGTGAAAAATTTCCTGTCTCAGAGGAATTCTTTTCCCTTTCCTGTCTCTTTCACACCTGGAGACCTTTTGTTCTTCCATCATTCCATGGATACTTTATCTGCTCTTACTGCAAGCTGTAATTATTGATCACTTGGCCTTGTTTTATTTGTCTTTGTCTATTTCAAATTTTATTGGATAGAGGTTGGGTTTGCAATGCCGTTTTGTGCAAGAAATTTCTACGTTTTAATCGCTGTAAAGTGCCTGTTTGATCTATTCTCTTTTAAGATTCTCTTTTGAATTGAACATTTGAAAATTTTCTAGCATCATGACTTTCTTTTGGTGCTGTACTGCTGTATTTTATATGGCAGGGAAATACAACAGATGTTGTCATTTGTGGATATGAGGATCATTTTCTTGTGAGTATTGGGCTTGTCTTATAATTTGACTTATTCCATTTGACGTCTTTCTGTGTTTGATGACCTGTAAACATTATTTACTGTTATCAGGTAATCGTCACTCAAATAGGAAGCATGGGAACACTGGTGCAGGCTAGGAAAGAGCAAGGTGTCTCTGTCGAGCCAACATTTAGCGTGTCTGTCATATTTGGCAAACGAGAGGAGGTGAGTTGGTTTGTTGGCTTCCTATACAAATAATAGAAACTTCATAGGAGAAAGTGAGTTAATCCAGCATGTTTTCTATGCAGCCAATGCTATTGGCATGTGCTCGTCAGCTGATTGAAAACATAAGGTAAAGTCTTGCGTTGTTGGTTGCTACCCAACGGAATGTTATAAACTGATTATGTTGTTTAGCTGTTTGAATGCTTTCTGCCTCTTTCTTTAAACAAATCATTAGGAGTGCTAGCCGTTCCAATTTCCAAACTTAGTTTCCCCACTTTTTCCCTAATCTAATGAGTATCTAGCTTAATGAGAATATGAGATGATGAAATGTAACACTGATCTTGGCTGCTGTTTTGGTGGTACTTCACCAAGCTTTCCAAAAGGACAAAAAAGAATCCCAAAAAACCCCCTTTTATAGGATGACATCCTGTCCAGGATTTGGGCATGTGTGTGCAACCATTGATGGATGATGGAAAGGCAAAACTGAAATGCAAACTAAAATGGAGAGCATGATGAAGCTACTGTTTGAGCTGGGTGGGGGGAGAAGGGACCATTTACCTGGAAGATTAAAGAAGATAATCAGTGAGATACTTTCAGGAGGGGTGTGAGAGTTGGTATCTTATATATTGTTTTTTTATTCATCAGTGAAAAATTAAATTTCAGTCATCTAGAGATGTGTCATGTGAAAGCTGAGTTTCCCCTCCACAATACTAGAAAATAAAATTTAGGCCCAGAGAAAAGAGGAAGACAAAAAGGGGAACTGAATGTGGGCTTGAGAATATACCGACTCCAGCAGGTCCTATGACATGAAAGATCACATCCCGCTTTTTCTCTTTTTTGATGACCCATCTCTATATAGGATAAGACTTCAAAACCTTCTCTCTTCAGTTCTTATTGATTCCATGGTGATACAGATTCTGATTTAAGCGAAGGACTCAATTCTCAAATTGGACAAGCAATTCATTTGCCTCTTGTTCTCTTCCTTTGTCGAGCTATCTTATCTTATCGGGCCAACAACATTGCATCATACGCTACACTATATGTATAATGCGTAAGATAATCGTCGAGAGTCCTTCTGGGAAGACAACACTTCAGGTTCCATTGTTGGGAGACTAAAATGGTGCTCATGTGCTGAACACATTTTTTAAACAAGTTCACCTTATGTTTTTTTCCTAGAAACTCTGTGCAGCCTAAAATTCTCAGAGACTTGATCAACTTACCGAATAAGAGCCTCAAAGATAATGTGGAAGATGAAAATGGTAAAAGCTTTTCCAAATGAATCCACTTGAATGTAGCCCCCAAACCTTAGAGCAGCTATTTTCTTTCCCATGAGTTGTCCCCCCCCCCCCCCCAAAAAAAAAAAAAGAAAAGAAGAAGATATGAATAAGAATGAATTCAATTAGTAAAATAGGCATGAGTCACAGGAGGCTTGGCTGGTAATTTAACCCAAAAGGCAAGGCAAAAGCAGCTTGTGCCAGAAGGGAGGGTCACCTAACATAGAGTGAATCAAGTTGGTTTACTTCATTAATACTGCAAGCCTAGGCCCGTCCCAATTGGTAGCAGGGGCACTGTCAATAGACTCCACCTTGCAAGTACTCTAAGCCAAGGCTAGATTACAAAGCGTAGCCTCCTTGGAGAGTTTGCCTAGATGCTACAGCTAGTGCCCTTTGGAGCATAGCACCATTAGCTGCAGGCTCTTCCTTCAAAGAACCACTCTGAAGCTGGGAGGTCCAACGCATATTCAGATGAAACCAAGCTCCAAAGTCCAAATAAAGTATGACAAGCAAGCATAACCAAGAAACAAGGACCCCAAATCCAAGCCTCCTATTCTTGGAAAAGCTTCCCCTTCAAGTTCCATCCTTTTGCTCCATACATTGCCAGAAATCTGCTACGTTATTAGCATACCTCCTCTCCTTACAATTACGAACTGCACCTCCCTGAAAAATTGTGGTTTATGTATAAACATGTGATTATTTTACCTTTTTCTTCAGCAGGGTAGTTTCATATATACAATTGTTGTCACTACTTTCTTGTTCTTTGCAAATTCAAACTTTTGTCTTACCTCCAGAACATTGTTCTGAAAAAGCATCATTTTCTTTTTTTCAGTGCCTCTGGCTCTTCCAAATCGCTGGTGCTTTCTCTGGGCCTAAAAGATCATTCTGCGGTATGATCCGGAACTTATCCTTGGTGGACAGCATCAATTTGTTTAGCAACATTTTTAAGATTTGTCGTCGTGTTTGTAGGGTACTCTCAAAGCCATTGTTTCCACAGTAATAGAAAATCGACTCTGGTAATCTACAAGGTCCTGATATATTAACGTGCTGCTTTGAATCCAGTTGATGAGCCTTGTGTCTCATAAGAAGTGGTAGTGTTCAGTTATACTTAGCTCCTTTGTAAGTTCCTTATAGATGTTTCGCAACTCTCGCTTTCCTCTTGCAGTAGCATTATTCTTATGAGCTACATTTGATTCAAATATGTACAATTGTCCAATGATTTTGCTAAAAAGAATGAGTTTGGAAAAAAAAATTCATTTGATTCGGCGTAGATACAGTCTGAGTAAGAATGGGACTTGTCCGTTTAGATTGGATTTGAATTTGGATCTTGCAAGTGTAGATTGGATTTGGAGTTGGATGTGCACTTAACAATTTAACTTTTCGGTTTAACTTTCAGTTAAACTTGTTTGGGACAGTATTTGAAATACAGAAAACATAAGCAGGGTCATGGTTTACACAAGTAGTGAAGTCACATTTGTCATTTAGCAATGTGGGAACAATTTGAATGATAGAAGGTTTTTTTTTTGTTTTTTTGGATTTTATCTTGTATCCTTCATTTTACTAGAGTTGAGCTACTATTGATCCAATAAGAGATAAAGCTCCCTCATCACAGATTTTCTCCATTCACAAGACTCGAACCTGAGACCTTGTTTACGGGAAACAAGTGTTAAAACTACTTGAATAAACCTGTGTTTGTATAGGAGGTATTTTGTTGAGGACGTTATAAAATGATACTCTTTTTTTTAAAAAAATTATTTTTGGGGGTAGAAACCTTTAAACTATTGCAATTTACAAATGATGGCATATGCATTGAAAATGACCTCAGCATATATGATACTGATTTTTAAATAAAATAAACATAACATGTTCCTCTCAAATGATTTGGGAGACAATTTGGCTGCAAAAATTATGATTATGCTAATTGTTGATGTCTGAATTCTTCTCTGAGTGCCAAATAAATCGCATCTGTTGTAGTCAATGCAAATGCGCCAACGTCCCTGTCGCTCATTTCTGTCCCTCTCCTCCAAAATTGAGAATCTAAAATAAATAATTCGATCAGCTAAGTTTAACACAATTAATTGTTTGGTCAAGAGTAACTGAAAACTAACACAAACTAATTCAATTAAAGAAAAATACTAAGCAGTGAGAGCCAAATGTGATGGTTTAGAGTTTAGACCTTTAAAAATTACCTCAAGAAGAATATATTTTTATTATTTTTTTTCCTACCTTGATCCTTTCATTAGCTGAAATTGAGCCAACTGCTAGTTCATGATCTATGAGGCCATTTGCAGCCACTGAATGAGTTCCAGTCGGATCCTTCCCAGTTCCACACACGAGTATTTTTTTTTTTTTGGTTGCAGCCAGCTTATTGCATAGAATGATACTCATGGAGGAATGTGGTAGAGTTCCTCCATGCATTCCAATTCTTCCTTTATTTTATTATTTCTTTTGCTTCAAAATTCGTTTTTTCTTTTTTTGGGGACTAAGAAAAAATATATGTTATAAAGTGGGTCCATAATAAATATTTTATATAGTAATTCAACTTGAAGTTCCAGGGGTTGGAGAAGTGAAGGAATGCGAGTTTCAAAAAATAAAACTTTTGCTGATGTGGTAGAGTGGAGTTCCAAAATTTAAAATTTGGGTTGGAAATGCTTTCACATGTTTTCTCTATTTATAAGATTAATTATGACCTTATTTACCAGTAATAAATAAGTATCTTATTCAAGTTTAAAAGTCACTTATATAAATATTATTTGTATTTTTCTTTTCACCAAAAGGAACCATTGGCAGTATCGTACAAGGTAAATCCATGAAAAATAGATCAACTAAACTCTTTCCAACTAAAAGGAAATATGGGCAATATTGTACAAGGTAATGCTTTTGCTGATGATAATAATTAGAAATTTGGTTAATTTGAACTTTGTTTATGTTTTGCGTTATCCCTCCATTTAACCCAAAAAAAGGGGAAAAATTCATAAAAGGTTTTTTTCCTGCAATAAATTATACTATGAATTCTATTTTCTTCCATGGTAAAGTGGAAACAAGGGAAATTGAAGCTATAAAATAAAAATGTAGTGCCCAAAATTGTAAAAAATTTGAAAATCCCCAATGTTAACCATGGCAGTGTCCTACTAGCCCACGCACAAAAAGACAATTTATTTGGGTAAATTATTGATGAGGAAACCTTTCATGTAAATTTGCCTTTTCCGTTTTACTAGAGATCTTATGTAAATTATTCTCACCGTATAATTTAAAAGTCATAAAACACTTTAATATTATCCTTAAATTGCACTCGAAAACTAGATACACGCAATTATGCCCTTTTTCCCCCTGTTACACGAATTTATTTTAGTTTCATGGGATTATAACTCTTACTTACGTATGTTTTGATATTGAAATGTGAAAATCGAAATTAAACCATTTCAGTAGGCTTAGACCTAACTCACTAAGCATTCAAGAGCTGCTTGAACCGAGCAATGGAGACTAATGGTCAAACCAAACCCGAGCGAAGCTCAATCAATTGTTGAGGCAACTCAGCTCATTCATAGCCCTCATTTTATAACTTACAGTAATTCTCAAACTATACAATTTCATAATTAGTTGTCACTATGAGATTCACCCGCTTTCTGATTGCGATCTCCTTTAAAAATTTGATGATTGTGTTAAAGACAAAATCTTACCTTCAAACATACCAAACCAACATTATATTGAGCAAAAATATGTCAAAAGTATGTTGATCAACCATATGACCAAGACAACCCATATCTATTGCATAATGAATTGAAGAATATGATCCAAGAGAAGCAAAAATGGACAAACAATATATCATCTTTCATGATTTTTCCATCCCTCAGATCCCCAATTCAAGGAGGAAAAAGGAAAGAAAAAATAAAAATTTTAAGGTCAATCAAAGCTAGCATATCTATCTCATAAATTTGTTGTTGGAAGCATAATTATTATTAATTAATGAGATAAATTAGTTTGGCCAAACTCAATCAATAGTCTGAGTGACCACCTGGCCAACATGCCCTAACTGAATTTTGTCTCCCATAATGATTCAATGTTTCCCCCCAAAAAATATTAACTTAATCAACAATAAAATACCCACAAAATCAGGATAGATAAATTAAATGACCACTAATTTCCCTCCATTAATTAATCAGCACATGAAAATATGCTTGTAATGGGCACTTTGTTATCCCATCTTTCATGATTTTTCTTTTTTTTTTTGGGGGGGGGGTTGATTTTGTTGTATAAATACCCCTGCCCATATGAGTGCAATTGAACCCCAAGTGAAAGAGAAAAAGGAAAAAATCAATCACATTAAAATTAAAATGGCAAATTTGAGTAATTTTTCAGAGAAAATGAAGCTGCTTTTGGGTTTGCTTGCCCTTCAATTATGCTTTGCTGGGTTTCACATTGTCTCTAGAGTTGCCCTCAACATTGGTGTTAGCAAAGTTGTTTATCCTGTCTATAGGAACATTATTGCTCTTGTTTTGTTAGGTCCTGCTGCCTATTTTCTTGAGAGGTAACTAAAACGTTATCTTCCGTTTTGTTCTTTAATTTTTTTCCGGTTTCAAAATGCATATGAAATTACGTAATAAAGTTTTTCAATGGATGGGACTAAGATAAGCTAAAGTCAGCTCGTCTTTATCTACTTAATAAGCCAAGCTGGTCTGGACGAACTTAATCTTAAGCTAGTGTTAGGTTAGGCCTAAACCAGCTTGGTTGGTTTTCACGGATTGATCAATCCATGAACCAAGTTGGATCGAGCTGCTCACTCCATCCAACTCAACTTGTTTTTACAAGACATGTTATGACATCCTAATCCTTAATTCTAGAAAGAATAACATTTATTTTTGGGTTGCAATTTTCAGGAAAGAGAGGCCACCTCTGACCTTCTCCTTGGTGCTGGAGTTCTTCCTCCTAGCCCTTGTGGGGTAAGCATCAGAGATTAAAAGAAAGTAAATTTCTTTTGCACTGTTTAATTATTTGAGAAAGTTGAATAAATATGCTCATGTTTATCTCTGTTGTCCCCCCTTTTGTTCATAGGGTCACTGCTAATCAAGGATTCTACATTCTGGGTTTATATTATGCATCTCCAACTTTTGCATCAGCAATGCAAAATTCAGTCCCTGCAGTCACATTTCTCTTGGCTTCTGTCATGAGGTGATTATAAAGTTCCAAATTTCAATAGAGTTGGTTTAATAAGCTTAACTAATGAAGTCTTAACCCAACAAATATGTCGTTTCGGTCATTTTTTCCTTTAATAGTGGCTACGCAAATCAATGGTTACAAGTCAAAATCCTATGGTTTTGTTAGTTCAGATAAGATAACTAGGTACATGTCAGCTTTACCGATCTACTCGATGTTTCTTTGCCTTTGATATTATTGTTATTAAATGGACAAAATTAACATCCAATATATTTTTTGTGATTCCTTTTTCCACAGGCTAGAGCAAGTGAACATTCTAAGGAGAGATGGCTTAGCAAAAGTGTTGGGAACAATAGCAAGTGTTGGAGGGGCAACCATCATAACTTTGTACAAAGGGTTCCCTTTGTTGCATAGTACACTTACAAATACAGAGCAGTCAGAAGAAGATATGTTTCTCCCTGCAAATAAGATGCAATCAAGAACCTTAGGTTGCGTTTTCCTACTTGGACATTGTCTCTCTTGGGCTGGTTGGTTGGTCTTTCAGGTTAGCCTGTGTCAAATACGATTCTTGTATAAGACAGTCTTACAGCGAACTTTTCTGTTAGACTCGTTGGCATTTTTCGTAACTCTTGAACTTTTTGTAGAAGAGATAGCCTTACGATCTGACACAAATAGGTCTTTTTTTTGGTCGATGAACACTTTAAAAACTTAATTGGCAGGCATCAGCATTGAAGAGGTACCCAGCAAAACTGTCCCTCACCTCATTCACATGCTTCTTTGGATTACTTCAATTCCTAGCAATAGCAGCCACTGCAGAGACAGACTATGAGCATTGGAAAATCACAACTGCTGAAGAGCTCTTCACCATTTTGTATGCGGTAATCCAGCTTAACACTTCTAACTTTCTGATAAAGTGAAAGTATTGTTCTATGCTTTTGAAGGGAAAAATGTTCTTCTAAAAGCTAGTGTCAAACACATTGAATATGCTTTTGAGAAAAGCAGTAATATTTAGAAGCACTGTTTGAATTTGGAATCCATTTTCTGCTTGCATATTCAAAATATAAACATCATACTTATGGGAAAAACAGTAGCACGTAAAAACATTATCGAAACAAAACTTGAGATATGAATTCGAAATCCGGCTCACTGTTTTATTTTTCCACCTTTTTCAATGTAATGTAGGGAATTGTGTCCTCTGCAGTGGTGATCTCTCTTCAAACATGGTGCATTCATAAAGGAGGGCCAGTTTATGTAGCAGTGTTTCAACCAGTGCAAACAATTCTAGTTGCTATCATGGCTGCCCTCTTTCTTGGTGATCAACTTTACTCTGGAGGGTAAGTTTTTCATCTTGTACTCATTCTCGAAATTAACCCAACTCAAATAATCATTTTCTAAGTTGATCCCCATTATCAACTGTTGGTTGCATCAAATCTAATTTAGTCTAAATTCATCTTACTATTTGTTCCGGCCTCTCTGCTTGCACGAGGACTCACAGTGACAAGGTTGCTTACAGCTGAATGTCCACAAATCTCACGAAAGTGGACCCACACTTGGAGTTGTTGGTAGTGTTGTTTTCATCTGACTTTTTGTTGTATAACCTTTGATCTTTATTAACCGCAGGATTGTAGGATCAATACTAATAACACTAGGGTTATACTCGGTGTTATGGGGAAAAACGGAGGAGCTTAAAATGGGAAACCAAGACAAGGAACAAGACCCACTGACCAAGCATCTGATAGATCAGGGCACAATTGAAAACCCACAAGAAGAAGATTCTGTTATTTCTGACATCCCATGAGATCAACTCCCCTAAATGCATGATTTTCCAACTAACTGAGGAGAGAATCTCAGCATGAATAAATGACAGCAACGCAATTGTAAATCATGATTTGTTGTTCATATGAGTGTGCTGGTTTTGAACCCTGCAACATTATGGGCTTCTCATTAGATTATGTTTATGTATATGCTTAATTTGCATTTGTATATTAGGATGTTGATTGGGTTGGTTGCAGGGTTTTCAACAGAATTGTGTATGTATGATGATGTATCCCCCACCAAAACTTACAAAAACTTATGAATGGGATCTTTAAGAATTTGTGATGATTTCACAAAGTCACATGTACTTAAGTAGACCCTCCCTCGGGGGGGGGGGGGGGGACGAAAGAAAGAACATTGATCAGGTACCCTTATCTGAAGATATTTAATCAATATAAATTTCAAATTGTTTAGGACAGATAATTAAGTGCGGTGATCGGGTTTACGAAATCCAGAAAGGGGATCAACCCCCCCCCCCCCAACCCCCTTTTCAAACAAAAGTGTTGACTGTCAATTTATCAACCATGGTTGGCCCCCGTTACATGGTAATGTGAGACAAAAATGACATATATTTAGACAAATTAAAGCTAATCACCAACAGCTTAAGGCAATCTAGCTGTTTAGATCAAGTCAACTAACTGTGAAAGCAATTGTGAGGGGTTGATCACTCCACCCCTGCTCTCCTCTCTGTCATAAATGGAGGAGAAATACATGATTTCTCACATAAGCCAACTCCAATAATATGGACAAACCTCAAATAGCATACTCCAAAACTATAGACATCAGTAAGAAAATGTAATTACTTTTCTAGCTAGCTCATAAAGGTATCCATCGGATAATCTAACTTAGCCTTTTTATAATATAGTTCCCATCCCCCACTGCAAACTACCATTGAATCTCGCATTCGCATCTCTGGAGCAGAAGAACATGAATCCGATACACTAGCAAAGGGAATTTTTTTGTTGGACTGTATTCCGTTTTAGGGAAGTTGGGTGGAAGGGGGGGGGGATGAATACAGATTTTTTTTTTCTTTGGATTAAACCCCTCTCTTTGGATTAAAGAAAAAGGGAAGGGAAGAAAGTACCATGGAAAGAATCTGGGAAAAGTGGGCTGGTATGATAAGCATCATTTTTCCTCTAATTATGATAAGCATTTTCCTCTGAAGCGTCAATGGGAATTGTAAAGATGTTTGTTCCTCAAACTTTGACATGGACCAAGAGTGAAGAAAAACGAGTTCGGGCACCACATTTATTAAGATGAATTCTACTGTGTCAAGAGTGAAGTAGTCAGTTTGCTAGAGCAGTCCACCAACTAGCTGGATAGCAAAAACAATGGTGTTTGCTGGGACACAACAACAGTTAAGACCGCTCATTCAGAAAGGGCAACACAAGAGAGGAGCTTCTGTCGCACAGGAATTGAGAGAACTGGGGGGGGGGGGGGGGGGAAGCTAGAAGATGCACAAGTCATGACCATTTCGAAATGAATGCAAAGCCAGAGGATGGGGGGCGATAACCAATAAGTGGAAGCGCTTCAAATCTGGTAGTTCATGAATCAGTTATGTTTGAGCACTAAAGCTCGAGGTCTTCTATCCCAGGATCAAGAGTATAGAACACACCAGAGAAAAGACCTGCAGGAAGGAGAGAATGAAGGTCTCACGACGCAATCCCAACCAACTTTACATGAGGGACCAGCTATCTATCTGCACTTTCGCCAAATCAAACCAAAATAGAGACAGCCACAGGGCAGGGTTTTCCTCCTCCTCGTTTTTTGGGGAGGGGGTGGGGGGTGGCGTTCAGAATCCTGACACACGTAGCCTTATCCCCAGATTCAGATTGTAATGTACCGAAAAAGCATTTCCTACGGATCCTAGATTCAGAAAAAAGAAGAAGCCATCCATGTACCTAGCATGATATTTATCATTAACCACAACTCCGGTTGGAAAACTGATTTTCCAAGTCAATCCCCAGTTTCAGCTCTAATTTTCTGCTACCTTCCTCACGCCAGCATGAATATCTACGTTCAACTATACAGCACATTTCCAACTTCCTGGTAGTAAAAGTGGTCCAACACAGTACACGCCTATAAATTTCTTGCATAGATAAGACCATATTTTTTTACTACGGCCGATAAAGAACCCAGTCTGAACCTGCCCCTCACCCGAAGAACAAACCTACCCCCAAATCTGAAATACATGACAAAGGTCTTGGATGACATGCACGTCAGTGTACAACATGTCAAAATCCAAAAATGACATGCTTGAAAATATATGTTTCTGTTCCTGAAGCCACCAATGTGTATACTCCAGCTAAAAGATTTCCCTCTTGCTCTTGAAGTTGTGCATTTAGAATCCATTTACACCCTCGTTAAAGGTACAGATCCCAATTGTGATCTGCACAGACCCAGCCACACCGCATTGGTGCCTCGTTTGAGGCTTCGTCGTAACAGGGTATCTTTACATCATCCCTTGGGGGGGGGGGGGGCAGAGTTGCACAACATTATCCATGCAATTCAAAACCAGTAGTCTCTATTAGACCTTAATTAGAAAGAGTATCTTCAGCAGATCCTAAAATTTATGTTGGGACAACAATTTGGCAATAACTGAACAAGTCTCCAGCAGCAAACGGAGCCACTAAAAACAGAGCAAGGCACAAGCTAAGAAAATCCAACCCTCAGGAGACAAAACACATACAAAATCACACTACGAATTCTGAAGTCTGAGCAACAGACAACAGCATAAGCATGACTTACGACAATAGACCAGGAATTGGTTAGCAGGAATTGGTTAACACTTAACAAGCAACATAGCATCCCCACTACAGCAATAACTGACAAAACAAGCAAATCATAAGATGGCATTTGGCAAACAAAATAACATCACGGTGACACCACTACTTATATGGAAACAGAACATCCTGGCAAGACACAGATCATTATAAACTGCCGCAGAAAAGATCTTCAAGAAACACCATAACACATAAGACTTGATCAACCGTCGACATACAAAAGCACTCAAAATTTCCAAGTAAACTTAGCAGATCCCCCACAGAGATCACACAGCAGTGAATCAAAATCCGAAATGACCTAAACAAAATAGGCACTAAATATTTTCTTCAGAAAGTCATACGCCTATTAAGTCTACCTCACGGTGACAATGTCATCGATCTTCAAAATCATCCTGACACACTCAGTTGCCAAAGAGATTGCACTTGTGCTGACAAGCAATGGCTGGACCACATTCTCTTCCAAGATATTAGTGATCTGCCCCTTCCTTACATTGATTCCGGCATTGATCTCTCCTTGGGCATGCCTGTTTCTCAGCTCAGTAACGATGCCAATTGGGTTCAAACCGGCATTTTCAGCCAAAGTGTACGGGATAACCTCAAGAGCCTCAGCAAAAGACTTCACACAATAACTTTCCATCCCTTGTAAAACCTTGGCCCATGCTCCAAGCTGCCTCGACAACTCGATCTCTGGAGCTCCACCACCAGCTATCAAAAACCTCTTGTTCACCAAACATCTCACCACACACAAAGCATCGTGCAAACTTCTCTCGGCCTCATCCAACACCAATTGATTAGAGCCCCTCACAAGCACTGTCGTGGTCCTCCCCATATTCTTAATGCCAGTAATCTTCACAATTTTTGACTCCCCAAGCGAAGCCTCCTCAACCAAATCGGCATGCCCCAGCTTCTCTGCTCTGAAATGTTCAATGTTTGCAATGGGCAAACAATTCAATGTCTTGGTAATGAACTCAATATCATCCCTCTCAACATCCTTGATGACCAAGATCTTAGCTTTGGCCAAATAATGAAGAGACAAGTCAGTCACAGCATCCCTCAAAATACTCTTCTGGATCAAAAGCACATTGCACCCAGTAGCCTTAATCTTCTTAATCATACCCAAAATGTAGTTCCTCTCCTCCTTCAAAATCCGATCCATCTGGGTATAATCCGAAACAACAATACTCTGCTCAATATCAGTTTTCGGGGGCGAAATCTGGAACTGAATCACCCCAATCTTAGCATTCTCCATCCTAGTAGGTCCACCAGCGGAGTGAGAAACCTTCTTATCAAACACCAACCCTTTAACCAACTCGGTATCATCAACCGTCCCACCAAGCTTTTTCACAATCTTAATATCCCTCAAATCGACCATATCAGGTTTCGCAGGATCCACAACAGATAAAACAGCATCAACAGCAAGAGGAGCTAATAGAGTAGAGTACTGACTCACCACCTTACTGTTCAACGAAGTAGAAGCAGACTTCACCAACGAATCACGATCCGACAGCTCAACAGGCACAGCCATAGCAGTCAACACGTCCACAGCTTTGACAGATGTTTTGTGGAGGGCATCGGAGATGACGGTCGGGTGGATTCCATGGGATAACAGGGACGAGCACTGCTTGAGCAGAGCGCCGGCGAGGACAACGACGGTGGTGGTGCCGTCCCCGGCGACGGAGTCCTGAGACTTGGAGAGCTGAACGAGCATCTTCGCCGCCGGTTGAAGCACCTCCATTTTGTTGAGAATGGTGGCGCCGTCGTTGGTGATGATGACTTCGCCGGAGCCAGTCTGGATCATCTTGTCCATGCCCTTGGGTCCGAGACTTGTACGGACGGCGTCCGCCACCGCCTGCGCCGCTGCGATGTTCTGGTGGCGGATGTCTTCTGTGCGCTTATTGTCGACGAAGGTCTCGGATTTTGTGGAGGCCCGCGGTGTTGGGATTGCTATTGCCGCCATTGTTGCAATGGAGGAGAGATGGAGAGAGAAGGCAGACAGAGAGTGACGATGAACCGTAGAAATGGCGGAGAAACCCTAGAGTAGGGGAGAGTGAGTTATGGAGGCTGGAGAAGTCGGACGAGTTCGAGAAAGTTCAGGGAGTAGTGAGTGAACTCGTTGCAACCTATGCGATATTTTCTCTCTCTCTCCCTTTTTTTTTTTTTGATTTTTTTGGGCCATTTTTGGGCCCAAACCAAACCAACTTCAAATTTGTTTTTTCCCCCTTCATTTCTTCGTAATTTTCATATGTGTCTTTGGTTCCTCTTTTGCTCATAAATATCTCTTTCAGATTTTTGATCATCAATTCACATTTCATCGTAGCTTTTATCAGATGTCAGAGATAAATCTAGAGTTAGAAAATAGATCGGATTAGATCGATCTATTTAATAAATAGATCAATTTCACATCGGCCTTAAAAATAGATTGGATTTGCTCAAAATTGAAAAATAATAAGTTTCCACGCTAAAAGGTCATATAGTGTTGACTTCGGGTCGAAATTAGTTTAGTTCGGGTCGGGTTCGTATTTATCTCAATAACTTCGGATTGGATTCGTATCTGTTATCGTGTCAGATCAAATTTTTCTAACTCTAGATAAATCTTCCTTAAACAAATTTGTATTGAAAGAACTCTACTTTGTATTGGGTCAATAATAGTTCAACTCAAATTATTCAAAATTCAAAAAAATATAAAAATATTTATCATTCTATGAGTTTACTTAAGTGATTCGTTACTTATTTTTTTAAAATAATATATCATATTTGAGTCTTCTAGACAGAGAAAATTTATTATAAAATTTTTTTACTCTTTTGCAAATTAATAATATCTCGATTATCGATTATAATAAAACATAATCCCAACCCCCCCCAAAAGGTCTTTCATTCACATATCATATCATATATATATTAAAAGTTGAATTGAACTCATGTATGAGCGACACGTGGGATGTCATATAGGGAGTCACTTAGGATAATAATGCCATGTATGATAGTAAAATAAAAGTCTTCCATCATGTAATTAAGATGAATGTAGGTTATCGATGCAATCTTAATTCAATTTAATATTAACTTTATATATATTAAAAGTTGAATTGGACTCATGTATGAGCGACACATGGGATGCCATATAGGGAGCCACTTTGGATAAGAATGCCATGTATGATAATAAAATAAAAGTCTTCCATCATGTAATTAAGATGAATGTAAGTTATCGATGCAATTAATTCAATTTAATGTTAACTTTTCTCATATGTTATGACTGATTAGTAATTGAATTTTGTCTTTAAAAACTTAAATATAGAACAAAGAAATGATTTAGATGTTACCCGAGAAAAAAAAATTGAAGTGTGTTAGACATTATTTTTGAGATAAGCATATATTGGATATCTAAATCTAAATATATTTGTTTTTATATATTTATTTTTGAGTGAATATATCATGAGATGACACTTTAATACTGATTGGGTTGCTTATTTAAGCATGTCACGTAATTGGATTTAGATAATCTGAAATACAGTATGACTTAATGTGATTGTGGATTTCGTTTACGACTGCTTTAAGTTGGTACAATATTTAGTTTCTTTCCACATTTGTAACTTACGTTCATGATATTAAAAAAAAAACATTTCAGTGATTTATTCAATTTATATTTCAATTGAGATTATATTTTGCGCTCATAAATCACATATTATAATTAGTTTTTTTAGCAAATTTAAATTTAAATTTAATAGGTAAATTAATATATAAGAGTAGTTTGTCTACATTCCCACAATATAGACCATAATTGACTTTATAAATTAGTAGTACTCCCCCCCGGTCAAAAAAAGAACATTAAAAGTTTCATAAATTCAAATTGTACTAAAATTTCTTCATCTGCTACTAATCTCCTTTTCTTCTTTTTTAAATTTTTTTTATTTTCATTTATTGGTTTTTTTTATAAATAATTATACATGAAAAAGATAAGCCTACGGTCAAAGACTTGTATGTCTTTTTGTTACTACTGTCAACAATTTTTCCATGCTTTGTTTTGACCTTAATATGTCTTTTTGTTACTATTGTCAATAATTTTTCATACTTTGGTGATCATGAGAATAATTAATCAAATTTATTTTTATTCAAATCATAGGTCAAATAGTTGGAAGGACTATGATAATTATTAAGTAATATTAAAGGTGTTGCTAAACTATTGAAATAATCTACAATAGACATATGAAGTAAGTGCATGCATAATAAATACAATTAAACCAATTGGAATCTATAGGGGAAAAAACGCACCTTTTGTGATGATTATTAGTTTTACATGACATGCATGACCCTACGAATTTGAAATTTGGTCCCACATGTGCTAACTGATCTTTTATTAATTTATTCTTATTTGTAAATTACCTTATTATTTCATTTGAAAGTCCATCTTTAATATTATATAACATTTGCTAGATACCTCATTGTTTCATTTTAATGCTCACCTTTAATTATTATATTATATATTACTTTTGAAATTAATTATCTCATTATTCCCACGGCTACTCATTTTGCTTAGAATGTATCTTAATTTGCAATTTATATAAATAGAGACTTAATTTGTTAACATCTCATCTAAGTTTGTGTCGTCATTTGATTAAAAAGAAAATTTTTGTCCCCCTATTTCTTAGTTGTGGAAGGATACAAAAACTAGTCATAACAAGCACTGATTGGCCAAAACGAAAGAATCTTATTCTTTTCTTGATCAATGTCAGAATGAAAGTTACAACCCCTAGAATTATTTTGCACTTATCTAAGACAAAGTGGCCATTTATATTTGAAAAAAAAGCAATTTCCTATTCATATTTGCTGTGCAATTACTATAAATAAAAGTCAAGGACAATAACTGAAATATGTAGGATTTTATCTTTCAAAATCGGTATAAAGTCATGGATAACTGAATTGCAGCATCACGGGTGACTTCATCAGAGAGTTTGAAGATATCATTAAACATGACAATGAATACTATGAATGATATACAAGAAACATTGTCCGTAAAGAAGTGTCTAACAACTAGGGATGGTAGTAGGTTCTGGATCCGATCCAAACCCATCAGACTCGACCTAAATTAGAGGGTCTGGGTCCAATCAAATGAGACCCAATAGGTCTTAAGTGGATCTGCATCCAAGAGATGTGGGTCGGGTCTGGATCTGGGTCCGAAAAAATAAGACCCAGACCTGAACCAAGACCCACTTTTTTTAACAAAAAAATGGCAAACGTGATTAGCTAAAGTAATTGTAAGTTAGTAAATCCAAAGGTTACTTTGCTTAGTGCCGGTCGTAGAAGAAAATATTATGTTATGTTTGTGGACTCTGTCTTTGTGGTGCGTAGTAAAAGATTATTTTTAGTGTGTAACACATAAGTAAGAGCATTTAATTATGGTATATGTTACTAAAATATTTTTTTATTAAATATTATGTCTTCTAAATTCAATTATTTGTATTTAGAATGTGTAATTTATGTTGAGATGTGGAAAAAATAATCTTTAATGTGAAAAACAGTCATAACCTATTTAGAACCCGTTGACCCGTCAGACCCATTGTAATGCCCCGACCCCTCCCGGTCGCAGGTCTTACTAATAACGGCTTCAAGGATCGACGACTGACCCCACAAATCATCACAAGTCTTTCCGGCGTGCTTCGTTCTCGCTCACACGCTGCCCGAAAAACTTCCCAGGATGTCACCCATCCCAAGATTGCTCCCCAGCAAGCACGCTTAACTGTGGAGTTCTTAAGAGTGGGCTTCCCGAAAAGAAAGGTGCACCTTTGGTGATATAAGTAGTCAATTCAATCTTTTTAAGCCACACTCGGGGTGTTACTATTACCCCCACTTGAAGTACACAACGTCCTCATTGTGCCTCACTAACCGACCGACTTACGAGTCCTCTTGACCGGCGGTCAACAACCAGTATCTTTGCCCCGTTAGGTGACTGTCCATGAGCTCTCCATCCACTGGTGCAGCTCAAGGTCGCGGGTCGGCTCTGATACCATCTGTAATGCCCCGACCCCTCCCGGTCGCAGGTTTTACCAATAACGGCTTCAAGGATCGACGACTGGCCCCACAAATCATCACAAGTCTTTACAGCGTGCTTCGTCCTCGCTCACACGCTGCCCGGGAAACTTCCCAGGAGGTCACCCATCCCAAGATTGCTCCCCAACAAACACGCTTAACTGTGGAGTTCTTAAGAGTGGGCTTCCCGAAAAGAAAGGTGCACCTTTGGTGATATAAGTAGTCAATTCGATCCTTTTAAACCACACTCAGGGTGTTACACCTATGGATTTGGGTCTGGATCCCATCTCTGTAGACCTAACAGGTCTGGGTCCAGGTCCAAAAAACTAAATGGGTTCTGGATCCGAATGAACCCAATTCAGACCCGACCCATCGCCACCTTTACCAACAACTTACCAATGGTATGCATGCACTCAAAATAGCTTCACTACTACAAATTATCAAAAAATAAGTAAATTGGCATTATACATCTTTTAGTATTAGTAAACTTCTACAAAACGTTAGTTCTAATTATTCAAATACAATGACATATTATGATTCTTATAATTAAATATAATCAGAGATTAGAATAATAACAACTAATAAATTCATCCAATATTGTGTAAGCAACTTCAAGCAGATGAAATATACCAAATGTCCACAATTGAAATGTCTCTTTGTAGATACGTACAAGTCAATACAAAAATATTATCGTATATTTTTTCACTAAATGTGTAAGCATGTAAAAAATAATTATACACATTTAACAATACATCGTTGATGACAACTTGACAAGTAGTTAGGAACAAATGAAAAATCAAAACCTAACTTAGTATAATATGTGTTACTTTTGCAGATTACTTAATATAAAAACGGATTTTTGCGACTAATAGATAGCGAAGATGACAAATTTGATATGTTATTGAACATTTCATATTAGAACTACTTTTTTTACATCACATTTCACATTACTATATGATGCATTTTTAAAAATAAAGTCAAAGTTTAAGAAAGACAACATTAAATTGCTGAAAATACTATAGTTTTCCTTTGCTCATTTGCTCCCACCGTCAATATGGTTATTTCACAAAATCATTTTAAACTTTAAAAAAATCACGCAGCGTCAAACCACATAATATCTTAAAAAAAACAATTAAAAATTTCTTGACTAACAGGATTAAAAAAGATAAATTGCACATCAAAAAATCGAATACATATAATTAAGGTGACTTCATGTGAAATAAAGTCAGAAAAAAGGTGTTACCATCCACTCCATATAACTCAGTATAATATAGCACAAACAACAACATATACAACAAGGTACTGGAATTTATCAATCAAGAAGTAATAGCCATCATGCAATGTACAGGTAAAAAACTAGTATACTTAAATATTGGATATTGTTTTAATGAATGAGAATTGAAGAGCTTACAAAAATGAAATACCCTTTAAATTTTTACTAATGGATGAGTTATTGTTTGCCTTTTTAAATGTGGTACATTTTAGCTGCTTACATGTCATTCTTTATAATAAAAGTATTATTTTTTAATGTATCTTCCTTTAAATTACATTATTTTTAAATGTGTGTTTCAGTTTTACACTCATTTTATGAATGTTATTATATACAACATTTTAATAGTTTGTATTCATAAAAATATACGTATTAGAGCACATTGTTTTTTCATCACTATTTTATTGTGAATTTTTTTCTTCCAACTATAGTATACTATGTTAGTTTATTTAATTAAAAGCTTTTTTTGGGGGGGTGGGGGCCTTGGCTTTTTTTAAAATAAAAATTTCAAAGTCTTAATATTCTTTTTGTAGATAAAGTATCATCAAGTGTTTGGAATGTTCCAATTTTATGAATGAAAAAAGTATAACAACATTAAGAATATGAATGACAGGATCCTAAAGTTAGTATAGACCCATTAGATCCATTGTATATTAGAGGATCTAGGTTCAATAAGTTGGAATTTAAGGAATCTTAAGGTATTGAGCTGAATAATCTTAGGCCAGGTTTATCCCTTCTCGATTTGGGTTTAAAAATTGGAGACATATATCCGACTCGTTTATATTTCTTACAGAGAAATATATACTTATTTACACTTCATATTAACATTCTCTAACTTCTACCAACTTTTGTCGACTTCTATCAACCTCTTCCAATATTTCTCAATCTTTACCAACGTCAACCAATCTTGATTCAAAAAAATACCAACTTATGCATATCTTTACCAATTTTACTATTTTATTTACTAATTCTTATGTAACGACGAAAAGAATATGCCCTCACCATTGCATGAATTTTCATCGTGTATATTTCCTCATGCTACATATACAAAGAGACCATCCGCCATTTTGTCGGTAATATTACGAACACAATTTATGGTATTAGTTATGTTTGGGGTGTTTTTTTACACAATGTTTTGGAAAAAATTTAGTTATTTCACTCAATCAAGAAGCTAGTTTCAGTGTTTTATAAACTAATATGGAATCAGTTTTTTGAAAATTTATTTATTTATTCATAACAACTTTAACATAGCATAACTAATTTTATTGGATATTGTCTCTCAAGACACGTAGGTCATGTTCGGCAAAATTAGCTGTTTATATAGTGAATAGCGGTTCAGGTAGCGGATAGATGTTTAGATAGCAGATAACATTTCTAATTTAACTGTTAGCAGATAGCTATTAGGATTAGCGGTTGAAACTAATGTGTTCGGTAAATTTAGTTGTTATGCTAGTTGACTAATGTAAATTGACATAAAAAGGATATAGATAATTTCCAAAGTTAAAGTTTTTAAAATATATTTTTGGGCTAAAAAATATGAAACGCTACTTTTAAATGCCAAATGTTAATACCACTAACTTTTTAAAAATGTTGCTTAAAACGCTAAATGTTACTTAAAATATTAATCAAAATATTAGTTTACCAAACATTAAAAATTAATTAATTAGCGTATTAATTTGGTCAAAATGCTAAACGCTATCCAAAACACTGTTGTCGAACACGGCCTTAAAGCCTGTTCATTTCAACATTTGACCAACTGCAACCGCTTCTAACTACTAACCGCAAATCTCAATAGCTCATAACTGCTCTCAGCTACTTTCAAATTCTCTCGCGCACTTCCAGCCGTTCGCAACAACTCCCAATATTTTACAAACCCTAATCACAGAGCCTCCTAATGCACCCAACTGCTTCACAACTGCTCCCACCTGCTCCCAACCTTTCACAGTTGTTCACAACCGCTATCAACTATTTCTAACAGTTAACCGCCAATCACAATCACTTCTAACTGCTTATAATCGCTTCTAATTGCTTTCAAATATTAATCACTAGTTACAACTGCTGAAATAAACCAACTTTTAATATAAATGGTCATCAAAAACCAACCATTACAAGCAGCAAAGCAGGGAACAATAATAGTTCACAACAATTTAAGAAACACCGCTATACTCCGTATTTTATATTAAAGTAGTGGGATGCCCCTCAACACTTTCAAAGAAACATACATAATCTGCATATTCATACTCCTAAAAGCACATACTTCGAATAGTCTAATCAATAAATGTATATTAAAAAATTAATATATAATAAATATAAGAATAAAATATATATATATATGGACAATGAGAGCATGCGCTCCTAAAAGCACCTAAGGCCATTCACAGCCTATGACACGCGGGGAAGGAAGGGGGGCCCGCGTGTCACATGTGTTCTCGGAATGCGCTCGCAGTCTGGGGAAATGGGGAGGGGCACGCGTGGCAGACCGTCTGTGCGTTCCTCCACCCGTACCAATTTTTCTTGTCTTTTTCTGATTTTTTTTGTTTTTTTTGGAGTAAGTATATAATTTTTAAATAATTTAATAAATAGATTGTGTGTTATAAGGTAGATTCAGGATAAATATTTTTATTGGATGATTAAAATTAAATTTTATAGATTAGAGAGGTGATGAAATATAAATTTTAAAATTATGAAACTTTTTCCGACGTGACTGATGGGCGTTACAAAATTCGAAACTCTGGAATGCTGTAATAAATGGCCTACATAATGGAAGCAACCGCAGCCAATGAAGTGAATCCAGCCCCTTCCCCTGTTCTTCACCCAAATTCCCCCTGGTCTCTCTCCTCCTCTGTTTCATCCTATCTTCCCCTTCTTACGTCACCGCCACCAACCCACCAAAGCTAAACCCTACAAATGTGAGCAAAACCCTTGGCTTTCCGTCCTGGGTCTCTCTCTTTCTCTCTCTGTTTTTTCCCCCAACGGCATCCATCGCCATGCCCTGCTCTTCTCTCGTCCGCCATAGCTGCTATCTTCGCACCACCACCCACCTCGCCATGTCGCTTAAACCCTCCTCATGCAGGAACTTCCATAACATTTGTTCTAATTCTCGCACTCGAAGACCCTTTTTGGCCTTCCAAATTGGGAGGGAGAAGAACCCTCTTAAAGCTCTGCCTTTTAGGTCTTTTCGTGGCTCGTATTGGCATCAATGGCGGTCTCTCACTTGCTGGGCAACATCCCCGAAGGCTGTTGAATTGGATTGCCGGGAAAATCAGCGCAGTGGGAGTGCGGTGCGTTGGCAACAGCAAAGTAGGGATTTTGGGAGGGTTGCTTATAATGATTACTCGGAAGATGAGTCTGATCGAGAGAGTGATTCTGGGCAGCAATTGGTGAGTCATTTCATCCTGTTAATTTTTTTTTTTCCGGAGTAAGATTTTTTTTTTTTGGGGGGGGGGGGGTTTGACTGACTTAGTGATCTAATGTGAGTCCTAGTTTCTTTTGTTTGAGCTAATTTTATGTTTCAATTGTACGTGATAATGAGGTGCTTGTGTGTTTTGAGCTATTGGAAATGAAGAGGAATTTTATGATGAACCTTGTGATGGAGTTGGTCAAAATGTCTATGAGCCTATTGTTGCTATTGGAAAGGAAAAGTTGGGTTTCAATCTAATTTAGGACTTGTATTAGATTAACTAAGAGTTGGGGCCGTAGACTTACAAGAGACTAATTTGAGGTGTTCATGCAAAGCCTAGTGGCTTTCTCAAATGAAGAGTGTTTTTTTCAGTTGTGGAGTTGCTTGCTCATCACATTAGTCACATAGGCTAAACCTAATTTCTTGATTTGTAGCGGGGTATCTTCACTGTTGTCTTGTCACTGAGTTTTGGTCAAATTAAGAAGAATTTGACCATTAATTTCTTTCTAAATACAGTGAAGTTGATTTTTTAAAATATGTGAGCAAGCTTAATCCTGTTTTGTGGGCCTCTTGGAATCAGCCTCTCTACGGGTAGGGATACTGGTAGAGGTAAGGTTGCCTATATCTGGATCAGATCTCCCCAGACCCAGCGAAAGCTGGACCCGTAGTGATAGGTGTTGTTGATGTGAGCAAGCTTAGTTTCTTAGAAGTTATAAGGATAATTTCAAATTCTTTGTAAGAAAAAGTTACTCACAGTTGCATCTTGCATATTTACTTCGGAATCCAGGAATTAATGTAAAATTGCATGTTGTGTAAGATGCCTATGCAGAGTGCTAAATGACCCCCAAAGTTGGGGACTAAAATCCAAGAAGGATGGGGGAAAGGAGGATCATAATTCATATCAGGCAGTTAGAAACTTCAAATGTCGAATGCAAATGTTTGGATGGCTCATGGATGAAGTACTTTTAGAGCAAAAAATACAAAGAGAACTAATATTTTAATCTCCGAGACACTTTAACACCCGTGCTTTTTGATGGCACAATCTCCGGTAAACTGTGGATTACCTTTGTGAGGGCACCATCTTCATTAAACTGTGGATCTGCCGGAATTCTGTAGAGCAATTCAAATTCTCCACCATAATGGGATGAATACATTCATGGGGTTCCAGGATGCATATTTTGGATAAGACGTTGCTCCAATGATGTAACTTAGATGAATTGGACATTATCACATGGTGCTGTAGGGCTTGGTGGAACTGATTACTAGGGAAAGGAGAATTTTCATCTGTTGGAATCCTCTCCAGTCCCTTTCCCAAGACATGAATGAATGCTTTTCAAGGTTTCGGTTGCTGCTTTGTCAGTTGCCTCATCTCAGAAAATGAAGGAAGGATGAGCTTGTAACAAGGGAAGCTGTTTCTTTTTTCTTCTGCCTTTTTTGGATAGCTTAGGATATTTCTTCATGATCCATTGTTATGGTTAGAGCCCAAGGGAGAAGGGTGGATAAAAAGAATCCCAGGCCTCGAGGGTGGAAGGGAATAGCATTGCCAGCTTAACTAGCTTTCAAAGGGAGCATCATCTTTCACTATTTTCTATTAAGTTGGTTCTTTCTTTTCTAGTTCCCCCGCCCCCCCGGGATTGGTGCTTGCAAGATTATTTCCCCTTTTATTATGTACATCATTATCTTTCATGAAGTCCACTCAGCAAATCTACTGATCACTTCCCTGGCCTGTTCTCTGATCTCATTTCCAAAGGAAAGCGGGGAGCAAATCATCTGCAATATCCTCTTGGACCTCTTCCTTTTTTTTCCCCCCTTTTTCTTTGTGGACCGGGGGGGGGGGGCGGGGGGAGGATCTGGAACTTAAACCTCACCCCCCCTTACTTTAGTTGTCTGATATGTAAGCCTATTATACTCATGAATGCATCATCATCTTGAGAGAGTACAATGTGAAGGTGGGTTTCTTGTTTCCAGTGTGATTCAACCCTTGACAATGTCGATGAGTGGAAATGGAAATTGACCATGCTGGTCCACAATCAGAATGAGCAAGAACTGGTGTCAAAGGACAGGAAAGACAGGCGTGATTTCGAGCAACTTTCTGCCTTGGCAACCAGAATGGGTCTGCATAGGTATCTTCTGATTTTCTCTCATTATAGTTTCAAGCTTTCTCATGTCTGCCTTTGCATCACCATTGACTTATAGATGCCCATATATGTACATCTTGCAGCCGTCAATATGGAAAAGTTGTAGTGTTTAGTAAAGTCCCCCTGCCAAATTATCGATCTGATCTGGATGATAAGCGCCCACAAAGGGAGGTAATGTAGCAGAACTGCATGTGGATTTCATTGGTGCTTGTTTATGAAGTGCTTTTTTCCCTTAGTGTTTAAGCTATTTCCCCCCCCCCCCAATTGTAATCCCATGATTTGCTTAAATATTGGGTCCAATTCAGGTCATACTGCCATTTGGTTTGCTGAAGGATGTTGACATCCTGCTAAAGAGGCACCTATCTCAAAAATCCACGAAGGGAGCTGTTTCAAATTCTTCCATTTCAAGGGCTGATGACATTTTAGGTAATCAGGAAGCATCGTATGATCAGCCTGAGCCCCCCATTAGCGCTACAAAGGAGAGAATCCTTCGTCAGAAAAGCTTGGAGCTTTGCGATCGACAACAAGAGTGGCAGGTTTAGTTTCACGATTTGAGCATTTAATTGTGTATCTTGCCAAGTTCGTCTTATTCACTAGCGCTTGCTGGTTGTTATGCTCCTCAACGGAAATTGACCCAGCTTGCATTATTCGCCTGCACTACTGTAGTGACATTGATAATGCGAGAACCTGTTCTGATCTCTAAGATTTAAAAGTTAACCTTACAAAAGTTATATTTCATCTCATAAGAAGCTTTTCGTGTAAATAATACAATCTAATGCTTCTATCCCATGAGGAATGATTCCTTTCAAAATTTGTCACTTTGTCTTCAGTCTTGACCGAAATTGTAGCGCAGTTTATTGGAAACAGAGTTATATTCAGGCTTAGGTCCCTTAAGATTGACCTTTACCAGTGCAGGTGTTACCTAGCAGTATTAAGATTCTTGATCTCACTTTTGGTAACTGTGCTTCCTTAATTTTTCATCAAATCAAATCACATTCTATCATCCTGCTCGGCAAGATATGTGTGTGTTTTGAGGGGTGGAGGCTGGGGAGGGGATTGCATTCCACTGCTATTTAGTGCTGCAAATTGTCCAAGTAACCTTTTCAACTGGCTTAAGAGAGTCAAGGTGAAAAATTTTCCTATCTTTTTGACATACAGAATTGGCGGCTAACTCATTTAGCAATCCTTTTAAAAGGAAGCTTGTGAAGAACCGTTATTAGCTATGTTCAGTTGGGAATTCTTTTCGGCCTATTCATGTTTTGAAACGTTCTCAACTCTGATATGGTTTGTAGAGCTTTGAACTAGCTCCAAGGATCTTCATAGAAGATCTGAAATTTTTCACAGAAGATGAAAGGAGCATGAGGTACTGTGTTTTGTATTCTGTAGAAGCTTCATGGATGTAATACAATATGCCTCTATTTAGTGAGGCAAATCATCTGGTCCCTCTTATGGCTCTGTAGCATTCCTCATCTGCCTGGTCTCTAAGCTGCAGATGGGTGTCATTGAGAGGATTCAGATGTATAAAAGAGTATCTCCTTTTGTCTATTGTTGAGCATGGTAGAAAAGGGTATCCGGTGGATTAGCATTAGAGCTTAGATCTAACTTTTAATATTAAATGCTTCATGAAGATTTGATTGTGTAATTCTGTAATTCCGTTGCTTGGTAGGATTGTCATGTACTTTTAATTTCGGTAGTAATGTGAACTCTGCCAACCCTCTACCCTTCCCCCCAAGAAAAAGAGAGAAACATAAGTGCCTTAGTTCACCTCCATTATAATTTATAGTCCCCCAAGGCTTTAAATTCTCTTTAAATGCAAGCAGCTAAATATTTGGTGTTTGTTTGTTTGTTTGTTTGTTTGTTTGATGGTTTTTAATCATGAAATATTTCATTTCAGGACTCACCAGAGGGTCAGAAGATGCTAGAATTCCGAAGAAGTCTACCTGCATACCAAGAAAGAGAGATCTTGTTGAAAGCCATCTCTAAGAACCAGGTTTCTATCATCAGTTGTTTTCTGATACATTAGCGTTTGCATGCTCTAGCCATGTTTTCTCTAGTGCCCTGATTTTGACTTCAAAGGGGTAGCAAGGCCATGGTGCCAACAGCGTTAGTGACTGGTAATGAAAGATTTTTGCTGCTGTGCTCTTCATGTGTATAAAAGCCCTGCTCCTTTTTGCATGAACATCAAGCTATAAGCTGTCATAAATTGTAAGAGGCTGTAAGGAGTTGCAAGACGTTGTAAGGTCGTTGTGAGATAGGTGTCAGCAGTTGTAAGCATTAAGCTTAACACAAAAAATAACAGGGCCATATTCAAACCATACCAGTATTTCGAAGTCTCTCATAGGGTTAGGTGGGATAGGAGGTCAAATGTATTTGGTTTTAACCTTAGCAATTGATTTGTAATGAGGTGTTTCCTTTGGAACTTTTCTTCAGTGCTTAAGAGGCAATTAATTAAGATTGTCTATTTCGTAATGATGGGATATTTTGCTCTTCCACCTATTGATGTGGCCAACTGTGGATAGTTTATATGTTGGATATATATAGCCCATTATGGGATGCTAGCTGAGCATCTTTTCCTTTGATCATTGTTTTTAAATATTTTATATTCTCTATATCCATAAAAAAAAGGAAAAAGGTTGCTTCCTTTGGACCATAGATTTTAACAGTATTGTCTGACAATTGCTCTGACAAGAGAAATAGAGGAGATTGCTGTGAGACATTGTGCTTCGACAAAATTGCCCCAGAGCAACTTATTTGTGTCAGTACTAATCAGAATGGTGTTATTCGGCATATTAAGGGATGGTTCCATAGCCAATATGCTCATGACCAATTTGCAAGCAAGCTGGATTAAAGCTTATTCAGAGTCAGCTTCTAAAGCAAATAAGCAAACTAAACGGTTTTTTCGAGCTCTTTAATAAACTTATTAAGCTTGAACACCATATTTTCAGCTCAAATATGCCTGTGAACAACTTAATTATGTTTTAGCTGAATTTCATGCTAGATAGGTAGCTCAATGGTCAAACCTCATGTATTTTATTGGTTTTAACAAATTCCTTTATCCATCTTTTCTT
Organism: Carnegiea gigantea; assembly: GCA_029747015.1. Taxonomy (NCBI): domain Eukaryota; kingdom Viridiplantae; phylum Streptophyta; class Magnoliopsida; order Caryophyllales; family Cactaceae; genus Carnegiea; species Carnegiea gigantea. Next base: position 200,024 of record JAKOGI010000779.1, on the reverse strand, counting down.
CCTTGTATTTTTCCTTATTTATTTTCGCTGAAGGGCATGAAACAAACAACACTTTTGGATTCGGTTGTGCTCATGAACAAGCTTGAGCCCATTTGCTTAATTGATGAAAAGTTTGAAGACATAAACTTGACCTTATAGTTTGAACACATTTTTTCAACCCTAATATGATAGCATATTTTTGTTGCCAGATCTTAGGCACTATTTTCTTTTCTGCTTTTCTATGCACAAGTAGCTGCAAGTTCCCGTTTCAGAGAATATGATTCTGATCCCAACAAAGTTGGATATATCTTAAGACTGATTGTCTGGAATACATTCCGGGATGTCCTGGATAAATTAAATCTTGCAGGTGGTAGTGATCTCTGGTGAAACTGGCTGCGGTAAAACAACTCAAGTTCCTCAGTACATTTTGGAATCTGAAATTGAAGCTGCCCGTGGAGCTAGTTGTAACATTATATGCACTCAGCCGAGAAGAATATCTGCTATGTCTGTTTCTGAGAGGGTTGCTGCAGAACGAGGGGAACAAATAGGAGAATCTGTGAGTCTGTCCCCCTTTTTTTGCTTAGATTGTCGGCATAGATAGTGCTCTGATCTTTGATTCCTGAAAAACTGTGTCAACATGCTGTTGCTAATATATAGTTATTTTGCATCCGTCTGATAGGTTGGCTACAAAGTCAGGTTGGAGGGAATGAAAGGGAGGGACACACGCCTGCTCTTCTGTACTACTGGTGTACTATTGAGGAGACTGCTTGTTGACAGAAATTTAAGAGGCGTGTCTCACGTCATTGTTGATGAGATTCATGAACGTGGAATGAATGAAGGTGGGTCAGCTCTGAGAGGGTTTTTTAAATTCCTGTGGTTGAACAGGGAAGTTCTGACCAGTTGCTACATTTGTATCAGATTTTCTCCTCATTGTCTTGAAAGATCTCTTACCGCATCGACCAGATTTGAGATTGATTCTGATGAGCGCAACCCTTAACGCTGAGTTATTTTCCTCTTACTTCAGAGGGGCTCCAATGCTTCACATTCCGGTGAGTTTTGGGCACTAGGGAATTGATTTATCATTTTAAAGAAGTGTGTTTTTGACTAATTGTAGCATACTATAGGATTACATACTGTTCATATTTTAATAGATTTTGTGTTGTTAGTAGGGGACTGATTGTCTAATCCAACCTTTATCTTTCAGGGTTTCACATATCCTGTTAGAGCTCATTTTCTGGAAAATATTTTGGAAATGACTGGATATAGGCTGACCTCCTATAACCAGATTGATGACTATGGTCAAGAGAAGGCTTGGAAAATGCAGAAACAAACTCTTCGAAAGAGGAAGAGCCAAATTGCGTCAGCAGTAGAGGTATGCACTTTCTCCGAGGGTTTTCTGGATTATATCTTTTATTCTTAATGATTTGCTGATGCTAAGATGTATTCAAACTCCTGGAGCAGGATGCTGTGGAAGCTGCTGATTTTAGTGACTATAGTCATCGGACTCAAGAGTCACTGTCCTGTTGGAATCCTGATTCAATTGGGTTTAATCTCATTGAGCATGTGCTCTGCTATATATGTAAGAATGAAAGGCCTGGTGCTGTTTTAGTATTTATGACTGGCTGGGAGGATATTAATACTCTGAAGGATCAACTTCAAGCTCATCCTTTACTTGGAGACCCAAGTAGAGTTTTGCTGCTTGCGTGCCATGGATCTATGGCTAGTTCTGAACAGGTAATTTTTCTTGTTATGCTTTCTGTCATAAATACTAAGACCCCACTTTCGTGGCATCCACCGTACTATATTTGCTGTTTTATTCTATCATATATACAATTTACAAACCAGATGGAAACAGTCCTTGAAGTTCTGTCTATGGGGGTTGGTTAGATATATGCACCACCAATTTCCGGCTTTGCAATTTAATGTTATTTACTCTCCTATGGGATACACAAAGATGACCCCCCGGGCATTTTTTTGGGGGATGAGGAATATAATTTTACTATCATTTACCAGTCTGTTTGTGGCTCATTTTGGGAGAAATTGAAGTGCAAAGGTGAGCTTAGGGGAGGACAAAATGGGTTCAGAATCCCATCCAGAAATATATGCTTATGTTGAAAGTGGAATAGCAATTTAGCTTCATAGTGTCTTGTGAAAGCCGCCTTATATTCATCCATCCTTTTATCACCCCCTACCACAGATACCTTCTGGAGCTTCTCTGTCGTCTGTCATGACTGCCACCATGATAGACTAGTTAGCAACCATAGCTTTGGCCATTATATCACAATAGCCCTCTCTGCTGAACAGAATAAGTACTACCATCCCTGCTCTCAACCAATTGACATTTCTGTAAACAATGTTCGATCTGTCATGATTCAAGATTTCTCTTCGGTGTATTTGGACCAATTTGGTAACGCAGGGGGAAAAAAAGGGGTTATATTGATTTTGTGGATTTTGTTGTTTACAATTGAGCAATGAAAGATGTTATCGGTATTTGAACTTGAGATTGAAATTCATTTTTCTACCAACTTCTTGAGAAATTATGAGAAGGTATCCTCTACCAGTATCCTAATAGTGACTCGGAGAAAGTAGAGTTTACGCATTGACCTGATGAATTTTTTTGATCTATTGATAAAATATGTGATAAATTAATTATCGGTGTTGCCCTTCTTGTAACTCACATCATCTTGTCTTTGACATCTTTCATCTCTAATGCAAACCCTCTAGGATGGACGAATCTCCATTTTAATTGCAAGTGACCCTGCTATGTTTTTTTTTTAATAAGGAAAAGTATTATTATATAAGTAAATATAAATATAAAAGGATCGAGGAATGGATGCACGGATAGCTTCCTACAAAAACCCTAGTATGGTTATTGCATTCTTATCTCTGATTTTCTTGTGGGAAGTATATACATAGTGAAAGAAATTAACTGTATGGGCACAATTGTTCAAGGGTAGTGGTCTGAACATCCGAATGTGAGTATTTACTTCTCTCTCCCATAGATTGCATTTGTAAGTGAAATAAGGGTATTAGGGGGAAGGAAAAAATAAAGAGAAATTGAGCAGCGACAAATGAGAATCGAGGGAGTGGTTGTTCATATCAGCCATATGGCCCATATCTCTGTGTCCTTGCTTTTCTAAGTTTGAGAAACTTTATATTTGCTTTGGACATTGGCCATGCGCTATGATGAATGATACCAGTGATATTCTGACAATTCTCCAACTAATGTGCTTGCAGAGGCTGATATTTAATAGGCCTCCAGATGGGGTGAGGAAGATACTGCTGGCTACTAATATGGCGGAGACTAGTATTACCATAAATGATGTGGTCTTTGTTGTAGATTGTGGGAAAGCAAAAGAGACATCATATGATGCATTGAATAACACTCCCTGTTTGCTGCCTACATGGATCTCAAAGGCTTCTGCTCGACAGGTGAGATATAGTTTTCCAACTTTCAGGATATGTAAAATGATTAGCAGTATTGCTCTTATTTGTGTATACCTTTTACAGCTAATTGTTATTGCTTATCATTATCGTCATTGACTCATTGTCATAATTGTATTACTATTATCTCCCTTGACCAAAAAGTATTACTATTATCTGACTTTTTTTCTTTTACTTATTGGTATTATAGGAAAGTTTGCATTCAAATTTTTTCTGATAAGGGCAGAGACTTTGGTGTATGCTATGGTACATGTAGACAAAATCAAGATCCCTGCTGTGAGGGGAGACATTGATGAGCTACCATGGGATCAGATCAGGGATGATGCTTGATGTGACAAGTGCATTATCTCGGTTTTCAAAGTTACCATGACTTTGAAACCCCACTTGTGAATGTGAATGACACCTAAACCATTGTAAAGGCCATTACGACCATTAGATAGTGGGTATTGGTCGATATGGCCAATAACTTTGTTACAACACGACTTCTTGTTAAAAAAAGGGACATTACTACGACATTTGTTACTTATTCTTCGTATGGTTATGCCTGTTGTGTTGGTAATACATTCCTGAATTAAGCAATGTCTCATTGTGGATCTGATGGTGTTACGTTCCACATTTGTTTATAGAGAAGAGGCAGAGCTGGTCGTGTTCAACCAGGGGACTGTTACCATCTTTACCCAAGATGTGTGTATGATGCTTTTACGGATTACCAATTGCCAGAACTTTTGAGAACACCCCTGCAGTCTCTTTGTCTGCAAATAAAAAGCTTACAGCTTGGTGGGATCTCTGAGTTTCTTTCCAAGGCTTTGCAACCACCCGAGTCATTATCGGTATTCAATACTCTGTTTTTTGGCTATCGTTCATGCTTCATTATTTATGTGCCCTTGGAACTTGTTGCAAAGTGGATGGATGTCTGCCACTATACAAATTCCAAAAGATTATCTTGAGTACTTTGATGACAGATATTGATTCTCTTTGCGATTAATGCTTCTTAGTGACTTTGACTTAAGCTAGTTTAACCATTTTATTTATTGTTGTAGGTTCAAAACGCGATTGATTATTTGAAGACAATTGGAGCTCTAGATGAACGTGAAAATCTTACTGTGCTGGGTAAGTGATTGGTGTCCATGTCTATTGCTTATTATTGGTTCCTCTTGTTCACATTATTTACATGGTGATATACTCTCAGACATGCTCGGTGTCTTAATTGCTGTTCTTCTTTTATTTACATATGGAAAAGGTGACTACTTTGAGGTTTTTTTAATATGTATTGCCGAAGGAAATGCGCAATGTCACTTGTTACCATACAGGTCGACACTTGTCCATGCTTCCTGTGGAGCCCAAGCTAGGGAAGATGCTCATTTTGGGGGCAATATTTAAATGCTTAGATCCCATAATGACGGTCGTTGCCGGTCTAAGTGTTAGAGATCCCTTCCTGATGCCATATGACAAGAAGGACGTAAGTTGGTTGCCGGTATTTTTTTATATATTTTTTAAATAAATTTGTCATGAATTGAAACACACACTCTCCCCCTCGCCCCCTGTGCTGTTTGTGTGCATGGTAAGGAAAGACATTTGTAGGAGATGAGAGACTAAGGGGTGAAAGCTAAACGAGTGTGCAAACACAACATCAAGCTATCATGTTGAGTTTTGTCGTTGGACTTATGATGAAGCTACAATACCTGAAAACATCTTCTGCATCCAATCATTACGACACCCAGGACCTTAAAAAAAAAAAAAAAAAAGAAGAGTCCATGTTTTGTTGACCATTAAAGACCACTTTGGTTCGAATGTTATCCTTAAAAGATGGCATCCCAATTCCACATTCAAACTTCTAGATTTCTGGGCACTCTAAATGTCATATGTGTGGATCAACTCTACCTAGTCCCAACTGCCACATCCTGATTGAGGCCCTGTTCTTTTCGACTTATTTTTGAAGAATAAGTTCAAGATAAGTTCAGCAAATAAGTTCATAAATTTGTTATTAATAAGTTTAGAATAAGTTCTGAATAAGTTCGGTAAATAAGTTCAGAAGAAGTTCGGATTAGTTCAGTTCAGAATAAGTTCAGACAAAATAAGTCGAAGAGAACAGGGCCTAAGTGGACGTCTTTGGTAGGTGTTTGCTTGTATTTACTGTAAAGGATTGCGATTCATGCTCCATCCCCCACCCTTTTTCCTCTGTTTTGGGTTCTGCTTGTGCAGCTGGCAGAATCAGCTAAGGCCCAGTTCTCTGCTCGGGAATTCAGTGATCATCTTGCCGTTGTTCGAGCTTATGAAGGATGGAAATGTGCGGAAAGACAACAATCTGGTTATGAGTATTGTTGGACAAATTTTCTGTCTGCTCAGACTTTGAAAGCCATTGATTCCCTGCGGAAGCAGTTCTTTTATTTACTTAAGGATACGGGTCTTGTTGACCTCGATAAAGAAAGCTGTAATATGTGGAGCCATGATCAGCATCTTGTCCGAGCAATCATTTGTGCGGGTTTGTTCCCTGGTGTTTGCTCAGCTGTGGTAAGTGACTAGCTATTCTGAGCTTATTTATTTTGTTCACTTTATTCATTTTCATTCTTCGTTTTACTAGTTCTTTCTTGAATTTTAATTGAGACTAACCTTGCCATCCCCCATAAATCTACCGAGCATTGCCTCTGTATTGCGAAATTATTTTCACCTAAGAGAGTGAGTTTCTGGATGCATCTCCTCTCGAGATGCAGCTGGATATGCTATGCGTAAGTTATTTGTTACGTATAAGACTGATGTTTATCTTACTTTACAGAATAAAGAGAGGTCGATAATGTTGAAAACAATGGAGGATGGCCAGGTTCTTCTGTATTCGGTAAGATTCTTCCATTAAGTTCACATTCCTTGATACTTAGGCTCCGTTTCGTCCTTAGAAAATTTGACGGAGAGAAAAGTTGAAAGAAAAAAATGTGAAGGAAAAAAAAGTTGGGAGAAAATGAGTTTTTTTCTCTTGTTTGGATTGAGAAAAAAATACAAAAATTTAGATGAGAAATTTGAATGTTGATGAACAACTTTAATCACGTTGATGTTATCTAAGCAATGCGAGGTTGGAGAAGGTGGAGAATTTTCCTCAAACTTTCCTCACAATTTTATGAAGAAAATTTTATCACTTGTTTCTAACAATTTTTCCACCTAACTTTCCTTTATATCTTTTTTCTTTGTATTTCTCAAAACCAAACACAAGAAAAAAAGTTACTTTCTCAAATGTTTTTCTTTCCACCAAAATTTCTAAGGTCGAGACGGAGCCTTAAAGTAGAAACAAGTTTTGACCGTTTGGTGTTTTGTCTTTTCACAGAATTCAGTGAATGCACAGGAACCTGAAATACCATACCCATGGCTTGTCTTTAATGATAAGGTTAAAGTTAATGCAGTCTTCCTGAGGGATTCAACGGCAGTGTCAGATTCAGCAATGTTGCTCTTTGGAGGAAGAATTTCAAGGGGTGGACTGGTAATATATTTTTTTTCTATTTTCATGGGATTCTGTAACTGCTGTAATGTTTTGACTCTTTAATGCTTGTGTGCTTTGCTTCCTGCTTTTCTGCAGGATGGGCACCTGAAAATGCTGGGAGGATACTTAGAGTTCTTCATGAAACCTGAATTGGCAAATATCTATTTGTCCATAAAGCAAGAGCTTGATGAACTAGTCCTTAGCAAGGTGAATAATGCTCAGCTTATTTAGTTTCTTGGTCGTATATGCAAAGTACTTAAATGCTGCCACACTAGCCATTCTCTTGTCATGATTTTTGGCTAGCACAGCTAATCATTAACATCCTTATCATTGCGGAAGAAGGTGTTTTTTCATTTTTTTATATTGGGGTGTTTTTGGGGGGGGGCAGCCATCAATGTCTCTTGAGTGCCATCTTCTTGCTGGGTGGGCTGAAGCTGGGGAAAAGGGGGGCGGGGGGGGGGGGGTTGGGCTGTTAAACTTATTTTAGTCTACCTCCAGCTTTTTTGCTAATCAAGACCTAGATTTAAACCTAGTCTCAGCCCATTAATGGACCCTGCAGCCTCCCAAAAACACGTGCACGCACCATATATTTGAATCCTTTAAATCACTGGAATAGGAAAATAGCCTTCTTGCCTATGTTACTTAGACTCTGCTATATTATACTGTCTAGTGTCCGACATGAGTGTCATGTAGGACTCGGCAATTTTTTGAAAACTTCAATACCTTCTTGGTCTAAAATGAAGTGTTGAGTGTCCACACTCATGCCCGAGTGTCGAGTGTCCGGCATGGGTACTTGAGGCAAAATGAAGAATTCAAGTAACACGGCTTCTTGCACTGTGCCTACTTCCTGGCATCAATACCTGATGCAAAAATGTTATGCAGCTCGTGGATCCCACTTTAGACATCCACAGTCACAAGGACCTTCTTTCTGCTGTGAGAATGCTGATCTCAGAAGACCGATGCGACGGTAGATTTGTCTTTGGCCGTCAGTTGCCTGCACCCCCAAAAAAGGCAACTAAGACGACGAGTGCTCAGGTTGATAAAGGTGGTGGCGGTGATAATTCAAAGTCTCAATTGCAAACACTTCTGGCAAGGGCAGGTCATGAAGCACCTGTCTACAAGACAAGACAACTGAAAAACCAGCAGTTCCGTTCTACTGTAGTTTTCAATGGGTTGGAGTTTGTCGGGCAACCTTGTAATAACAAGAAACAGGCAGAAAAGGATGCAGCTACTGAAGCTATAAAATGGTTGATGGGTGATACTCCTGCATTCGGGGGAGATATAAATCATTTGTTAATGTTCATGAAGAAAACCAAGAAGAAACAGGGTAAAGGAACATAAGCGCATAACTCATGTCAACTGGTGCTTCATATGGCTTCTTCCCTCATGAGATGGGATTCAGTATCTCCGGATGATCAAGTTTCACGAGAAAAGGGATGAAGGCGCTTGGTTATCATCAAGTTGATGGGAGTCTATTCTTCCTATTGCAAGCGCTACTGCCTTCTTCAACGCTGTTTTGCTTCAAGGTTAGTGATGGAAAAGCCTCACGAGTTTGAAGCTGACCAACATTTGGATATCTCCACGCCAAGTGAATTTTCGGGTTCAGATGCGACCCTTCTTTGTATACGTCGCTGCTAATGAGATTCCTATTGTCATAGCTCGGAAAAATCCTTGTGATTGTATATAAAATTACAAACAGACCGATCAAATTATTCCAAACACAAAAATGGGGTATGTACATTGGCACATCCATCTGGATGAGTATTTTTGTTCCTCCATCCCGTGTAAATCAAAATCTTGTGGATCAGAATTATGTAATAGAAGCTGTTTACCGCTGACTTTGATATGTTAGATTCGCTGCCATTGTGTTTGTGGTGATTTCATACCAAAGTATCGGTTAATGGCATTGCTGAAGGGATTTGATGTCCAGCCTCAAGATTCAGGAGGTTTGGGAATTTGGGGATGCGTGTTACACTTTCAATTGATTGATTTGGTTTTGTCATGATTCGTAAGCCTTTTTTCTTTTTTTTTGGGGGGGGGGGGGTTGTGTTGCAGCGTAAACATTAAGAAACATGATACATTTGCCCTCAAGTTCAACTCAATAAGCTTTTTCATCACTAACTGATCGTTTCATCCCTGTCAGATTTCTAACTTCTCAAGATTGTTCCCCAAATCCCCAGTAAATAACTTCTTCATGGCTCAATTCATTTTATTATAATTTTCGACATTCTAGTGTAACTCTCATGGATATTCCGGGTCAAATCTCAGAGATACTATTTTCACTCCATTGCGAAATTTTAGGAGTATTATGTGCTCAAGAAATCAGACAAATCGGACAATACTCGTACATTTGTACAGAAGGTGCAGTCGGCAGTACTTGGCTCCAAAGAATAAAATGTTCGATGAAACTGAAAAACCCCAGAAAACAGGAGGTGAAGCGGGGGAGAAGAAACACTCAATTTCATGCACCTGAAATGTCAGTTTCTAAGCTATGTTGTCATTGCTGTATTTGTTCAATAAAAACAGCACATCACCTTTGAGCTCTTAATTCTGTTATACTCTTCGAAGACCCCACTTAAAATTTTGAGATCTTACTTCTGTCATACGGTTAGAAGACCACACACATTTTTCATGCACACCACTTGATCTTTGTAATAGCTTTACCTATGTGGCTTCGTGTCAGGTGCATTGCTTGCCTGTGAAGCTCGAAGTCAGTCATTTGGATGTAATTAATTCTAATTATCACTGTTTTTCCTGCTCTGGTCTCCTCTGATCTAAACTGCTTCTTAATTTTTCACTCTGTTTTTTCAGCTTTCAATACACCTGCCGTTACGTAACTTAAACTGCCCTCAAATCTATTGCTGAATAGGAGCCTAAATTGAAACGAACTGATTTTCACATGTCTTGATAATGATATCCAAACAAAAGTTAATGGCTTGGCTCAAATCATTATAAAGCCTGTTCAATGCTATTGTTTGGCTGACTCATTGAAGAATTTGTAAGTATCCCGACATTGTCGAATTACCTAACAGGATTCTATTTATGATTGATTCATTGGGGAAGGGAGCAAAATTACATTTCTGATTCTGTTTCTGACAATCAGATATTGTACACTGAACTTTTGGGGGAACTATGTTTGCAGCAAAGGTATGGAAAACTTAGTTCAACTATGCAAAGAAAAATTGGTACTAGAAAAGAATCTTCTCAATGGGCAGGGAGATATGCTCAGGACTCTGTTACTCCAACTTCGCCAGAACCGATACTAGATTGTTGAGTACCCAATATGCATTCAATTGTCAGACTCAGCTAGTTAGAAAAATTGATGAGGTAAGTGTCTGTATCCATGTCGGAATTTTAAGTACCTGACATGGGTATCGGAGTTGAAATCAAAAGTCAATATTGGAATGCTCTACCCCTGCACAAGCTGCAAGGCTTCTAACAGAAGTCCTCTGAACCTGCTTACATCTAACCTTACATTCTGACTGTCCAAGTATATGCTCTTAAATTTACCATATCCTTCCTTCTTCAACAAACTAGGATCTGTGATCACTGGATGATCAATTGGGTATTGCTCAATAAGACTGCTTTCGTTTTTGTTAATCTTGTACTCTAAGTACTTGATATTCATATCCTTAGCAGGGTGTTCGAAGTATGCCTTAGCTAACCACTCTAGTCCCAAAGGTACTACTTGGATTAGGACTGCATTTTCCGGTAGGAAAACCATGTTTGTGAGTCCAGCTCCATGAACACCCACAATCACATCGAAAGAATTCACTCTTTTGGAGAAAACCCTCAAATCATTCATCAATTCCATAGCTTCAACATCGAATCCCAAGCTCTGTGCTTCAGCTGCTACCTCATCCTCATTCACAAGTAAGCGCGTCCCTTTTCTTGAAATGATGAGGAGCCTCGGTTTTCTTTTATCCTGTGCTGTCAATTTTGTGGCCTTTTCCCTCTGTAAGGAATAGGCCCTTCTGACTAACTTTGTGAAGTTCCTTAGTGAGTTGCCAAATGGGGGCTTTTCTGGGTCAATGTCGAAATCTTTGTGAGACTTGAGGCCTATTAATGCATTCTTGAAACACCGGATTTCTTGATCATTATCGAGCTCAATGATCTCATGGGTGGACAATGCCTTCAAGATAGGACTGTACTTGTTGATCCACCACTTTCGGTGCTTCTTTTCAAACAGGAACTGAACTTCCCTATTGAAATCACCGGCAGTAAGATATAGTGGGATCATAACATCACTGAAGTCATGGAAGAAGTTTCCGGTGTACCCACGACCAGAGAAAACAACGGCTGGAATCGTGTGATTCACAGTGCATCTGGGCATCTCTTGATCAGACAGTGCTGGTTTGAGCAGCAAGTCTTCATCTTCTGCCATCGCATATTTATCTGTTTTCCGGGCATAAAGCTTTATAGTCCATCTAGTATTGTTTTTTTGGACTGTGCCTATCTGAGGTGAAGTGAAGAAGATTGAGGAAGAGTTTCCTTGAATTCTTATGTCCCCTTTTATCTCACAGAAATCTGATTTGTCTTCTGAAAAGTTGCATATTGGTACCAGAAATGGCTCAAATTTCTTGGGTTGAATTACTTCACCTGCAATATTTTTACCACGAATAGCATTTCAGTGAATGCTTGAAACCAAACTGAGTAGATTAGCATCTAAATACCAACCTGATTGCAGGATGGATTTCTGATCATCGTCTGCACCCAATATTGACAGCATCTTCAAATTGATGCCCCTTGACCAGTGCAAAGTCACTGCTAAGAACCAAACCAACCACAGATCATAATGTGACTTCAATGAAGCCCAATGCGACCTGACAAAAACGACAACAGGAAGTACACCCAGTGTGTGTCCGGCTTTTGCAGGGGCATTGACAGCCGTACTCTTACAAGCAGAGAGGCTGATTATGTTTTCTTGGTTTTCAGACACAATCCCAATATGTCAAATTTTCTGGCACAAGGCATAATTAATCTATAGCAAAAGCAATGCAAGAGTGCAAGACTAATTTTCTTGATTTTTCTGGTAACTTTGAGAATAGAACTTGAACCAAGTAATGAATTCATATGTGAAGACGACACAGAAATCTGTCTTAACCAAGTAATTGATACTTACAAAGAGGAAGATCAAGGCCATTGTAAGGCTTCAAAACTGTGAAAAGGCTGACAGCAATGAGAAGAACTCCCAGAAATGCCCAGATCGCAAATCTTCTATGGGCAAGTTTGCTTAAACTCCATGCCAATATATTCTCGTCCATACTTTGTTTCTTTTTGAGAATAGAAAGATTTGAAAGTGTTATGTAAAGTCAATGCAAAGAAGAGGACATGAGAAGAGTAAAATGACAAAAATCCTGTTAAGGTAGCTGCTGGGGACCGACAGCTCATAATGAAACTAGGCCTTTTACAAAAAAGACCTTAAAAATGATTGAAAGGTGTAAATTATCTTACAAGTGACTAATCATTATTGCTCTGCACGTAATCACAAAATACATGGAATATTTAATGTTACGTAAATTGCATGTGGATGATTTATTAGCCCTTGGAGAAATAGAAAAGAAAAATTTTTAATGATTGTGACTTGGGAGTGGGGTTTTTGGTGGGGTTTGACTACTCCAAACAGAAAAGAACATGCCTTCGTGTTTATGTTTTCCCCCTCTCATTTGAAGAGAGGTATACTAACTAGCATTTTGATAATTTTGTGTATTTTTTAACATGATGTTTGGTATGTACTTCTATTGTGTAAAGGTAATTTTGTCATTTGTCAGCATAAATTATATACACATATACATATATATATATATATATATACACACACACACACACACACACACACACACATACATATATATGTATATATATATGTGTGTGTATATATATATATATACATGTGCACACACAAATGTACATATAAACAAACAGGGAGGGTGGCGAACTTAATTCTGTCATAACTTTTCATTTTTTTAAAAATACTTGAAGTACATGTAAATTGAATCTTTTTTTTTTTGGGGCGAGAATGAGACACAAAGGTCAATGTAGGCGGGACTTGCATTCGATCAGGTCTCTAGTAACAATTCACATAGATATTTTTTTAGATTTGAAATACATGCAAATTGAATGATCTATTAGAATTGAATCTTTCATATACCGATTTTTAGGTAGACCGATCCAACTGACCGGTCTAGTTTGATTCTCATTAAACTGCCTATGTCGTCAACTTGAATTTCTCTTTCGAATTCTTTAACAGCATGTATATACCATCCTAAGGTTAGGAGGACTCCCTATTGAGAAAAAATTTGTTGAATTCATATAATTCTGAAGAAGAGCGGGGAAAAATCACTGCTAGGTACCCCACTTTGTGTGAAAATCATAATTAGGGGACCATGTTATTAAAATATATTTAAAGGTATATAACATTCTGTAGAAACTATTTTAAGGGGACCATTCACTGTTTACATTTTCTTTTAAACCCTTAAACTTTTCATATTTGTAAATCTACCCTCAATCCTTAAAAACTTACATTCGAAAAATTGAAAAAGTGTTCGTGGTTTTTTGCTCACTAATAGATCTCGACGTTCTCTTTCATCTAGTATCAGAGTCACGTGCACAAAAATAATTGAGATTATTAAGTTAATTAATGACTAATTAAGCTAATTAAAAGCAGTGATTAATGCTTGAACCATCACCTGCTTGTCCTACTCCTAATTACTCACATATTGTTCACTCACCAGAAGGTAATATCTCATTAGCACCTCAACTAAACTATATCACTGATATAATTTTAGAATTAAAGGCTGAATTAGCTAAAATTAAGACTGAATTGAAAGACCTTAAGAATCAGTTAACTGTTGTGCATCTTTTTCTTATTAACGAAGTTAGACATAGTGAAAAGGCTAGTCCTATAATAAGCACTCCTTTCCAACATAAATATTCCTTTCAAAATCCAAAAAACATGATTCCATTTTCTTTACAAGAGATAAAAATTCAAAAGAAAATAGGAGAACAGTCTGAAGAGAAATCTACTGAAAAGATAGAAAAAGAAGATGGAGTATGAAAAATATAGTCTTGAAGGGCTATAAAAAATGTTTGATAAAGAACAAAATCCCAAAGAAGTAAACAAAACCATGAGCGCTATTAGTGATAAATATAATGTTTTGTCTGATGATAATGAAGAGATTAATAATGTCCAACTAGAAGAAGAAAATATCAGCAAATGAATCTTATAAAACTTGATGATCTTAATGTGTTACCATTAGAAGAAATTAAACGAAAATTAGATAAAAAAAATATGGTAAAATGGTTACGGAAAATGAGATTAATAAAATCGGAGAAGAAATTGACTTACATGAAACAGAGACTAATCTTGTTAATAATGTCGTTCCTAAACCTGAAGAATTTGGTGAACCTTCTAGAAGAAACACTCATTTCTTAAGACCTAGATATGTTCCTGCAGGACGAACAAGTAATTTTTCCTTCGGGTTTATCCCAAGGAAAACTACCACCTATGAAAAAATTGGTCTTATCTCAATTAGCCAAACTGATTATATTTTAAACATTGATGGAGCCCGTAATAGAGAGGAAATATTTGAGCACTGGAGAAGAGGAATGAACAGTGTCCTAAACCTTAATACTACGTGGACTGCGGCTAATTTTCTTAATTATATCGAGCATAGTTTCTCCGGAACTGTAGCTGATTGGTATGATTCACTAAGTGAAGATGGTAAAAATACATTAAGAACGATGGAAACGCCAGCTGCTATGTTTAGAAGTCTGTGCAAAGAAATTGAAACTGAATTCATCGGAGTTAAAATTGATTCTGAAGAAAAAGCACGAGAATGGCAAAGAAAAGTTAACAACATAGAACTATGGGATATGAAATACCTAGAAAATTATATTGCAGAATTCAGTCAATATCATTACAAAATTGGGCATAATGAAACCAATCGTGGCATGTTCTATGACAAGTTGCCATATCCTATAAATTCTATAATTAATGAAAAATACATAGCATGGTTTGAACGAACAGATGTTGTAGATACCCTTGGATCGAGAATTTTCTATTTGCGAAAATGGGTCAATAAACAATATCTTGATCTTCAAAAGCAAAAGAAGATTAAGAAGCAGTTCTTGACTTGCTGGGATTCACCTCACCAATGGGGAAAAGAATCTGAGAAAAGAAGAAAAAGAAAATTCTATAAGAAAAAGAGTTTTAACAAGCAAAGATGAGAAAAATATAGAAGAAAATATTACAACAACCGAGTCTTAAAAACTGTAGATTTTTTAGGAAGACTGCCTATTGCAAGGCAGGAAAGAACAAGTGTAAATGTTGGGCATGTGGAGAAGTAGGGCATTATGTTAATGAATGCAAAAACAGAAAGAATAACAAACTTATTGAAATATTAGGAAGTCTAGATTATGTTGAGCTTAATGAAGATGAGGCTTTGGACCTAGTCCTAGGTTATAACAAAGGAATTGTTGAAATCATAGAGGACAATGAATATGAAGAATGTGATTATGAAAAAACTAGCCATATGATGGAAAGTAGCTCAATTAGCCTTGGTGATCTTCAAGAAGAAGAGTTTGTGGTAGACAATGATCATGAAGAAGTCAAAGGAGATTAAGTTCTTCCCATAATCCAAAAAAACATGATCTATAAAAAATTTATTTTTCAATTAAAAAGCAAATACGTATGTGAAATGATAGAAGGAGATATGAAAATAAAGGATTGTGAGTATGACGTTGGGGAAGTTAATCTTATTAATTGGAAAAATATCCTTATGCATAACAAAGATAGAAAGTATAGGTACATCAATATCGAAAGTGTCAAGTTCAAATCACTCCATTATAATATTATGGTAAAGATATTGATCTTCACGCTTTACTCTGTGATATTAGGCATACGAAATTTAATAACCAGATAATCACAGGGATAAAAACCAATTTATATAATGGGTCAGTAGGTTTCAACTGTCAACCTGGATATTATGTGACTCTAAAGGATGAATTTGCAAAAAACTTCTTATCCCTTAAGATTAAAACAGTCGGGATGGACATGAAAAGAGGAGGATTAAGGATATTTTGAAAAATTATTTACAAGTTAGATAATACGATAGACTCCAAGACTAAGGTAACAATGATAGAGGCAGAAAAATTTGAAAGTCCTACCCCCATGCAGAAGATCTAAAGAATCAAGTCTAACCCTCAAGATATAAAAATCGATCGTTCATGAATATCTAGCTTTATCAATCCTACAAAGATTAACAAGAAAAATATAATAAAAATTGATGACGAAGGTAAGATCACCATTAAACCTCAACTATTAAGAAGCATGAGTACAAGATCAGATTGGGGAGAAGGATCTTCATTCGCTAAAGAAGAGTTTAAAGAAGATGATACAATTAGCCTAACCAGTGAAATGAGTAGAATGAGTTTTGAGGCCGCAAGACCCAGTCGAGATCGATTAACGAGTCTAGATAGAAAAGTGATTGGGTATAAAACTAGAACTGTCAGTGAGCCTATCTATGAAGATGAATTAGTCAAAAATATAACCATGAAAATATCCTATGAAGCTACCAACACAAATCCTAATAGCATCTATATACCGATAAAGATATATTTCGAAGGATATAATAAATATGAATTATGTGCTTACATAGATAGTGGTTATTCTGTATGCTTTGAAAAAAGATCATTATTTTCTGAATTTATGTGGACAAGAGTTAAAAATTCTTTACAAGTAAGGATAGCTGATAATAGTGTTATGAGCCACAATGAAGCCATAAAAGGATTATCCATAGAATTGGGAGGAGTTTAATGTATTACACCAATTCTATGGGCTACTGATAAACCCCCTCATGATATGATTATTGGAAATAATTTTCAAAGATTATATTCTCCTTGCACTCAGACTATAAACTAAATAATATTCACAATTAATGGTCACTCAGTTCTTATTGAAAAATTAAAAAAGGCTTACATTCATTAGAAAATTGAATTTACACGCAGCCAGCGTGGTGAGAAGGTAATACCTGCACAGCGAGAAGTAGCACTAACAATTTTATTACTCGAGTTATCTGTTAAAGAGCAGATTGTTGAACAATAAGAACAATGGTGTAAAGAACTCTACTCTGATAATCCTCTAAAATTTTGGGATGAAGATAAAACATTTGCTAAAATCACTTTACTAAATCTCAACACTATAATTCGAGTTAAACAAATGGTGTATACCCACGAAGATATCCAAGAATTTGATAAATAAATTAAAGAACTTCTTGACAAAGGATTAATTAGAAACAGCAAGAGTCCTCATACTAGTCCTACTTTCATGGTAAGAAATCATGCTAAAAAAAAAGAGGAAAAATTAGAATAGTAATCAATTACAAAAAGCTTAATGATAATACTATCTTTGATGGTTATTATATTCCTAACAAAACAGTCCTTTTCAACAGAATTCAAGGAGTCTCTTGGTTCTCGAAAATGGATTGCAAAAGTGGTTATTGGCAGAAAAAAATGGATGAGAAAAATATTTCTTTAACTGCATTTAGTGCCTCACAAGAACATTATGAATGGATAGTAATATCATTTGATCTTAAAAATGCGCCTCAAATATTCTAAAGAAGAATGGATAACATCTTCAAAGACCTTAATCATCGTTATCTAATTTACATTGATGACATCATTATCTTTTCTAAAACCACAGAGCAACATAAAAATGATGTTCTGACTGTCACTCAAAGATGCATCGATTACGGTATTATACTTGGAAAAAACAAGTACATTTATGCTGAACAAGAAATTGAGTTTCTCGGTCTAGAGATAAAAGTTGGACAGATTATTCTACAAAAATATATTTTGGAGAAAATAGAAAATTTTTCTAAAAAAAATTAAAGATAAGAAGCAACTAGAAAAGTTTCTAGAGTGTCTTACCTATACTTCTGATTTCATTAAAGATTTGGCTAAACTAAGAAAGTCATTACAGCAAAAGCTCAAGAAAGAAGTAAGTTGGACATAGACTACTAATAATTCAAAGATTGTCCAGAACTTTAAAAAAATGTGTAAAAATCTTCCTGTTCTTAATTTGCCTAACGAAGAAGATGATTTAGTTCTTGAAACAGATGCCAGCAATGAATACTGGAGCGCAGTACTCAAAATCAAAGAAGGAGAAAAACTCTGCAAATATTGCAGTGGAAGTTTTAATAAAGCAGAATGCAATTATCCCACGATGGAAAAAGAAATCCTTACAGTTATAAGGGGAATTGAAAAATTCTTAATCTTTTTAGCCCCTAAGCCTTTTCTCATTCGAACTGATTGCAAATGAATACTTGGTTTTGTGAAAAAGAATTTATCAAATATGCAAGCGCAAGGGCGACTCCTGCGTTGGCAATTATGGCTTAACCAGTTTTTCTTTTCTATTGAATATATATAGGGATCGAAGAACTCTCTGGAAGACAGTCTAACTCGAGAACTCGCCAATAGTGATCATCAAAGCTGACCTCCTACCAGAAAAGGAGGAAATCCTTAATGAAATGTCATTTCTATTAGAACAGGTTACACCTTCTAATAAAGTCCTTATTCATAGCCTGAAATTCCATACAAAAAGTAGATCACGCTTTGGGCTACTTTCTACTACCTACCTAATAGCCCAAAGATTTTCCCTTCTAAAATTACAAATTAGCTATCTTCGGTGTCCTTATGATATCCAAGAAAAAATAAGTTCTCATATCCAAGAAAAATAGTTCAATGAATGGTATGCAGCCTGTATCGACTTTTATCATCATTATTCCTATGATATTTGGGAGTCTTGGAGTACAATAATCCATTTTCTCGACAGATCTGGAGTCGGTGGCATTTGTTTTCCAGCCAATTTATTATCTCCCCGTGACCCTGTCTTCAAAGCCTGCAAGTATGAGATGGTACTTTACTTCTGAGAAGTCTCAGATTCAAATTTTTCATTTTTCTCAACCTTAACTAAGTTCCAATAATACATGTTCAAAAGGTTCTATTGGATTCTTAAATCTCCTGAAGGACCAACAAAAATTCCAGTTCACCGATACCTAACTTTGGAGGTTTACAAAGCCCTGATTGAATATGAAAATGAAAAAGCCAAATCACCCCATTATTTTATCCAAATCGTTAATTGCGACGATCCTAATGATCAACGATAAAATTGAATTCATGGAGATCCGATAAATGTAGTTATTGATCCTGCATTAGTAAGGGCTATTGGATTTTTTAACATTTATCATCAATGTTGGGCACTGATCGAAAAAGGAAAAACGTTAATGCATTGTGGAAACACTACTTTCGCCTATAGTAACGAGTTCGAAGATTACATGAAAGTGGATAGTGCAGAATTTAAAGATATTTTTGATTATCTCTTTGATGTTGGATGTAACGGCCCAGGCATCCTGACACTGAGGTATTGTCCGCTTTGGGGTAGCTCTCCAGTTAAGGAGGTGAACCCCTTACGGGGTGGCGCCCCAGTTAAGGGGGTGAACCCCTCCTTAACTGCAGAGCCACTCCAAAGCGGACAATACCTCGGTGTCGGGATGCCTGGGCCGTGACAGTTGGTATCAGGGCAGGTTCTCGGGTCGGTGTGCCAGCGAGGGCGCTGTGCCTCCTAACGGGGGGTGGAGTTGGGGAGTCCCACATCGGCAGTTGAGGAGAACGAACCACGCCTTATAGGCGTGGGGAAACCTCAACACATCGAGGGCCTTTTTGAGGACAAAACCGTGAGGGGTTCACCTCCTTAACTGGAGAGCCACCCCAAAGCGGACAATACCTCGGTATCGGGATGCCTAGGCCGTGACATTGGAGTTGAAAAATTCTTATCAGAAAACGTAAAAAAATATCTCCTTGAATTATTTGAAGAATGGGATCCAGAGCATCTTAAGCAAATTAATGAAGATTTTGATGATTACCCAGATAATGATGGTCTGGAAGATATAATTGGAGATGAAGGCATGCAGAATCTCAATAATGATGACTAATCTTGTCATCATTAAAATCTCTGAAAAAGTTGTCCCATTATTGTACTATTTTGATAAGTATCTGGTCCGTAAAATAAAGTGTGTAATGTAACCGACAGTGTACTGTAGCCATGTGAAAAATCTTTATGTACTGTAACCTTTAGGGCATCCTATATACCCCCATCCCTCTATAAATAGAGAGGTCAGGAGCTGAGAAGGGCACGGTCATTTGAGCATTCTTGAGTAAGAGAGAAGTTGGATTCCCCATTTCTCCATGAGCAAGTATCTCTAATGACCTTGGCTTAAGTTTCTCTTCAAAGCATTCCATTGTAATATAACCACTTTCAAACTTTTAATAAAAGAAGTTTTCCAGTAGGGAACGTTATCCAATTGAATCTTATGTCTTAAACATTATAAGTTCTTGATTAAAGTTTCACTATCCTTGAAAAAGATTAAAAACTTGATTAGTGACTACGGTTTGAGGTAGGAAACGAAACAAATCTGTACCGTGCCTGATCTAAGGAAGGTGGGGTTGAGATTAGCAACCTCTGTAAACCGGAAGTTAGAGAAACGTCAGAGTCCAGCGCCGACTACGTTCAGGTAACAGTCGAAACTTTCTAATTAAGTTTTAATTATTTTGCTAAGCATGGTGGACCTTTAACCATAGAAATTATAATATATAAGATATAAGTAGTAGATTGTGATAATTAGTACCAGTAAAGTCATTATAAGAAGTTAAATTAGTTAGAATAAGCATATTTTCTGGAAAAAAAACCCCTAAAAATAGCTTATTTACACGTTTTTCCTATTCTAGAGACTATTTTGCCGTTTCTGAAAGTTCAGAGACTAAATTATAAAGAAAAACTTCGATCAATAACTAGTTCTAAAAAATATTATTCTCTATTAATAGTTTACTCAAAATAATAGATACTTTAAAATATATTATAAAAATATTAATCCTTAATAATTATTTTCAGGAATTAAGGTACCCAGAGTCACAAATTGTAAGAGCAAATTGTAAGAGCGGTGGTGGAGGGGAGGAAGGAGAGAGAAAAACCATCAAATTCACGTCGTGCTGTCCCTCTTCTTCATCGTCAATGAATCCCCTGCAGCCACCATCCGATCTCCCCCTCACCACACCATTAATCCATGAAGATACACACATTCGAATTTCAAGAAATGGGGATGATGAATTTGATCAAAAACTCATTCATACAACTGCAAAAAATGACGAAAATTATTTGGGAGGAGATTTTGTTGAAGAAACAAGGAAGCAACTTTGGTTAGCAGGCCCTTTGATCGCAGTTGGGTTGTTGACATTTTCGTTGCATATCATTTCTCTCATGTTTGTGGGTCATCTTGGGGAGTTGGCTCTCTCAGGTGCTTCCATGGCTACTTCTTTCGCTTATGTCACCGGATTCAGCGTCTTGGTGAGTTGGGTTTCTCGTTTTGATCTTTCCGTTTCGTGTTTCATGTCAGAGAACCTCCATAATGATAGGAATTTGATCGTAAATTATGGGCTTTATTGGAGGCTTGGAAACTGTTCGATGAAATGTCATAATCATTTTACTACAAATGGTGGGGCTATCATGGATAATTGGATATTGCTACATTCGAAGGTTCTATGGAGTTCTTCCCCAATGTTCCTGGAGGGTCACATAGTAAATTGCTACCATAGTGATTGATTGCACCAATATATTATAAACTGTTTGCCGCTGCTTTCTAGGAGAAGCATTGTATAGGTGCATTTGCTAATTGCTAGTGCAGTATTCGCCCGTAGTTTATTTGCCATGGTCTCATGACATTGGAAAATCACTAGATATAAACCGGTGTGGTTTGGAAAATATACTTGTTCTTGCCAGAGACTTGACCATCTTTAAAATTTGACATTTTGATGCTATGAAATGTTCATATTTGCTAGTTTGGTATGAGAAACTACATGGAGTACTTGCTTGTCCTTGAAGAGGGCATTAATGGGTTCTTGCCATTTGCTTCGATTAAGTTTCCTCATTCAATGTATGTTACCGGAAATTGGGTGCAACTATCAGATGTGACGGATAGATGTTCAAGTGTACAAACTTGTATGTTTTTAAGAAATTCTAAGGACTAGTAGTCAAGTTGTGTCAAAGTTGCATACGCATCTCTGAGTGTCAACTGTCAACATGGGTAAAGAATCAGAGCAATGCACTAATCAACTTCACATTTCTACTCTGTTACAGCATAGTATTCTGGGGCAAACAAGGAGAGGAAACATTGAGTATTTTAAAGAGAAAATATGAACATGTAAAGCTCAAAAGCTATTATTCTTTGTTTCTAGACGATGTACATATACCATCTTCTTGTCGCTTTTGTGATCAAGCTAGGGCACTTTATTTTTTACTCCAAACTTATGTGGGTGATGTTTAAACTGTTAATTTTTGTTTGTTTGTTTGTTCTGTTTCGAGTAGCTAGGAATGGCAGCAGCATTGGAGACAATATGTGGTCAGTCATATGGTGCAGGACAATACCATATGGTAGGCATACACACACAAAGAGCCATGGTTGTTCTCCTACTCTTAAGCATCCCAATTGCAGTAGTCTGGACAAACACTGAAAAAATCCTGGTGTCTCTTGGACAAGATGCTAAGATAGCAGCAGAAGCAGGGCCGTATGCCCAGTGCATGATCCCGAGCCTCTTTGCCTATGGCCTTCTTCAATGCTTTTGCAGATTCTTCCAAACCCAAAACAGTGTATTCCCAATGGTGCTGAGCTCCGGAATCACCACTTTGGTGCACATCTTTGTCTGTTGGATGCTGGTGTTTAAGTCTGGCCTTGGAGGCAGAGGTGCTGCCCTTGCAAACACCATATCCTACTGGATTAATTTGCTGATATTGGCCCTTTATGTGAAATTATCTCCCTCATGCTCGAAAACTTGGACAGGCTGGTCAAATGCATCCCTCCAAGGTATCCCAGCTTTTTTAAGGCTTGGTATACCTTCAGCTCTCATGGTGTGGTAAGGTTCCTCCTCTTACAACATCTTCCTACATAAAGGACTTGAGGGTTGGGGAACAAAAGCTATTTCCTCTGTATGTATATCATTCACTAAAGAGAAATGCATTTGCTTTGATTTCGCCTTGTCTGTTCTTTCAAACAAATATTCAGCAATGTCATGCTCATTTGAACTAATATCAGCTGTGCTGTTTCTTTGTTACATATGTTTTTAAAGCATTTTCTTTTCCCTGATTTGAACAGCTTGGAGATGTGGTCCTTCGAAATGATTGTTCTCTTATCCGGTCTTCTGCCTAATCCTCAGCTGGAAACTTCAGTGCTTTCTATCAGGTGGGTGCTTAGCACCGTCATCCAGTTCCCATTTCAGTCGTGACTAATATGAAGACAGTAGTTTTATTTTCTGGGGGTGACATTTTCTTTTTCAGACCCCCCGGGGGAGGGGGGGGATGGTTGACCTTAATTGAGGAACAAGTAATATTGAGGAATGCTTATCGCAAGCCCTGTTCTTTTTTGTTATCCACAATCATCAATTTGTGAACGCTATTTCTGTTTTCCAGCCTCAATACTACCTCGGTTGTGTGGGTCATTCCTGAAGGTCTCAGTGGTGCCATAAGGTGAGTCTTTTGGGCCCCCTGCTTTGAAACAAAATTCAATCACTTCCTCTATTTAGGCCTTGTTCTTTTCAGTGGGAAATGATGGGTGTGGATGGGTGAGTGTGAGAAAGGGGGGAAGGAGTGGGTGAGAGTTGATAAGAGTAGTATTTTTTTTTTTTTTTTTTAGTGTGGGAAAGGTGGGGAAGGAGTGAGTGAGAGTGGGCAGGAGTTGAAAGAAGTTAAATGAAGTTGGGGAGTTGAATGAAGGAGTGTAGGAAAGGGGGGAAAAGAGTAGGTGAGAGTGGGAAGGAGTGGTATTTTTGTTTAAGTGTGGGAAAGAGTAGGAAGGGAGGGAAGGAGTGGGTGGGTGTGGGAAGAAGTGGGTTGGGTTCACTAAACCACGAAAAGAACAGGGCCTTAGTTATCATGACCAACTTTGCTGTAACAAAACCCTACCAGATTCTGACTTTCTTATTTCCACAGAACTATTTTACATTCAAAAAAGAGAAAAAAAAGCTGTCCCGCTCATTGGTGTAACCCCTATATTCTGATTTGACTCATTTGATTCAGCACTCGGGTCGCTAATGAATTAGGAGCCGGGAAACCAAAGACTGCTCGGTTAGCAGTAAATGTTGTTGTATGCACGACAATCTTGGAGACCATTCTTGTGGGGCTGGTCCTGATACTGGTAAGAAATGTTTGGGGCTATGCTTATAGTAACGAGACGGAAGTGGTCACATACTTAGCTGCTATGATGCCCTTGTTAGCAGCAGTCAATTGCCTGGATGGACTAGCATGTGTCCTATCTGGTAAGACCATTAAATACCGAACAATACTAATCATGTTGCATAGGGTTCTCACTTCTCACCGGAATGAATTTATTGGCTTGAGGTGTTTGATTTTCATTTTCAATTTGAAAATACACAAAACAAATATATATTTGACACTTTAATATTGGACCAAGATGGTTTGGGATGGACCCGTATGACTAATACGAATCCTGACTAGTGCTTTCGACTCTAGTTTCGAATGTGTGAAACTGGCAGCACCGTTGCATATACTATTGTTCTGCTTCAAGTCTTCAACAACCTAATCTTGGAGCCGTATTGGATTTCAAAGAATGCAGAACAAGAAACATGCAAATTGTTTCAACTGAAGCATGCAAGAAACATAGCAACTAGTATTTGGCATATGGGGAGCCCTTAATGCCAATTGTAATTCTCGTATACTTAGTTTTTGACTCATCTTTATGTGATCATCCAGGTGCGGCTAGAGGATGTGGTTGGCAAAAGATTGGTGCATACATCAATCTGGCCTCGTTCTACATCGTGGGCCTTCCAATTGCTATCCTACTAGCATTCACTATGCATTTTGGAGGACGAGTAATGACTCACTTTCACTGTTTCTTAGATTCTCATCCATTTCTATTTGATTCAGTTACGCAACCTGTCGAAACCCTTTTTTTCCCCCTCTTTTTTGGGGGGTTTGTAGGGGCTCTATCTTGGATTCATATGTGCACTCACCATCCAAGTCCTATGCCTTTTCGCCGTCACTCTAAGAACGAATTGGGAGCAAGAGGTAAAGCAATCAAACGTATTCCGCTGTTGTCTTTTGTTTCATACTTGGTTTGACGCTTACCTTCACTCTATTGACATAAATAAAGATGGCCTTGTGATTTTCTTTTCAGGCCAAGAAAGCAACAGATAGGGTCAACGAATCCAAAATTCCAAGCGATGCAGTTTTCTGAGGTAATCGAAACTAAGAAGACTCGTCTCTCTAACCAGGAACCACCTATTCGTACCAGCTACATGCCGCAGGGTTTATTCATTGATGATCAACAGCTTGATAGTGAGGCTGCTCGGTCTGATTAAATGATGCAATTTCTGGCCCTGGGGCTAAGTACACGATGATTGTCTGCTAAGTGCTAACAGCTTGAGAATGAAGCTTAGTTGTAGGAGTTGATTAACCTCTTGTCGATGACTTCGACAAATTTTTTGGAAACCCACAAACGTCTTGGTTATAGGTTAAATGCCGGCATCTAGTAGCTAGTGAAATAAGGAAAAACAGTAGTAAGTTTACGATTCAATTCTAGGCTACAACTTTGAAAAATGCATGATTCTTGGAATGTACGGCAAATTGTTATCAAGCCAGAGGCTCATCATACATATGGGCAGTTTTCTACTTTTGGCAAAGAGCACGGCACTCTTCTAGTGTTCTGTTTACATGCAATTTAAGTAGTGACGCTAAAGCAGAGCTGCCATTATGGAAAAGTAGCAGAGACACCATCAGTTGACCTGATGACAAATAAAATGAGCCAAACATAAGCACCGTGTTAAGAATACAACACACTATTCAGGAAAAGGTACAGGTGCAGGGTCTTCCCCTCGTATGCACTTATTAGACGGAGACACGAAGCTTGAGTTGGAGAATCGCCTTTTTGATCCTCTCCATGGCCTCCTTAAGAGTGGATAGTGATTCGGCATAGGATATACGGATACACTTGTCGTCTCCAAATGCATCACCTGGAACAAGTGCCACCTGGAAAGCCAACATTGAAGATATCAAGATTCCTTTTTTACTTCAAGCTGTAGTACGTCCCTGACCTCGTGGCAGTTGGCCAGGTAGGTCATCAACTACGGCCTTACTGGGAGAAATGGATTACAATCCCAGGACTGCCCTATGATGGATTTTGCATAGGTGACTAACAACACGCTGGGCTCTTAGCCCGCCCAACCCCCCCCCCCCCAAAAAAAAGGCTTGAATCCATCTTTACCCTTTCAATTCTACTCATGGTCCAGAACAAAGGAGAAGTCGACCTGACATTACTGACAAGAACCTAAATTAACCCAACAGAACCAAACTGGTCGAATACTTGCCTCATCATTATTAATTGCATTTTCAAGTTTATCGAGAAAACTCGATAAGCAACCCGAATATGACATAGAACTTAAATTAGACCGAACCCAACACAAAAGGAACAACCCATTTGCTACGTCTAGCGGTATAGGGAGCACATGGTTTCATTCTTTATGGCCTACAATAAGAGCAGAAGTGAGAGATTTTTTTTGATAGGAAGAGCAGAAGTGAAATATACCTGAGCTTTGTCAAGCAAATAACGACAGAGAGACTCTGAACCATCTATAGTCCCAAACCCTTCGGCTTCTGAACCATAGTAAGCGCTGAAATCAAGGAAGAGATAGAAAGCTCCCTGAAAAGAGGCAACGGTCAATGAGGGTTGACTCTAGAATCAGCAACAGCAACCAGAGGGAGGAGCTGTAATCAAACATGCAAGTGTGGTGATAAAGTATGGACCTGAGGATCCGATATCTTGACGCCTTCCAATTCTTTGAAGCTTTTAACCAAGTAATCACGCCTCTCCCTGAAAGCTTTGACCATTGTTGACACTGATTCCCCACCAGCTTTACCCATTCCTAAAGCAGCAACTGCTGCTTTTTGTGAAATGCTACTAGCTCCAGAAGTGGTCTAAAGCAAGAAGACAAATAAGCATTAGCTCAGGTATTTCAATCTACGTTCAGAATTTTGAGTCTGGATAATCGACTCGCAGAAGATTAGGGTGAATATGAACTACCCGGATATTATGTCAATATTTTTAGGGTACACCTCTGTTTTGTCCAGTCACTGTTATCCTCACGCAAATTCATCATAAACTTAGACTAAGCATATGAATATTTGATGAAATCATGAGTCTAACTTGGAGAAAGCAGCCGACTAGCCTAGTTATCTGCCTGATGCAGGCGTTAATTATGTCCCTCAAGTTCAATAGTCAACCATGATAACATGCACAAACTTGATCAAAACTTCCAACCTTCAACAATTTTAAAGTCCAGGATTAGGTTATTTGTATGTAAAGACATATCTACAAAGTTGTTTTCCGGCTTGAGCAGTGTACCTGACTCTGGATCTTTCCACAAGCAGCGACGAAGTGCTTAGGACCAGCAATGTATCCAAGCCTCCAACCAGTCATGGCAAAGGCCTAGGAAATCAACTTGAGTTGTAAAGCGATGTGATAGACAACAAACACACAACAGCATGATATCATAGCTTCCTATGCATAGAGCATGAACTTCAGCGTAACATGATGAGATACTAAACTTCATCTATAAGTGAATCCAGAAAATATTGGACTAGTTTAGATTTGTGACATATCCGCATATTACCTTGGAAAACCCATTGACTGTCAAGGTCCTCTCCCACATGCCTGGTAATGATGCAAAGCTAGTATGACTTGCTGGTGAATAAATAATATGTTCATAGATCTCATCAGACAAGACCTGGATGAAGAAATAGAAAGAATAAGCTCAGCATTAACTATAGTTCTCAAATGGTTCAAACAAGGTTCTGTTGTGTTACCAGAAGCCGGGGATGCCTGGCCACTTTTTCAGCAATCTCTTCGAGGAGCTTCCTGGGGTACACAGATCCAGTAGGATTTGACGGCGAGCATAGAATCAACACCCTTGACTTCTCATTGAGCTTTGACTCAAGATCGTTGGGGTCTAGTAAAAAGTTGTTTGATATATGAGTTTGAAGAATCACCGGAGTTGCATCAGCCAACCGAGCCATTTCAGGATAACTTACCCAATAAGGAGCAGGGATTATTACCTGAATTTGAAAAGCTCAAGAGTAAGTGAAATCACCCAAATTCTCAATGTTATCTATACACCAATGGACTATCAATATTTCTTGCACAATGCGCGTCAAGTAAAACATGATTTTCAATCAAAAGAACTACCCGCGTGCACATACACACACATAAACACACATGGGATCCATAGCATATTAGAATAGCTGCAAACCGAGGGAAAAGTTCAGAGGTTTATGCAGCTTGTTGATTTTTTTAAAACAAATAAAACAATCGATTCCTGTAGCACAAAGAAGTGTTTCATGCACATGCCTTCGTCATATTTTTTACACATATTTGGCATAAAATTCAAACTTTCAGAAAGGAATCATCAAGACCCTGAAGAATAGGAACAAAAGGCAAAATTGCTTGTGATACAAGGGCTCCAATATTGTTAGTCAAGTGAGAATTGCATTTGCTACTACAGTTCACTTTCAGTGTAGCAGTAACAAGATTTCTCTCTGGAGAATGTCTCTGTCAGCAAACAGGCGCATCATATCAAGTGGAATCTTGTTCAAGCAATACCCCCCCCCCCCCAAAAAAAAAAGAGCTCCCTACTGCTACAAGAACATTAAAAGCAGCATGCAAGTTCCTACTTTTTGTTGCTGAAGTCTGCACCAGTTGAGACTCATACGAACTGAGTTTCCATATTTGTGAAAGAGTTATGGATTTGTGGTTCACTGGAAGCAAAGAGCAGTTCTTAGTCCTATCATTAGTAATTTCCTAGATTCACATATTAAATGAACAAGAAAGCACAATTCAGCTTTGAAACTTGGCCAATGTGTTAATGTATGAAGTTACGCAGGTGGAGGTAAGGAGATCTTCGAAGATTAAATCCCAGAGCTATTAGGAAAAAAGAAACTCATAAAGTTAAGAATGTGAAGTTGAGCACAGAGTATGAATGTTCCGACAATGCTCTAAATAGGAAGCAATTCCTACGATCTGGTCAATTACCAAAACATTGACGCATCTTTTCTTCCTCTTTTCCCCCCTAACAGGGAAAGTTGACTGTAGAAGAGTAATCATTTGGCCATTGAAGTAGTTGAATGCCCAATAACACAATAAACTTTTCAAGTATTTATGATGCAATTTAATTCTAATGAACACATGGAATGTACCTCCAGGGGGGAAAAAAGAAGAAAAGAAAGTGACAAAAAAAATCATTTTCAAAGCTTTGCCACCCGATTACGAAACATAAGCTGCTTCACCTCATCGCCTGGAGAACAAACGGCGAGCACTGCTTGAACACAAGATTGCTTGGCTCCATTGCTCACTAGTATCTGGTCTGGAGTATAAGAGAGCCCATTTTCCTCTGCAAACAGAGAGCTAGAACATGAGGCCTATGAAATTATTAACTATATGAAACAGCCAGATACTTGACAAACATGTCAACCTTTCAGCTTGTGACAAATAGCAGTCCGGAGTTCCAGGGTACCAGCATTTGGTGTATATCTTGTGTAACCTTCTCGGATTGCATTTATACCAGCCTGTGTGATAAAAAAAAAACACACAAAAGAACATGAAAAAGGGGGGGGGGGGAAGAGATCAGATATGTACAGTGATGCTTCTGGTTGCAACATAGATCTCACATTGTTCGGGCATGATACCCAAATGGAGCAGAATTTGTCTCAAAGGATGTTGGTACAAACCTCAGCTATCACTGATGGGGTGTCAAAGTCAGGCTCTCCAGCAGCCAACCTGATTACTGGCACACCAGCCTGGGCAAGAGCAGTTGCCTGGTCTGTTATTGCAACAGTTTTGGAAGGTTTAACAGAGTTAACTCTGGGACTCAATGAGATATCAAGTTCAACATGATCTGAGGTACTTTGTGCTTTGACCACTGCCCTGAGTCCGGAAAACCCCCCTTCCATGGCGTTCCGTGATCTGATCACATCAAACAACCAGTTAGCTATTGAAAAAATAACAATATAAAATTCCCTGGCTAAAGCTTGCACGTCAACCCCCTAATCAAAGCTAATCATTTTCTTCCTGAAAAGAATTTTTCTCATGCGGGAAGGAGGAACAGCAATCATACAGTATGTTGCAGGATGGTACTCCAAAAACTTAAAAACGGTTATGGAAACAAACTTTGTGGCATATTAATGGTTCCATATTATAGCAAAGATTGGGCAGGGCCACATGGCCAAAAGATGTGGCATCAACCCTGAGGAACATTTGGATGGTTAAGCAAATAGCACGATTGACATTGACATCATGTTCAGTTTTTTTTATTTCTAGGAATCCTCAGATGGAATTTGAATTGCTGAAGTTGAATTCTGCCAAAACTTGAGGATGTTAATCAAAATACATTATGCATGGAATACGTGTTGGCAGATAACACCCATATTATTCAATACAGCAGAAATTATGTCAAAAACACAAACGAGGCCGAGGCAGATATTGTATGCACTTATGTGGCCATATCAACAGAAGCATTCCAATTCCTTGTTCTACTATCTTTAGCTCCAAATGCTGCCCACCCAAAAAGTAAAAGTGTAGAAAATGGCTCTATTAAGACTTTGCTATCCCTATTAAACACTATTCTTGTAGAAAACGCACCGATTGCTCCAACGGATTGATGCGAGAACTATTTCACACATTTACATATAAATTACACGCTGGTTAGGATCAGAGGGTGCGATCATCCAATTATGCTTGGAGCAATAAATTAATGAACATTTGATTCTAGTCGCTGAAATGCGGAATCTATCAAACAGAGTTTGTGCAAATCCTGCCTTAATTCAATTCCAAACAAGAACACCAACACCACCAAAACAAAAAAGTAGGAATTTTGACGATCGCATTGACACATTATCACACAACGACATAATCAACAATCCATTGATAAGACAATACTACAATTTTGCATTTCGAATGCGAATCACAGGAAATTGTGAATTTCTGCAGAAACATTTTGCAAGAAGCTGATGAATTGATGGAGCGAAAAGTGTTACCTGAGAGAGAAGTCGGAAGAACGAAGAGGAAGCGCGATCGATCGGAGACGGTCGGAGTCCGCCGGAGTGCCGCCGCTGAACCGCCGGGAAAGCGACGGTGACAAGGGTTGCAGTTGGAGATGCAGAGAAGTTGGCATCCTCCCTTCAGTCGCTACTCGGTGGTTGTGTGGTAGGTGGGGGTTTTCGGGTTTGGCGGGCGGGTGGGTGGGTGTGGGTCAGCGGGTCAGTGGGTAGCTAGATCAATGGTTGGCCCCTTTTTTCCAAGTTTGGTTGCATTTATATTTATATATACAAAATGAAAGATAGTGGGGGTAGTTGGGCCCTTTTTTTTGCAAATTACTTTACAAGTTATAATATTGTAGTCTTATTGTGGTGCCAATTAATCTTGTGTTTTGATCCAGCTTACACTGATTATTACGGAGTGTTTGGTTGCATTAATAGCTATTTGATAAAAAAGAGTTATTTGGGACCTCTTTAGTTATTTTGATCAAGTCAAATAGCTAAAGAGGTATTTGGTAAAGCTGTTTGAAACATTTGTTTGTCCCAAACTGCTATTCCCAATAGCATTTTGGGAATAGCTTTTTGTTAAAATTACTATACTACTCATAAGTTCAAGAAAATTACAGTCATGCCATTAACTTTCCTCTTCCTTGCCAGTTGCCAAAATCAGAATTCACATTTGTTCTCTACACCAAGGCAGTTCTTCACTTTCGTTGTTCACCTCTATTGAGAGCATAAATTAATATTTGAAATCCACTTAGAGTGTTTTTTTGGGGTGCGGAAATTCACTGAGAGTTTATAAATTAATATTGTTCACCTCCCTTGAGAGTAACTATTCATGACAACATTGCGTCAGGTTTGGTGGCAGCTAGACGATATAGAATATTATAAATTAATATTTCTAAATTACTCCATTGAGAGTTTCTTTTGGTAGCATTTTTCAATTAACAACAAAAATATAGATTTACGTTCATATAAATTCAATTATAAATGGAAAATAACTAATGAACACAAATTATTCAAACTAGTAAGAAAATAAAGTTCTAAGGATGAAGTTCATCTGACCATAAGACATAAAATTATTTCTTTTTTAAAATCAAACAAGATGATCAATTAATTTAAAAAGACATATTAAATTGAAAAGTACTTTATAAAAATGGCAACAATGGAATTTTTCCAAATATGTCTACCAGAAACAACTAATTTAACCAAATAGTTTTTCTATAAAAAGCTAATTCAAACAGCCAACAGTTAACAGCTAATACAAATAGCTAACAACTATTTGCCAAACAGGGCCATAATCTTATATGTAGTAAAAACAGTAAAAGTATTGTAGTCCAGTGCTAATTCAAGTACATTATTAGTATAGTATGATTCAAAAAAGTAAAGGTGTCTTAGGCTATCGACATAAGGTGGTTTAAATAATTTAGTGTTTAATAACTTTAACTAATGTCTTAAATTCGAATTTTATAATTGAAAAAAAAAATTATGGTAGGAGAACCATCATGTTTGGTTTGCAGAAATAACAAATTGCTTATGACAAGATGTTGACTTATTTGCTGCATGGCGTCTTCAAGACCTTCTAAAGTTAAATTGATCCGTTGATATTTACACTAGAAGATTGAGAAATTATCTTTTTTTTTTAAATTTTTCTTTATCGATTTTGCATTGAATAAGATTAGGAATGGAGTGATTATAGATAGAATATGAGTGATATTTATAGAGGATAAGATAAGAGAAACTAGACTTAGATAATTTGGTCATTTCAAAACGAATATAGATGCATCAATGAGAAAATATAAAAAGATTGACATTTTGGTAATTAGGGAAAGTCAAGGTACACCCAAGAAGAGCTAGAACAAAGTGATTAGAAACAATTTGAATAATTTAGTATTAGCGAACACCATAGCTCACAAGAGGAGTCTATGGAGGTCTCAAATTAGGGTTGTTGATATTAAGTGGCTTCTGTTTGCCTTTTCTTTGAGTCTTGAGTGCATATGGATTATTGGCATATGGTTTTTGCTACTACTTAGCCTGCATTTATTGGATTTCTATTTTCAAGCTCTATTTTTTTTTTTTTTTTTTTGGGTTGGCATAGGATGGTATTTTATTACATAATGTTATTTAATGTTCTGCCCTTTTTTGTTTTATTTATATAATGTCACTGTTTATTGTCTTCTTTTTCGGCATGTGAAAAGTTTTTCAACTTTAATATTTCACCAAAATTTTTGTGTCTCTTAAAATCAATCTTTCTAGAGGTAGTTATGCTCGCATAGATAAGATTGTCTATGTATGGATCTGCTTTCAACCCGTGCAAGTATGACCCACACTTAGAATTGTTATTGTTGACCCAGGCAAATGACCAATAGTCTAGTGGCACCTAGGTTGCCTCCCAATCTCGCAATCTTCCCAGTGTGGAATTATGCAGGTCATCAACTGGGCCTTTTCTTGGGCTTTGGCAGGCCGGGCCTGTATCCCCATCCGCCAATTCCAAGTTTGTTTACACAAAATGAAAGAAACTGAGGAGTAATTCTCCACCTCTTCCCAACGCTTTACGAATTATATTACAAGCTAGTTCAAGGATATTTTCAGTGTACGTAGTATGCTAAAAAAAAAAAAACAAAATATTGAACTATCGCCAAGTTAGTGATATAAGTTGGTTTAAATGATTTAACGTACTTGATCGTTTTACCAAATTTATTATTAGAGAACTTTATATTTTATATGGTAATAATAACTCAAATCTGACTAAATATAAGATTACCAGGGGGGAAAAAAAAAAAAAAAGAGGTGGAGGTGTATGAACTTAGGAAATTTTTATCATTTCTCTGAATCTGAGTAATAACTTGCAGAGTTGCAGTCCGTGTTCAATTAAGAAAGCTTACGTTAAGTTCCCAATTTTCTCTCTGTCAAAAGCTTCTAATCTAGAGGGACGGATGATAATGAAAGAAATAGAAATTTGTGGTATCATTTCCAGATAAATTAATGGGTGAAGCTCGCAGATGTGTAGTGCTGATAGAAATTTGAGATAACATTGAGTACATTGTTTTGATTATGCAGATTGCTTGCAGAAGGTCTCTCATCTGGATTAATCCTTCAGTAGTACGCCTAAATGCAAGAGGTCAAACATGTTACCTATTCTGGTATAACACAAAAATCATGGACGTAATGGAGACTGGTTTCCTCATTCGCTACACTTGGATTCTGCCAGTACGCCTTTGCCATACAAGCGCACTGCGCGCCACTTGGATGCCAATGGGTGTTGCAATCCTTTCCCGTTTTCTTTGAAACTCCATTGGGACACATGTAGGTTGTAGGCGAAGGCGACCTTAATCCAAAACCCCAATTTCTTTTGATCCCCCGGTTATGGGTTCATGCTCACTTTATCCATGACCCTCACTTTAGGTGGGATTATTGCTATCTTGAGGACTAGAAGTTTATGAGGGCGTTGGACGAGGTTGTGGTAGGTAATACAAGGAGGGGGGCATTGACCTGCAACCATAACTTAGGATTTGAGGGGCATTGTGTCTTTGTGGTGGGCGTATTATGGTGGTGGGTAATGTTGGGAATAATGTTGGGGGGTATTGTAGCGGATATTGTGGGTGGCATTGCCAATTTGGTGGGGTCGAGGAATTGGTTGAACTATTAACAGTAGTAAGTTCATGAATAATTATGGATGACTAGATCCATTTTATGTCAACACCTACATGTAATCAATATTTTTTGATTTTACTTTGTAAAATTCATAAAAAGTTAAAGTAATATTTGTATAATTTTAATTAAACGTGTGATTTACCATGGACATATATATTAACGCTATTTTTATCATATTAATAAAAACATATATTAACTTAACATGTAATTTAATATGAACATACCAAGTTAAAGTAATATTTGAATAGTTTCAAAATATACATGTAGTTTTAAATTGAACTTGTAGTTTCACAAATTTAATTTCAACCTTCATTACATTTCATATTCTAACAATTAATTAACATAAACTAAACATAATTTAACAATTGAAATTCTAACATTTTTAAATTCTAACCATGTTGTACATATTGAAGTCATATTAACAATTACATTCCACAAATATTGAAACTAACTTCATTTGTATGTCAAATTTGAAACTGCTAAATTTCTAACATAATTAAGTTTTCCAAATATAATTTCTAACTTCGCATATAAACATGTAACCTACAAGTGTAATCTCTAACGTCACTTTAAATTAGCTATATAATTTCACATGTAAACAACTAATTACTTTTTTATTTTAACTCAAGCATAGTATATTCTAACAACTTCATTTAAGCCAAGATACTTTTTAACAATTAAAATTCTAACATTTTCTAATTGTAACTAAATTTCACATATTTAAGTCATACTTAAATTCAACTACATTCCATAAATTTTAAAACCAACTTCATTTATATGTCAAATTTTCAATCTCTAAATTTCTCACATAATCAAATTTTCCAAACATAGTTTCTACATTTACATATAAACATGTAACTTCACATGTAAACATGCATAAATTCTAATATTTAATTTCTAACTCCATTTTAAACTAACCATGTCATTTCACATGTAAACAACTAAGTAATTTTTTATTTAAACTCAAGCATACTATATTCTAACAACTAATTCACTTAGGTTAAAAATAATTTTACATATAAACATGCATAAATTCATAAACAATTGATTTTCAATTAATAAATTTTTAACATATAAACATGCATAAATAACAAATTATAAATTTAAAAATATCTTACAATTTGTTTCGCTTCACTTCTTTCTTGAATCTTGAAAAATGCTTCCAAAATATCTACAAACAAAACCATAAACAATAATTAGTATTTTCAATATATAGTTCAAATAATAATTAAATTAAATTCAAACATAGCTAAATTTATTAATTTAATC
This sequence comes from Carnegiea gigantea, assembly GCA_029747015.1. Lineage (NCBI taxonomy): Eukaryota > Viridiplantae > Streptophyta > Magnoliopsida > Caryophyllales > Cactaceae > Carnegiea > Carnegiea gigantea. Next base: position 164,067 of record JAKOGI010000779.1, on the reverse strand, counting down.
ATTATAATAAAATTATAAAAACGTACATTGCAAAGCTACTTGACTTCTCTTGACTTCCCTTAACTCTTTTTCAGCCTCACAATTTTTAGGAGATGAGAATGAATTTTGCATGATTTTCAAGGGTCAAAGATGAGTATTCATAGAACAAAAATTTTTTAAAAAAAACAAATGCACCAAGTAGCCATTGGATCCAACGACTATATGTGCCCAACTGCAATATTTGCAGGCCAACCCAGTCCAGCACCAAGTTGCAGCATTTTCTTTCTTTTTTTTTTTTAATCGCTTGCCAAAACGAGGCACACCATGTTAAATGGCTGGGCAAAACGGTGTGTTTTAGGCTGGGAAGGACAAAAAAAAGACACGTGGGGCAGAACACATGTGCGTTCCCCAACGAATGTCGCTCCACTCGGCACGCACGCTGTGGTTGCAAGAGTGGAATGCAGGGTCCACGTGGAGGAATGCGTGTCAGTGGTTGTATTTGCCCTGATTGTATTGAAGTTTCTATAACTGTGATGAATATGTCACAATTTTTTATGAACTACTCGCATTTCAAATAATTGTATTGAACTAATTGCATTAAATTAGCCCACTACCTAGATAGGCTTCACTATGTTATTTCTGGTGAATTCTGAAGGATCCTATTTAAACTTTTATCTTAACAAGTTTGTACCCGTGCTCTTGTACAGTATGTTAAATTTAAAGAAATAATTTAAATTGCATATTTTACATAATTAAGACAGCCTTATTTAAACGTTATTGTAAAACCTCCAAGCTTAGGTCTTTTAGCAGTTATAAACTTATAGATATATAACTAGTTAATTACTCAAAACTAAAAGTTCGTAATTTGGAAAGGAAAATTTCAATTAATATTTTGATGAAATCTAAAATATTGATTCGATTAATATTTTTTAGGAAGTACAGAGGTCTAAATAAATGGAAAAAAATCTAGGTTGTGTTGTGCTTTTGCATGGGTTTTTATAGGAACGTAATGGTCATTTGTGTCAAAATTGAAACGTATACATATGATATGAATTTGATATGAGATTAATGGTAAGCAAAAAGTATTAACTTTCACAAACAAATGATAAGTTCAAGAGCAAAACTAAATATATGCAACTATATTTTAATTAAAAAAAAATAGTTAAAATGCATTTGATATGAATTTGCACCAAACTTGGGTTGTTAAAATGAGATTTCATCTTCTCATATTAAAAAATAATAGTTAAAATGCATTTGATATGAACGTAATCACTCATATTTGATATTTTTGGATTTTCTTCTAACAGTATGTATAAACTCATATCCAATGTTTATTAAATAATATGCTCTTTTTTCATTTAAAAAGATAAAAAAGTTAAATGTATATGGTGTTTCAACATCATATTGGACTTCCGATAACAGTCGTACTCTTCGAACTATCCAACATATAGCAACCAAAATCGCAATTGGAAATAAATAATTAAAACTCATCTCATTCAACCATAACAAATGGGCCTGACAATAAGAAACTATGTCTTGAAAACAAATCTCAGATGAAAAAGGGTGAAAAATGTATACAACCATGTAAGGAATTGGTCGTAGTGAACTTCATGTATGTGGATAGACCATAGACTAGATGTAGTTGATTGAGTAACTCCAATGAAGGATGACAAAATTGATGAGATAAAACCTCAAATCATCCACAAATATTAGAGGGAAAGCAAAGCTTTATTATCAAATGAGATCTAACAACTGAAATTAAAACAAAATTCACAAAATTGATGATCGTAGAATTAATGATCCCATAATAAGTAGAATAATCGTCAGTTGATGCGGCCATTGTAGACAATAACAAAAATGAAGAATAATTAAACAAACAACAAAATGACAAGTAAAATAGCGAAAGAGACATAAACTCAAATTTACAAATTAAAATTAGCTCTAATTCACCAAATCAACCTCGAAATCAGAAATCACACCTAAATGTGGATACATCTACCTGCCATATTCTAATCAACTTGAGAAATGACACAAAGTCCTGCACTAACAATAGGTACACATTGAGGATGAATGGAAGGAGGATTTGAAAATGAGAGTGACTTAACTAATTTAGCAACATGATAGAGATTGATTGTCAAAGATTAGAAGAGAAATGTAAATCTCGTGGTGGTAGAGAAGAGGAGAATAGAAGAGACAAATTGAAGGGGATGGGAAGTTACAAAGAGAAAAATGCTAGGAGCATTGATGCATTGATTGAGGAGGAGGAGGTGTTTGAGGGAGAATGGGAAACATGAAAGGTTAAAGGAAGTTACTGATAAAATCACGGAAAGCCAGAGAGAGATTGAGTTCAAGGTGATTTTTTTATTTTAAAATGGAAATTTAGCGTGGTTAGATAAGGAGATAAATCAAAATTTTAAAAATTGAAATATTAGGTAGTAATTTTGGAGGGATTGCATAGTATTCTAATATTAACGGAGGGAAAGCTCATTAGCCCCTCATCATTCTGCTACTTATAATATAAAGGTTTCTTTTTCTTTTTCGAATACTTGTTGGTAAATCCTTAACACGTAGTACATATGTGTTCAAAACAAAGTTAAACACGGATGCTCTTTGGACTTTTTCGAACCTTGCGGAACAGATTTTACACATCACAAGACATTATGTCCACAACTTCCTTTTCATTCAAATTGTTTAGGGGCCACTTGCATAAGACACACCGTCATGGACAGTTTAGATGATCTACGTGTAAATAAAATCTTGAACCCTCTTTACGAGTAGTACATATAAGACAAAATACAGTAATAATCACGAAATTAAAATAAATATTTGTATATTAATATATGTGTCAATTAATTAAACTGATCATGTCGCTTGTAATCTTTGGGATCAAGTAGATAATATGGATGTCTTGTAGTTTTGAATGTGTGAACAATGAAATGCAATCATTAATGGAGGTCTGTGCTCTGAGTGTAACAAGTAGTCACTTTCCTCATTATTACAAGTTTACAATGCGAACCAACAGGGTGTATATACGGACTTTGTGCCATGAAGCACGTGATAACTGTACAAATTTTGGGTTATATATATATATGCTTCTAGTACAAGTAAAAACATACAAAATAGTGGCCAATGGTGGCCACCCATCATTTCAGTTTTCACATGTTTGAATAGAGATTTTTTTATAGTTTTCTTAACCGCTTCTAAAAAGCGAGGTTTAGAATATTGTATTTAGATGAATTTATTTAGACTTATTCTTTACAATTTTAAATAACTTTGAATTTAAATCTTACATTTTTTTTATAATTCTTTATAACTGATCATTTCAGTATTCAATGCATTTTAAGATTTTTTTTTTAAAATTTTGGCATACTTTCCTATAATAAACTTTAAAAATTTTTAATTGTCAAGAAGGAACTTTCAGAACACTTGTCATCTATGATTTATGTAAATTAAAAGAAACTTTTAAAAAAAGTAAATTAAAGGATGAAAATTTAAGAAAATATTGTACAGTCAATATGCTATGTGAGAAGGTTCAAATTAAATGTAGACAACAATTTTTTAATAATTGATAATTTTGTTACTTTATTATAATACAATATGATAACGATATTATGTAGAAACATTAATATTATTTCATCTAACATGGAGTTTGTCCACATTAAAGAATAAAACCGCAATTTTAATTTGGTGCTCTTCGAACCTATTTTATTATCAAGTTTTATTGAAAAGAGCATTTTTCGGCTTTTTTGACCTATTTTCTTTTGGCGCGAATGCGACATAGCGACAATGCGTTCATCTCTCACACATTTCCATGGATGCCCAAAGCTTTGTCAGCCTTTTCCTAACAATAATGCTAGTGACTTTTCAGAGTACTCACGCAGGGCTATGGCCCTAGTTGATGAGAGTTACTTCTATAGAAAAACAGTTGGTTCTGTTCATAGTAGCTGTATATCATATTATTCTATAAAGGACAGTGATTTTTTTTTAATAAAAAAGGTAAGAATATAATTTAAGTAATCCTTCTTTCAAAAGTTCTTTCTAAATTATCGTCATAGAGAATATAAAGAATGTCTATATGTGGAACCTCCTTTCACACTACTGTGGAATGTAATAACAGATCATGCTTTGCTAGCGAGTCTACTGTACAATTTCCTTGCCTAAAAATATGAGTAATATAAACATTGTTACAAAGTTGAATGTACAAGTGAATATCTTGTGTCAAAACTTGGATCTCCCATGGCATTTGGACAAGAATTTTATTGTCTCTCTCAATATGGATATTCGTAAAACCTGCTTGTGTTACTGCTTTGATGTCGTTTCTCATAACAATTGCTTCTACTACTAAAACTGATGCTACTCCCAAGTAGAATGATGCTGCTTGAATAAATTTTCCATCCCAATTACGAAAAATGAAGTCTCCTGCTGCTCCTTGTGAAGTTTTGGATCCATCAGTGTTGATTTTGATGAATCTGCCTTGTGGTCTTCTCCAGGATACCCAATAAGTCTCTTACGATTGACGCCTGAGTGGTTTGAGGTTGGTGGATGGAATGATTGTGTGAGTTTATGTCTAATACGCCATTCGACGCTTGCTTTTTTAGCTCTTATTAATGTATTTCCAGGATTAGGTGTTTCATTACAAAACACCAAGTTATTTCTTATTTTCCATATACTCCAAAGTAGCGTAGCTACTCTATCTATTTTAGCCGCAGGGATAGCAATTCTAGCAATCGATAGTCTTTGTAAAATACTGTGTTGTTGACTAGATATGAAGTTAGAATCTATCCAGTTATGGGATATTGCTGGTCTCCAACACTCCTGTGTAATATGACAATGCAAAAAAAAAGATTATCCATATCCTCAATCTCAGATTGATAAGAAGGACAAAGGGGATAAATGTTCACACCTCTTTTAAACAGGGTTCCTTTAGTAGGAAGCGAAGCATGACAAAGTTGCTATAGAAAATTTTTTAACTTTGGCATAGTATCATGTTTCCAAATCCAACTATATTCCCAAACTAATGGATTTATAAAATTTAATCCATGTGCTGCCCAAGTCGCTGATTTTGTAGAAAAATCACCATTGTCTGACAATCCCCAATATACTGAGTCAGGGATTGAATTGAAAGGGAGAAGTGTTGCGAGAATTAACTGTAATTAAACTGCACCCACTAGTGGTTGGAGCCTAGTAACATCCCATTATTTGTTGTCTGTAAAGAAATGTGATGCCTTTCGAGAGGTATCAAGAAGTGAGTTATTGGTAATATTGAGCAGATTTGCTAAAATATCATTAGTACACCAATTACCAATTATCTAGCCAAAAACTAATACTTAGTCCATTACCCACTTTCCATCGAATTCCTTTTCGAAATTGTTGTCGATTCTTACGTATGCACTTCCAAGCTCAGGAATCTAATTTCTTTGGTTTTATAGAGAAAAAATTCTCATCAATTGGATATTTTTCTTGCATTTGTTCCACCCAGAGGCTCAGGTTGTGGAACAATTTTTCAGTTAGTTTGCTAAGAAAAGTACTATTTACTGCTTCCATTTTTCTTAATCCAAGCCCCCAGCCTTCTTGGGTTGGCATATTTTGTCCCAAGTTACCATATGCAGATTGTTGTTCTCATTGAATTTTTTTCCAGGAAAAAATCGTATGAAAAAACATGGTAATTGTAATTTTTTAAAAAAATATTAAAAATATTCAAAGTTTTCATATGATACATGAACGGTATGTATGAGCGTTGGTTCACCTTTAGATTGGACAGATTAGCCAGTACATTAAAGCAAGGTCAATAATAGGTTATGTCATTAATGGGTCAACCCGTCTAGAATAAGTTAACGGTTTGGAGCAGCTTGACTCGCTAATAACTTATTCAATAATTCGATATCTTTGTTAACCAACCTACCATTATCCAATTAGGCATACTTTATTAAGAGGTCAAACTGTAATATGAATATGGTCGGCCCACTTCCTATTAATAGCATTGTAGTTAAACGCGTATTAGAATGGTGTTGAGTTCGTGAGTATACAACCACAAGAGGGGGGTGAATTGTGGTGTCTGATTTTCGCGTTGTAAATAACAAACACCCTCACAGAGGTTGTTCTCAAATGACAAACACCCTGATAGCTTGTTTGCACGGGGTGTTCTCAAATATTGCAGATGCGAAAATCACCAAGATAAATGCGGAAAATAAAGCACACACAATTTTTACGTGGAAAACACCTCTAGCCCAACTGAGGTGTGAAAAACCACGACCTACCTCGTGTAGGATTTAACCACTTTCACTAACGGGCTTCACACGTTACAAATGTAACACACCTTGTTACAACTTGCAACCACGTAACCTTCTTCCCAAAGACAGGTTACACCACGTCCAACCTTCGCAAGATTAGACACGTCCAAGTCCACACGACTAGGACACACTCACTCACTTTTCTGATTCAAGATCAGGGTTACAAACACCTTACAGGGGGTGCTTCTCACTAAGCAGATGTAAGGTACAATGAAGATCCTATTATGCCAATGGTTTGAAAACTTAAATCAAACACAGCTTGTCACGGTTTTGCTTTTCAGAATGAAGCTCAAGAATTTTAATGTGAAAACCGAGTTTCCTGATTTTTTTCAGATTTTTCAGAAAGCTGTGTTGCTTCTCTTTTTCAGTCTGAGTTTTTTCTATCTGCTTCTTGGCTTCTCTACAGGAGAGAAAAGCTGCGGTTTTTAAACACAAGGTCCAACGGTCAAAAACCAAAGACTCAGCTAAGTATGGAAAATGATTTTGCAAACAAAATATATTCTCCAACGGCTAATGATGAATTTATCCCAAAATATAAGGGATTTTGTTATCTTAAAAGATAACCCTTATCTTCCCATAGCCGTGAAGAGGTTTAAAGAGATTTTCAGCTTTTACCAAATCCGAAAATATAGTCATAGGAATCTTTTGATTTGGCAAATCTCCCAAACCTATTTTCGCAAATCTCCATAATATTTTCAAGAACTATCCTCTCCAGAAAAATTGCAATTTTGAAATTCAAAGAAAGTATTCTGGAGATCTTGGCCAACCAAAATGAATTTTCAAAAATAATCGGGTATGGCCACTGCAGTTCAGAAACACCCTAGGCACCCTGTTTGCAGGGTTGTTCGCAACTGGTGTTCTGAAGTACTTTAGCGCAAATACCGATTCAAGAGGTGTTTAAAATGATGTTTTCAATATTGGCATATTAACAAGAGCCTAATTAAATAAAACCTATATACCCAAGACTTCTTGTTTTGAACCAGTCATCTTGTCCGAGATTTGTAGAGCTGCTGTGAACACCAAGGCCACCTTGTTTGCTGGGGTTGTTCTTTGCATTGCTAGAGTTCAGGAAACACGCTTTACAATCAACTGTCGAGATGGTGTTCTTGACTTAATATGGAATCACCAAGTAAAACCTGTCTAGAAGACTTGTTCTCACATGTAGCAAACCAGTTAATACAATAAAGATCACAAACACCAGTTAGGCCTGTTTGGAGATCGTGTTCGGAGCAATATTACTTGGACAAATTTTTACACTTGGATTTGTTATCATCAAAACTAAATATAATCAACAAATTCCCCCTTTTTGATGATGACAAACCAAGTGACCATATTGACAAAATTTAAACGCGCTTAACAACGTTTAATGCTGATAATGCTGATAGGGATCCTCTAGGTGCTAGGTCATATCTGGGATCCTCTAGGTGCTAGGTCATATCTGTCCATATGGTCTTATTCCCCCTTTTGGCATCATTAAAAAGCATAAGCAACAGGAGTAATGCAAGAAAAGCAATATAGAGCATAAGGTGCAAGTAGCATTAATAAAGGGATATTGCATTAAAAACATTACAATGCCAAAAAACTGAGATGAGAGGAAACAAGAGAACAGCCTAGAGAATCAGGGAGCAGGGGGTGGTTTCGTTTGCAGAGGAGGGATGCTAGGGGCAAGAGTGGAGAGAAGTGCAAGCAAATCTTCATGGCGTTTGGCCGAGAGAGCTCGTTCCTCAGCAAGAGCAGCCTTGACAGCTGAGAGCTCATCCTTGAGGCAAGCATTGTCCTCAAGAACAGCCTCAACCTTGACGGAAGGTTGCCCAGAAACAGGTGGTCGAGGTGGTCGACGACCCTGTTTGGAGACTGACCCTTCGCCAACCTCATAGCCACACCCTAGCAGAGTGTCAATCCCAATCTCATCAATGATTTGGGCCGCCACTCTTCGTGTGAGCACTATCCCAAAGTGCTCAAGCACCCTTGTCAACAGAAACCCATAGCCAAGATCATGTGCCCGGGTGGTGTTCGCAATTCGCTGTATGTGGCGAATCATGATTGCAGGGAGGTTTACTGGTTCCTCCCGATCCAGTAGGTCCACCAGATATTGATCGAAGGCATCTGCTGAGTTTCGCCCTTGACCTCGCGGTATTATGTTCTTGATGGTGAACATAACAGTAGTTGGTGCAGGGAGGTCATTTCACCCTTCTTCACCGAGAGGGGTGTTCTCAGGCCCTGTTTTTGACTAAGGCGTTTGGACACCTCTAAGAGCCTGGCTGTTTCCAGGGCAGTTTTGTCTTCCCTCACATACACAGCAAATCTACGAGAATGGATGCCTAGAATGTCACCAAGGGTGGCTGCATCAAAGGAGAAATGGCACTCATTGACAGCACTTGTCACCACCCCATTTGTGACAGAGCAGTTGGCCTAGAACTCAGCCAACTCAGACACAGAACATCCTTGCTGGGTGTTTGCAAACAACTCAAGCCAGCCTTGGGCTCGAAGCTTGTTCAAGAACACCCCCAGACCCTGTTCCTCGAAAAAGCTTACATTCACTACCTTCCCCCTGACGACATTGCGCTTCAGCAACTGCGCATGTTTGTCAGACATAGGAGAGGGAGTGAACTGCTTTGGGCGTTTAAGGACAGGAACAGAGGTGGTAGTTTCTGGTAGGGGGGCTGTTCTGGGCTTTCGCTTGAGGGGTGTTTTGGCAGGAGAGGGCTTCACAGCAGGTTTATTGGTTGGTTTTGGAGGAGATTGTTCTTCAGAGGACTCGAAAAACACCTGTGTCCTCTGTTTGAAGGTGGTGTTCTCAGAGTCAGAACTCGAGAACCCTTCAGAAGAAGAAGAAATCTCCTCGATGATAGGAGCGGAGGGTTTGGAGGGACGATGAGAGGATTGAAACGCTAGCCTTGCAGATTTTCGAGAGGGCTTAGAGGATTGAGGAGAAGAGGGAGTTTGAGAGGGTTGAGACCTTGGTTGTGGCCTTGTTCTTGGCGTTCTGCTACGCCTAGCCACGATTTTCACCCTCTTCCTTTTCTCTCCAGTTTGAAAGTCTGGAGTGGAGATTTCAGCCTCAGGGAGAGAATTCTTCTCTAGACTCTCCTCTGACGACTCATTCGACTTCCCTTGGAAGTCGACATGCAGATCCTCCACAAACACACATTCGACAGAGGCAGCCCCTGTTTCTGTCGCGGTGTCAGAGAACAACCCAGAAGAACAGGGCTCAAAATTAAACCTTCAGGGGTTTCCAAGAATTGTTCTTGAGACCCCGACTTTGTTCCCTCTGACTCAACTAAAATGGGACAAGCAATTGCCCCTACGAGGAACACCAATTCCCTTCCACATTCAAAGGGAATATCATCCATCCCCATTCCCACTGATTTTAGGGACAAGCGATTCAGGAACTTGAAAGGCTTGTAAAGAATTGGGCGAGGGGAGCAGGGATTGAGGCTGCAAGAACGAGGGCTTTTGATTGAGAAGAGTTGTTGGAAGCCATTGTTGCTAGAAGAGAGAGATTAGGGTTTAAGGTGTTTGCAGGATGTTCGGTTTTTGCTTGAGGGCGAGATGAACGATAGTACTGAGAGCAGGGCATAGAGAGAGAGAGAGAGAGAGAGAGAGAGAGCAGCCGAATCTTTGAGAAGATCTCTTGATTTGCAACGGGTAGGAGCATTAACATCTTGTGCCTTGGGAAGGAAAGAAAACACACCGAGCAACCAAGGGGCGTACCTGTTCTCTGTATTATGCCTGTTCTTTGCCGTCTGATCTGATTCGACTGAATGGCATTAAGACGGCTCCAGTACATCCCCTTATGCTGTACTAAGTAGATAAGAGACAAAAAAAATGCACGCAATTCGGGTGTATGCAATCACATCCGTTATTAATAAAATTTGCAAACAGGGGGAGAGAACAGGGTGTAAAGGTTGATCTTACCAAACCCAGTTCATGTTCTGGAAACAGGTATCTCAGGGTGTTCTCACCAACCCTAGTTCCAGTCTATTTCTTTCAAAATGATCTCTAGCGAGTGCCTTAGTGAATATATCAGCAATTTGATTTTCCGTTGAGCAAAAATTCATAGAGATTAAACCCTTTTCAATATTATCTCTCAAGAAATAATGTCGAATGTCAATATGCTTTGTTCTTTTATGTTGACATGGATTTTTGGCAATGTTAATTGCACTTGTGTTATCACAAAAAATAGGAATGCATCCAATGTCAACACAAAAGTCCTTAAGCTGTTGCCTTATCCACAACAGTTGAGCACAACATGAAGCTGCTGCAACATATTCAGCTTCTGCTGTGGACATGGCAACTGAATGTTGCTTCTTGGTAGCCCAAGATACCAAACAAGGTCCAAGAAAGTGATCCATACCTGAGGTACTCTTTCTATCAACTAGGAATCCAGCATAGTCAGCGTCAGCATATCCAACAAGATCAAAATTGCAACCTTTAGGATACCATAAAGCTAAATTGGGTGTATGTTTCAAATACCTTAGTATCCGTTTAACAGCCTTAAGATGAGTTTCCTTAGGGTTAGACTGAAAACGGGCACATAAACCAACACTAAAAACAATATCAGGCCTACTAGCGGTTAGGTATAAGAGTGACCCAATCATACCCCTATAGAGTTTCTCCTTAACTGAGGAACTCCCATCATCCATAACTAACTTGGTTGAAGGAGAAATAGGAGTGTCTATGAGTTTGGCTGACTCCATCCCAAAACGCTTAAGTAACTCCTTGATATACTTTTGCTGATGGATCATGGTGCCGTTTGGAGTTTGCTTGATTTGTAAGCCTAAGAAAAAATTAAGCTCACCCATCATGCTCATCTCAAACTCACTCCTCATCATATTTGAAAATTCATTGCATAAATCATGATGTGTTGCACCAAATATAATGTCATCAACATATATTTGGACAATCAAAAAATGTTCCCCCTTAGATTTTAGAAACAAGGTATTGTCTACCTTGCCTCTTCTAAAATCATTTTCAAGTAAAAAACTTGACAACCGATCATACCAAGCTCTTGGAGCTTGTTTTAAACCATAAAGTGCCTTGTCAAGTTTAAAAACATGATTTGGAAAATCACCATTTTCAAAACCAGGGGGTTGTTTGACATACACCTCTTCTTTAAGGTATCCGTTTAGGAATGCACTTTTAACATCCATTTGATATAGCTTGATTTCCATATGAGCTGCAAAGGCTATTAAGATTCGAATAGCCTCAATTCTAGCAACTGGTGCAAAGGTTTCTTCGTAATCGATCCCTTCTTCTTGATTGTATCCTTGTACAACCAGCCGTGCCTTGTTCCTAGTGACTGTTCCTGACTCATCCAGTTTGTTTCGGAACACCCACTTGGTTCCAATGATTGTTCTCTCTGCAGGTTTAGGTACAAGGTGCCATACTTTGTTTCTCTCAAATTGATGAAGCTCTTCTTGCATAGCCGTGATCCAATCTGAATCTGCAAGAGCTTCATTCACACTTTTTGGTTCAATGTTAGAAAGAAAGCATAGAAAGCACAAAAATTCCTTAGTTTAGATCTAGTTTGCACTCCTGTATTAATATCTGACAAGATTTGATCAAGAGGGTGCGAACTATGGTGCTTCCATAGTCGTGGAGTAAGAGGATCCACAGACCCATGCTCTACTCTAGTCGTAACATAATGCTTACGATCATCTCCCGAGCCTGTTTCTGCACATGTTTGTAAGTCTATTCCTGAAGAACATGGTTCCGAACAGGGTTCAGCGGTGTTTTCCCCTGTTTGGTGTTCACCTTGCCTGCTGTTCTGAGGAACACCTTCAGGAGTTGTTTTCTCCATGGTGTTCTTACCTCGTTTATCTTGGAGCAACACTTCTTTTCGAACAAGACCTAATTCAAGTTCATCTTCCTGTGCATCATTCTCACTCAACACGTTAGATTCATTAAAAAGCACATGCACACTTTCCTCAACACACAAGGTTCTTTTGTTAAAGACTTTGTATGCCTTGCTGTGAGAAGAATAGCCAAGGAATATTGCCTCATCACTCCTAGGGTTAAATTTTCCTAAGGCATCCTTCCCATTATTATGCACAAAACACCTACAACCAAATGTCCTTAGGTGCGTAATATTGGGTTTTCTACCCTTGAAAAGTTCATAAGGAGTTTTGCTCAAAATAGGTCTGATCATGCATCTATTTATAATGTAACATGAGGTGTTCAATGCTTCTGCCCAGAAATACCTAGGAAGACCACTAGCTATAAGCATTGTTCTGGTCATGTCTTCCAGGGTTCGATTTTTGCGCTCAACCACCCCATTTTGTTGGGGTGTTCTTGGGGCTGAGAAGTTATGATCAACACCATGTTCATTACAATAGTTAATAAAACTTGCATTTTCAAACTCAGTTCCATGATCGGATCTCAAGCTAATTAAAGAGTGTCCTACTCTCTTTTCAACCTTTTTGAGAAAGGCAATAAAATTCTCAAAGGTTTCATCTTTGGATGCCAAAAACAAGGTCCAAGTAAATCGAGAGTAATCATCCACTACAACAAGCACATACTTTTTCCCACCTCTACTGGTTACCCTCATGGGACCACACAAATCAATGTGTAATAATTCTAGAGGTCGAGTAGTGCTTACACATTTTTTCGATTTAAAAGAAGATCTGACTTGTTTGCCTTTTGCACAAGCTTCACATACCTTGTCATCATTAAATTTGATGGAAGGTAGTCCAATAACTAGGTCTTTTGAAACAAGTTTGTTTAACAAGGATAAGCTTGCATGACCTAGTCTCTTGTGCCATAGCATTATATCATCATTTAATGCATTTAAACAAGTCAGATTATTTTGGGGAAGAGTGGAAATACAAACTTTATAAACATTTTGACATCGCTTCCCCCTCAACACAACATCTCCTGTGTCGTCATTCACAACCAAGCAACGTGTTTTTGAAAACAGTACTAGGTTGTTCTTGTCACACAGTTGGGACACACTTAGCAAATTGTGCTTTAACCCATCAACTAAGTGCACATTATCAATTGAGTGGGAGAGAGTTTTACCAATATTACCTATACCGACAATTGTCCCAGACTTGCCGTTTCCAAATGCTACACTCCCACCATTCAGAGCTATAAGTGAGAGAAAGTTTGATCTTTCACCAGTCATGTGCCGTGAACACCCACTATCAACAAACCACAACTGCCTGTTTCCAAGGGTGTTAGTGGGGTTGTTCGTAAGGTTGTTCTCTCTCACTTCAGCCTGCAAAACAAATCACGGGTTAGTTTTGGGAACCCAGATCACTTGGGTCCCATTCTTTTAGACATGTAAAGCTCATCTTTTCTAATCCAGATTTGTTTCACATACCTTTCATTCTTTTCATTGGCATGTTTTCTTAAAGGGCAAGTGTATCTATAATGACCCGTTTTGCCACAATGAAAGCAAACAATGTTTTCAGGTAATCCCACATACTTTCTGTGAATTGGGTAGACTGTTCGTTTAGGCTTATACCCAAGTCCCTTTTTGTTTCGACTGTGGTGAGTGTTTAACCAATCAAGGGCTTGTGAGGACTCGTTCCAGCGCTTGGTTGTGGTAAGCTCGTTTTCCAGTTTTTCTATATCAGCATGCAAACCTTTGTTCTCCCTGAGCAAGGACTCAACCATTCCTTCTACCTCAAAGAGTTTTTCCTCCATTCGAGAATAATCTCCTTCTTTTATAAAGAGGTTTTCTTTGAGCAAGTTAATATTCTCATGTAAACCGAGGTTTTCATTTTTAAGAATTTCATTTTCAAGTTCTAGGTCACGAACTTCTCTTTTTAGATCAGCACAAGTGTCTATCAAATTATATAGAAGTTCTTCTAAAGTAGCTTTGTTAAGACCATGTACCTTGCTCTTGAGATCTGAGAGGCTGATTGTTGATTCATCATCTGAATCTGAATCACTTTGTGCCATAAGTGCTACGACCCCTTCTTCAGCTTCAGATTCTCCTTCATCCTCAGAGGAATCTCCCCAAGCAGCCAGCATAGCTTTCGAGAATCGCTTGCCCAGATTGTTTACAGGGTGTTTTCGAACCTGTTTTCGAGGGTGTTCGGGCGTCTGATCTTCTCGAAGCAGAGGGCAATTTTTGACTAAGTGATCTGGTTTGCCGCACTTGAAACACCCTGTGAGCTGTTCTTTGGAGGTGTTTCTGGACTTGCTGAAGTCTTTTCTTTTGTTGTTTTCCTTGACCTTTTTGAAGAATTTCTTGAATTTTCTGGACATTAGGGCCATTTCTTCATCTTCAAGGTCAGAGTCAGTGTCCTTATGTGCTTTCAAGGCAAGCCCACGATCCTTCTTTTGCTCCTCTCTTTGCTGTGAGTTCTTTCGGAGTTCATAGGTCTGGAGATTACCAATCAACTCGTCGAGGGTGATCTGGTTCATGTCTTTAGCCTCTTGGATGGCTGTTACTTTGGCCTCCCACGTGCGAGGTAAAATTCTGAGGATTTTCCTCACCAACTCTTCAGTGGTGAAAGATCTTCCCAGGGATTTTAACTCGTTCGTGATGTGGGTGAACCGTGTATACATGTCCATCACAGTTTCATGATCACCCATATCAAACAACTCATATTGTCGCATAAGTAGCTCAATTCTAGATTGTTTAACTTGACTCGTACCTTCATGAGCAACTTGCAGAGCATTCCAGATAGCTTGGGCTGATTCACACTCAGAGATGCGAGTGTATTCATCGGGTCCTAGGCCAAAATATAGAAGCTTTTTGGCCTTGGCATTTTTCTCCATTTTCTTGTAGTCCTCGGCATCAAACTCTATGGATTCCTTGGGAACCTTCTTACCATCTTCAAGCACCTTGGTGGGAACAAGGGGCCCGTTCTTGATGAGCATCCATAATTCATAATCTTCTGCCTGAATATAGTTCTCCATCCTATTCTTCCACCAACTATAATGTTGGCCGTTGAAATAGGGTGGACGAGTAATGGATTGCCCTTCAAGAATTCCTTGTGGGGTACTCATCTTCAGAATCTCTCAAAGTGTTAACCTTTTGTAAGAGAACCTGCTCTGATACCACTTGTTGAGTTCGTGAGTATACAACCACAAGAGGGGGGTGAATTGTGGTGTCTAATTTTCGCATTGTAAATAACAATCACCCTCACAGAGGTTGTTCTCAAATGACAAACACCCTGATAGCTTGTTTGCAGGGGGTGTTCTCAAATATTGCAGATGCGAAAATCACCAAGATAAATGCGGAAAATAAAGCACACACAATTTTTACGTGGAAAACACCTCTAGCCCAACTGAGGTGTGAAAAACCACGACCTACCTCGTGTAGGATTTAACCACTTTCACTAACGGGCTTCACACGTTACAAATGTAACACACCTTGTTACAACTTGCAACCACGTAACCTTCTTCCCAAAGACAAGTTACACCACGTCCAACCTTCGCAAGATTAGACACGTCCAAGTCTACACGACTAGGACACACTCACTCACTTTTCTGATTCAAGATCAGGGTTACAAACACCTTACAGGGGGTGCTTCTCACTAAGCAGATGTAAGGTACAATGAAGATCTTATTATGCCAATGGTTTGAAAACTCAAATCAAACACAGCTTGTCACGGTTTTGCTTTTCAGAATGAAGCTCAAGAATTTTAATGTGAAAACCGAGTTTCCTGATTTTTTTCAGATTTTTCAGAAAGCTGTGTTACTTCTCTTTTTCAGTCTGAGTTTTTTCTATCTGCTTCTTGGCTTCTCTACAGGAGAGAAAAGCTGCGGTTTTTAAACACAAGGTCCAACGGTTAAAAACCAAAGACTCAGCTAAGTATGGAAAATGATTTTGCAAACAAAATATATTCTCCAACGGCTAATGATGAATTTATCCCAAAATATAAGGGATTTTGTTATCTTAAAAGATAACCCTTATCTTCCCATAGCCGTGAAGAGGTTTAAAGAGATTTTCAGCTTTTACCAAATCCGAAAATATAGTCATAGGAATCTTTTGATTTGGCAAATCTCCCAAACCTATTTTCGCAAATCTACATAATATTTTCAAGAACTATCCTCTCCAGAAAAATAACAATTTTGAAATTCAAAGAAAGTATTCTGGAGATCTTGGCCAACCAAAATGAATTTTCAAAAATAATCGGGTATGGCCACTGCAGTTCAGAAACACCCTAGGCACCCTGTTTGCAGGGTTGTTCGCAACTGGTGTTCTGAAGTACTTTAGCGCAAATACCGATTCAAGAGGTGTTTAAAATGATGTTTTCAATATTGGCATATTAACAAGAGTCTAATTAAATAAAACCTATATACCCAAGACTTCTTGTTTTGAACCAGTCATCTTGTCCGAGATTTGTAGAGCTGCTGTGAACACCAAGGCCACCTTATTTGCTGGGGTTGTTCTTTGCATTGCTAGAGTTCAGGAACACGCTTTACAATCAACTGTCGAGATGGTGTTCTTGACTTAATATGGAATCACCAAGTAAAACCTGTCTAGAAGACTTGTTCTCACATGTAGCAAATCAGTTAATACAATAAAGACCACAAACACCAGTTAGACCTGTTTGGAGATCGTGTTCGGAGCAATATTACTTGGACAAATTTTTATACTTGGATTTGTTATCATCAAAACTAAATATAATCAACAAACGGAAACCAGGCAAAAGGGAATTAGAGAAGTACAAGATATTATATTTTAATTATAACATCAAAAAAAATTTAGATTTTGACAAAGTAATTTATCAAAATAATATTAGACAAATTAATTTCACTAAAAGTATAATCGTATGACTTACTGATTGTTAGTATTTGGCTTTTTTTGTTTGATTTTCTTAAAAGTAGATCGTTACTTCACATCATTTCATACCCATTCTTTTAAGTTGTCAAAATTATAAGTTGCATACGATGTTATTTTATGATAATGGAGTTAGAAAAACAATAGTACAATTGTTTAATTTGTAGGGGATGTGATAATATATAATGTCTCTCTAAATAATTTGATTTAATGAATAACCATTATTATCAAGAGGATAAATGAAAGATAATTTAAAAACAAGGATATAATGTTCGGGTCAAGCGAGCGAGTTTGGGTTCGGGTCGGGTTTGACCTGCTAATTTGTGGGTTTTCCAGGTTCGATTTATTTCGGGTTTGGGTCAAAAAATCGTGTTCAAAACCGAAAATTTTCAGGTGGGTTCGCGTCGCGTTAGCTTTTGCCAGGTCTGAACTAATGCCTTTTAATAAAATGGTGCATTTATGAAGAGATATGTCACTTTTAAAGTGGTATTTATAAAATGATGTTATTCTTTTATGAAGAGGCATGATATCTCTATAAATATTAACATGATGACATATGAATGGTATACCTTTGTTGGGCGTGATCGAGAGAGTTATATTATCACAATAATCCCTTGAATTTATGTAATATCTTGGACACTTAGGGTCCTATCTTCATGAGTGCAGCACGCAAATAGGAGAGGCTTATTTGTATCCCAAAGATCTATTCTAACAGTCTTGTTGCACGTGGAGGCGAATAGTCTTTAGAAAAAGCGTACTTACACCTGCCTAGAAGCCTTAGTTAATTTGACATTGAGTTTGTCTGTGACAAACTGAAATATGTATCCATCAAACTGAATTTTTACACTGACAATCTAAAGACTCTACTTTGTCTGATACAAAGAAGCCGATCATTTCTGTGTCAATTGAGGGTTTGGTGGAGATACAAACATGATCGTAAAAGGGATGCAATGACTATGGTGTATTTTTTTATGCTAGCTTTCTCTTGATGGAATCAACATTAAGGTTGATTTGTTCATACAATAATGTAGTGTTTGTAGCCTAAAATTATTGTATGTAATTATTGAGTATGAGATCTAAAGAGATCTATAATCATGTTTATATTTGTACGGCGAGAATTTGATATAAATATGATATCAAATGCATTATATTATAGCCTCAAATAGGTAAATTGCTTTCAAGAAATACATGAACTTACACAGTTTAAATTGGACATTTTTTCTTTTTGTAAGAAAGGTAAGAATACAATCTAAGATGCTCTTATCTCAAGGGCTCGTCCTAAATTGTTCTCAAAGAGGACACGATAAAGATCCCGAGGGGCAACCGCATTCCACACATTTATGGAATGAATTAAAAGACAAAACTTAGCCAGCCAGTCGGCTGCACTATTACCCTGCCTAAAAATGTGACTAATAATAACTTTGCTGAAACTATCTAAAAAGGTGGTGATATCTTGAGCAAGTACTTGGATTTCCCATGGAACTGAATTTTTCTTTGCACTGGTTGGATAAGGATGCGGTTGTCTCTGTCAATATGAATATCAGTAAATCTTGCTTGTACAACTGCTTTGATTCTATTTTGCATGGCTGTTACTTCTGCAACTAATATTGACGCTGCTCCTAAGTTGAATGCTGCCGCTTGTAGGAATCACCCTATCCAATCACGGATGAGAAATCCTCTTGCTGCTCCTTGAGAATTTTTAGATCCATCAAAGTTGATTTTGACGAATCCTCCTTAGGGCTTCCTCCATGTTATCCACCGTGATTGCTTACGCCTACGGGTTGAGTGATGTGGCTGGGATGGATGGAATGGTTGTGATAGTTTATGTCTTATACGCCATTCTGCGCTTGCACATTTTGCTCGTAAAAGAGATATGCCCGGACTGGATGATTCATTGCGGAAAAATTTACTATTTCTAGTTTTCCAAAGACTCCAAAGGAGTGCTACAATTCTGTCCATCTGAATGGACGGCAATGAGTGCTTAAGATTGGAAAGTTAATTTTCTATCTTCATTTGGGAGCTACTTGGGAGGTCAACAGTGACCCACTGATGATTCCTTGCTTATTGCCAAAGTAATTGGGCGTGCTGGCACTCTAAAAACAGATGCTCTATAGTTTCGATGGTACCATTGCAATGAGGGCAGAGGGGGTCAATATCCATACCCCGAAGGAGCAAATTCCCTCAGATAGGTAGGGACACTTGACATAGTTGCCAGAGGAAGACCTTAAGTTTAGGCATATATCTAACTTCCAGATCCAGTTGAACTCTCAGGGATGGGATTTATGCAAATCCAATCCACGGGCAGCCCATGTCACCGATTTGGTGGAGAACTCTCTACTTCCAGACAAGCCCCAACAAATGGAATCAGGAATAGGGTTAGTTAGAAGTGGTGTTGCCAAAATCATCTGAAGGCAGGAGTGGTTCACTAGTCCCTTTAATTTGGTAATGTCCCACGCTTTAGAAGGCAAGATAAATTCTAAAACTCTAAGAGAATTGTCTATACTGGACATATCAGGGACTTCCATCAGGTCAGCAAGACAACAATTGTCACACCAACTATCTAACCAGAAATTAATATTTGTTCCATCACCCATTTTCCACCTGATTCCTTTACGAAATTGTTGACGGTTTCTTAGGATACACTTCCACACCCATGAGTCAGATTGTCGAGGCTTGACTATGAAGAAGTTTTCATTGATAGGATATCTAGCCGTCATTTACTCCGTCTAAAGACATTGCTGATTGAAAAGTTTCCATGTTAGTTTGCTTAAGAAAGTACTATTAACAGCTTATGTCTTGCTGAGGCCAAGACCTTCTAAGTGCTTAGGTCGATAGATTTTATCCCAAGAAACCATTAGTAATCCTTTAGTAGTGTCCGACTTCTTCCAAAAGAAGTCTTGGCTAATTTTGTCAATTTTCCTACTAGTCACATTCGGCACTTGAAAGCATTGCATGGTATGGGCGGGCATGGATTCTAAGTTTGTCTGAATTAATGCGACTCTACCAGCTTTAGAGATATTAGTAGTTTTCCAATTTTGGAGTTTGGCTACTGTCTTATTCACTAATGATGAAAAAGTGTCGCCATTTGGTTGTCCCTTGGAAACTGGGCAACCTAAGTATTTGCCCAAGTTATCTTGGTGCTGGATATTAAAGACAGAAGAGACTATTTGTTTATCATGCAGACTTGCATTCTTAGAAAATGTGAGAGAGGATTTCTGAAAATTTATCAGTTGTCCTGATTTTTGACAGAAGTTATTCAGGAGGGCACTAAGTGCCTGGCACGAGTGGAGATTGGTTTGACAGAAAAGGAGGCTATCGTCTGCGAACAGAAGATAAGGTAATTTATCTGCTTGGGGTAAAATTTTGAATCCTATTCCGCTTTTCTTCTTTATAAGTTCGGCACGAAATTGTTGCGTTAACACTTCCATGCAAATGAGAAAGGGATAAGGCTGTTGCAAGAAAAAGTTTTAATATTTATAAACCCCAAGTGCAAGGTGTATCGTTGAGTACTTGGGGTATCGTCCACAGGGAATTATATTTCCAACTACCAGGGTTAGCTAAAGCGTCTCGAGTTAGGCAGGATCGAAGGGTGAAAGAGTGGGGAGCTAAACTATGCTACAAACACAGAAACGAGCGACTTGGAGTTGTGATTTTACCAATAGATGAACCAATTAACCAAGACGAGTCCTAACCTACCCAAACCACACTACGAACTAGAGATAGTCGGTTGCAACATCAAAGGCCACCCAAGCCCTCTCTCGAGGGTCATGAGCTAGTCTAACTCGCGTAACCACCTACTTTCGTGGGGTTAGTCGAATTAGACCACAAAACTAGCAACCCCTGACCTAGCTCGATTCGGATACTCCTTTCGTATCCCGAACTCGGCCATTCCCTCTCCCACACTAGCGAATTAACCTCACCTTTCAGCATAAGTCAATCGCCCAAAAATATGGATGAAAACCCTCTCAGGCATTTCATCGAACACTTAGCGGGCGTGAAGGAAAACTCTAAGTTTTAAGTATAGATTGGGTATGGTTAGGCCAAATACAAGATTAATTAGCCATCAAGAGGCTAATCACAACCCAAGCCAACACAATCTACCAACAAAACATCACAAACACAAGAAAACCTAAACTAACAAACAAGAATATAAACTTGAAGAACAAAAACAAAGACAATGAAATAAATCGAATCTAAACAACTAAATAACATGAATTAACAACAAAAACTAAACATATAAACTAAACAAAACAAATATAAGAATTAAAGTAACAAAACATAAACAAGAACAACAATGAAATAAATGTAGAAAAGGAAGAGGGAAACTTATGCTTGAATTGATTGAAGAACTTTAAATCCACAAGCTTGAATCCCGAAATACAAACTAAAATCCTAATCTAATCCTCTCAATGGAGTTTTTATTGGCTAAAACCTAAACTAAACTACCCTAAAAATCGCCTGCCAGAACCCCCGAGCGATCCCTCAAACAGATGCCCGAACAGAACTTAAATAGAATCGCGCGAGCCCAACGAACTGGGGAGGCGGCACGATCGTGCCATGTGGCACGGCCGTGCCACATGGAACGGCCACACCGTGCCACATTGCTGGTGGCACGGTGTCGCCCCTCCCCGGTTTGTCCGGTTTTTGCCGGTTTTCGTTGGTTTCCACTGGTTTTCTTCGTTTCGTCCCGTCTTCGTTCCTTTTTGCGACGTTTGCTTGATTTGGAGTTATTTCCTACATAACATAAATAAAACAAGGTAAAATCCTAAAATTTAAGTTATTATACGAGCAAAAAGTGGGTGAAAAAGACACGTAAAATGGGTAAATTAACCGTTCAACAAAGGCGATAAGGGATCTCCTTGCCGTAATCCTCTTGATGGAGTGAAGAATCCCGATACTTCGTCATTCACAATGACCGAGTAAGATACTGTGGTGACACATTGTTGGATCCAAGAAATCCATCTTTGATGAAAACCTAATTTTTTAAGACTTTCAAAAAGGAAATTCCATTCCACTTTATCATAGGCTTTTTCTATATCGAGTTTGAGTGCCACCCAAGATTTCTTCGCTTTCATAGAATTGATTTTGTTGATGACCTCATGTGCTAATAGAATGTTATCGTGGATAGATCGATGTGGGACAAAAGCACTTTGAACGGGATCGATAATGTTTCCAAGAAGTGGCCGCATTCTGTTCACCATAATTTTCGCAATGATATTATATAGCGTATTGCACAAACTGATTGGTCGAACTTGTGTTGTTGATGTGGGATTATCGACTTTAGGTATTAAAGTGATAAGAGTATGATTAAGTTGCTTCAAAAGTTTCCCTTCCTCGAAGGAGTTAATTGCTTCACAGACGCCATTCTGAACAACATGCTAATAGTCTTGAAAGAAGGTTGCTCCAAATCCGTCTGATCCAGGTGCTTTATATTTATCCATCATAAACACTGCCTCCGGACCTCATGGTTTTCGACAGGTTTAATTAGATTCATGTTATCTTCCAAAGAGACCTTTGTAGGTAGGTCAACCATTATTGAAGATGGACCATGCATTGACTCGAACCGGGAAGTGAAATCGTTGACAAGTAGTTTTTGAATATCTATAGCGTTGTCAATCCAGACCCCTGATGAGTCTTTAATTTTGATTATAGAAGTGCGTATTTTTCTAGCTTTCATCATGTGATGGAAATATCAAGAGTTTCTATCTCCATTAATTAACTAATCTTTTCGTGCCAATCTTCCCCAATATTTTTGGTTGAATAAGTGCATTTTCTCACATTACTTAAGCAGTCTGTAATGCCAGTTGTTGAGACGAGCGCTGTTAGGCTGCGCCACTAACTTTTGTTCAACATGTAGTAATTTTTCAGCATTTCCTTCAAGCTTTTGCTTGAAATTACCAAATGTACTTTTGCTCCATGTTTTGGGGTCAAGTTTCACCTTTTTCAGTTTTTGTGTAATACAATACATTGGCGTCCCTGGTAGAGACATTTTCCAATTATGTTCAACTATGCAATATGTATCATGATATTGGGCCCATGAATGTTGATACCTAAAGTTTGTGCCCTTTCTAGGGAATGAGCAGGTTCAGTATTAAGATAGGCATAAGAATGATCGGAGCAAGTGAATGGACCATTAGTTAGTAAATAATTTGGGAAGAGATGGAAACAGTCTTTCCTAAGGATAACTCTATCGAGTTTTTCATAAATGAGCTTGCCGTGTAGAAATTTTTTCCATGTGAAAACTCGGCCTTGGACATTAGCATCATGGCCTTTACAATGTGTAAGAAAGTTGTTAAGTCGTTGTAACTTAGCGCCACACAGTTGTGTACCTCCAATTTTTTCAGATGGGTGCAACATTTCATTGAAATCACCTAGAATACACCACGACAGTGATATACTCGCATTAAGACTTTTAAGGTTGTCCCAAAAGGCATGTTTTTCATGAAGTTGGGCTGGTGCGTAAACTGCTGTAACAATACATTGTTTATTAGAACTTTTTTCAAGTACCAAGCAATGGATTACTCGGTGCTCCTTAGCGATTATATCAAGCACCACATTATCATCTTTCCACAGAACCCAAATGCCTCCCACATGATTGTTGGGTAGAATGAAATCAAAGTTACAAAACCCAAGAGTTCGAATTAAACGTTGTGTATTAAGATCGTTAACCATGGTTTCAGTTAAAAATAAAATATCAGGATTAATTGTTCTATTAATAAATCCAACCTCAAGTTGGAGCTGGGCTTTTTTAGCACCTTGAACGTTCCATATAATAATTTTCATTTAAACAATAAGGAAGACGGAGTGGGGGTGCATACATGGTGTCCGAAATTGGAGTGGCACATTAGTCCAAAAGCATAGTTGCCATACGCAAACTAAAGGACTACTAACAATACTCGGTCCAAAGGAAAATCTGGTGGCAATCCAGAAATTTAGATCATCACCGTGCTATAGAAATTTCAATACATGTGACCAGAAAATATGCGTGATGCATTGAGCCAGAATATGGTAGAGGCAATAATTTCATTGACACAGGATCTCCAATATCCAATACTAGTAACCGAACGGTAACAATCAATATGCCTCTGTATAGTCATACCATACCAACACGATGTACGAAGAACATCATTGCATAAATCCAGTAATAACCACCAGTGCAGAGTAAGATACAAATTATGTGACTTTTAAACCATAGGATCAGTCGGTAATATGGCCTTGGGAAAAAAGCGAATTCGACACAAGGATCGGTATGGTAACTGCTCTTTGCACACCAAATCGACTAGCTTCAGTTATCTTGATGCCAGTCTTGGACCATCACAAAAACGTCTTACACTGTTATGCACAGTTTCAACGATAATGTTCTGGGACCATAATCGGTCATTCTGAAGCCTTAAAAGGCTGGGCCATGGGAAACTTTTACAAGGCATTTCCACATTCCCCCATGATAGATACTTAATAAATTCAAGTAAAAATTTCTAATAACATGAATCATTACATCTAAGATTGGTGCACTTGCAAACCAAAAAATAACAACTAAAATGGATAATAACCTCTAAATTATTCTTATGAACATAATAAAAAGGATTCCATATAAAAACTAATCGATAGCAACAAAACAAAGACACAAATGATCCAAACAGGTTGTTCAGTGGACTGGCCTTGCGCCATAAGGAAGAATCCTTATGTCCTCTCACCATAAACAGACTCAAAGCATATACTAAACATAACTCAAGCTTACAAAACCAAATGATCAAACAAAGACGACTAGCGGAGTTCATCTCAAATGAAAAGCTGGATAGGGTCATGGTACCAATTTCATCGAACTAGTGACTACAATGAAGTATGTAGTGAATCTGTAACCATGAGAGATACAACTTAAAAAGTTAGAATACACTATAGCCTTCATATAATGACAGAGTCTTGTACATAAATAATTATGTGATTGAGCATACTGTCCTTTTGCAAAGTATGACATCACATTAAACCTTGGAGCAATGACTAGAGCACTTAAAACTAAATGATTGGCAGACCATGGTTTCCAAACCAAGACAAGGTACGCTGCTTGTGTGAGCTTCAGATGATCGATTGAAATTGCTAAATTGTAAGGACGAGTCTCAAAATTTGCATACCAAGAGTCACCTTCAGGAATGAATTGCAACTTAATTGGCCATGAACAATCATATGAAGTGGATAGAAAAATGACTCTAGGAGATCTTTGTGTCCACGGCAAAGTACCATCAACTAAAGGACACAAATCACCATCCTCAGAAGTGAAATCCAGCATAATTTTGGTACTACTAGCTAACAATTGACTATTAAAAAGGGATCCGGAGGCAGATTCAGGCATAGCAATTTCACACATGATGATCCAGTACACCCAGAAGAGGTGACAATCGGGCTCAATTTCTAGAATTTCAGCTTTCAAATTATGACCCAAACCACAATAAATACTTTGCAAATACACAAATCGAAAGATCCCCATCAAAGAGAAAGATCCTGATTTTAAGAGAAAAAGAAGAAAGGAAGGATCAAAGTTGCTTACCTGAGGTCCGAAGCAGACAGGGGGCGGTTGCTCAATTAGTGGTGAGCCTACCGTAAAGGTGACAGAGGGGAGGCAAGACGGAGGCGGTGCACTGGTGGGGGCGGGTGACACAGCGGTGGTAGGCATAGCAACAGCAATGACAACAGCAACGGCAAAGGAGAAGGATGGGCTGTTGGTGGCAGCGCCGGTGAGTTTCTGCCCAGCGCTACAGTAGCTAGGGAAGATGGAGGGCAGATTACAGAGCAAGCGTAACGGATCTCGTGGTTTTGGTTCCTTGAGCTCCATGTCCTATGGAGAGAGGCGTCTAGGATTAAGCAAGATTCAAGGCAGTAGCAGACATGGTGATGGTAGAAGCAAGTTAGAGGGGAAGAGAAAGGAGGGTTCAAGTCTTACTAGACCTTCTCTTTCTCTCTCTAGAGTGTTCGATATATTGCTGCTTACAGTTTAAGTTAGACATGGCAATGGCTATCATATGACAATTGTTTCCACATAATCAAGTGTGCATACAATCGTTTATATACGACTTGGCTAGTGATGGGATTCGCACGTAGATGTCGCAATTAGATGAGTGGATGCAACATGTTAATTATGAGATAAGTGGTTCTATTTTTTGCTTTCACTTTTCCTCTTTTGCTTTTGTCTCAAATACAATGCATTTGATTAATGTTCTGGAGATAGAAAACAATTGAAAGTTGATTAACCCCCCATCATGCATGCCAATTCGTGCGAAATTGTGCGTGGAGTTGATTGAAAACATTAGGCTTTTTATGATCTTCTAGGAATAATTAAATTATTATTTGATTAATGAATTAATTCACAAATGATGCTTAGCTTTTGTTGGCAAAAGAATATGTGCACGTGAATTAATGTTAATTTAATTGAACTAAATAAACATGTTAAGGATTGTAACGATATGTGGTTATTGATATAATGATATTTTATATGATGCCTGTAATGGGATTGATCATGACTACCGGCATAATGTCGAATGATCATGATGGTGCCAAAAGGTTTTATTCTCATGGGATTATGGAAATACGCCTTTTACATGTTATTATCTTGTACTCTCTTGCACATGAAGAAAATAAATGTCCATGCAT
The DNA here is from genome assembly GCA_029747015.1 of Carnegiea gigantea. Classification (NCBI taxonomy): domain Eukaryota; kingdom Viridiplantae; phylum Streptophyta; class Magnoliopsida; order Caryophyllales; family Cactaceae; genus Carnegiea; species Carnegiea gigantea. Next base: position 137,412 of record JAKOGI010000779.1, on the reverse strand, counting down.
TTTATTGGACATTAAAATCTTTTTGGTAATATTCATTCGATGAAGCTATGATTCATAAGATGTGGTTTATGGATCAATATTTAATGTGAATGTAAGAATAAATGATTCATCCTTCATAGAAATAAATGTGAAATATAATTTATTTATTTCTATGTAATTCTAATTTGCTAAAAGTACAAGTGCATGGATGTTTTGGTTGGATTTGTTAATGCAAATTTTAGTATGGTTTCTAAATGTCTATGCTTTTATTCTGGACATTTGGATATTATTTTCTCCAATTTTAAGAATTGGAATTCGGAAGAATAATTGTTTCATCCTTGATAAAAATAAATATGGTGTTTCATTTATTTTCAAAGGTTTTAGTATACTAAAATATGAAGGTCCATAGAATGGAGTTGTTAAAATGTTTTAGTATAGCTAGGGGAAGTCCATATGTATAAATTTTGTTGTTGGACTTGTTTATGACCATGCCATAATACCTTTACTATGGTCATAAGAGAATTAAAGATAGACATGGATGGAATGTAAATGTGTAAGTATTTACATTAGTTCATGAATATATATAACTTAAAAATTCCATGTGAAGAACCTGCAATTATTTACTCTAGTTTACAGTAAATGATGGGGGTATCCTATATTTATATGATGAAGGAATACGTTTTTAAGTCTGTTAACTGAAATTATTACTATAATTTCAAGTTGGACTTGAATAAAAATATAAAAATATTTTCATGTATAAAACTCGTTTGGAGGTTGAGATGTTCAAGCTTTAATAGTTGGACCTCAGTTTAATAATTAGTTGACTTTACAAGTTTTGTAGGCTTATTATTAAGACTTACAAAGACAATGAATCCAAATGGACAAATAAATGTACACCTATATTTAATAATAATAATTTCAAGTCTTAAGACGTTTGCAAAGTTTTTGTTATTAAAGTCATAGAAAGCATCTAATGACTTTGAAATGGATGGTTTAAAGCTCACGCTAAGTTATTCATGGTGGAATCTCAACTTAACGTTCGTGGAAATATCGAGTCTTAAGTTCAATAAGTCAAAGTGCACCATCTTTGTGATTTGTTAGCACTCATCATTACAATTACCATCCAAGCAGAGTGCTAAATAAGCCACATTTTAAATGGAGGGTGAGTTGTTGCTCTTAATGAACCTCAATAGAGAACATATGAGTCGATATAGAAAAGAATTTGATTAGGTTATTTATACTTAATCAATGGTGTGACATGTTTCTTGTACTCAAATGATTCCATTAATACTTTATGGGGGTATTGATGAGATTTACCTAGTAAGTGAGAAGTTTGGCCGCTTCTACCGCACTTGGGCTTGGCTCTAGAGCACTTACAAATGGATACGGGACACATGACCGTTAATAGTGTCAAATTACTAAGTGATATGGGACAGAAGTTTTGTGTGTGACTTAGATGCAAGTGGTCAGAGAGAATAATTGGTTCAAAGCATAACCTACCATGTTATCCTGATCATTTGACGGACAGGTCACTAAGATAGGGGTTCAATCGCAAGATACTTCCATTTATGCACGAGACCTTCGGACTTTTGAGAAACCATTTATTATGGAAATGGCGGGGAATTGTTGGAGTAATTTTCATTAAATGGAAATTTAATAAAATAATTATTTCCATGAAAATGGCTATGGGAATATATTTTTGATTATGCCTAAACAATAATTAATTATATTAATAATTGATTATTGTAATGCACCTTTTGGTAAATAATTGATTTGATTAATTATTTATGAAGGGTTACAAGTTAAATTGGATTGTTAACTAACTTAGACCTTTTAATGAAATGGTGCATTTGTGAAGAGATATGTCCCTTTTGAAGTAGTATTTATGAAAGGATGTTATTTTTTTATGAAGAGTCATGATATCTTTATAAATATTGGCATGATGGCATATGAATGGTGTGCCTTTGTTGTGCGTGATAGAGAGATTTATACTTTCACTAGAATCCCTTGAATTTATGTAATATCTTGGACACTTAGGGTCCTATCTTCGTGAATGCAACACGCAGATATGGGAGGCTTCTTTATATCCCAAAGACCTATTCTGACAGCCCTGTTACATGTGTGGGTGAACAGTCTTCAGGAAAAGCATACTTACACCTACCCAGAAGCCTCGGTTAATTTGACACGGAGTTTGTCTGTGACAAACTGAGATATGTATCCATCAAACTGAATTTTTACACCAACACTCCATCCATGACCCATCGCTTTGAGTTTTTGGGACCTATGCGATGAACGCGAACAACGGTGTAGACCATCAAATGCTTGTCATAAGCCTCAACCCTGTTTCCTTGTTCAATCATTTTACAAGTTGTTTGGAATAGATATAGAGATCTTAATGAGCTTCTTCTGGTTTGTCCTTCTACAGGTCTAAAGACTATTACGCTAATATGAGATTAGACTTGTTCAATGGGTTGGGACCCGCCCGACTCGACCCGACCCGAAAAAGTGAGGGCTCGGGCAGCTGTTTTTTACCTCTGACCTAACCCGACCCTCAATTTGAGGGTACCCGCACATGGTGAGGGTTGGGATCGGACACAGATTCTGACCCACTGACCCGACCCAATCAAAAACACGGGCAGTGTTAGGGTTTCATACTTTCATTTGCTTTGCTCGTTGATTTCCTCCATCTTGCTCGCCTCTCCCTCTCCAATCCAGATCTACCTCTCCTCCCTTTGCCTAAGTTCAGCCGGTTACTTGGTTGCTGATGTCGGTGACTCGTCTGTGCTTCTAGTGGTTTGCGCGTTTCATCTGCTGCTGCTGTGGTTTGTGTTTCGTCTAGTTCACCTCCTATCATCGGCGACTCCGGCTGCTTACTGTCACCGGCGACTTCTGTTGCTGACCCCAGCCACTCCTCACGGATTTGCTTCGGGTACATCAAGTATCGTCCAGCCACAAGCTTCAGTCACCCCGGCCACTCACGGTGACTCTTGCTTCAGTCACCACAAGGTATTTTGCTTGACCTTGACATTTTTCTGATGCTGGTTTTCTTGAGTAGCTTTAATTCATGATTTGAGCTTAGAAGATTAAGATTTAAGTCCTCTATTCTCACTCTTAGAAGTTAGTTAGCTATGCTACTGTTGGTTCAACATAGCCTTTAATTCGTGAATCATGGCTGTTCATGCTACTGTTGGTTCAACTGTTATCAAGTTCTTATTGATCTTTGATTTTTCTCTAATTGTACTTAGTTAGCTATGCTTTGCTTCAATGTTATGATTGTTATGTGTTTCCTTTCCTTTGTAGATAGGTTTGTTTTCTTATATGAAATTCACGATTTGAGATGTAATGTTTTAAATGTGGTGATGCTCTTTGTGGCTCACGATTTGAGTTTTAATGTTGTCAATGGGTTGAAAGATGGTGATACTTTTTGTGGTTCTGGATTAATTGCTTCAAGGTTATGATTTTTCTGTTTTTAGACGCTCTTTGAGCTTTAGTGTTTTAAATGTTTTGAATGTGGGGTTAAAAGACAGTGATGGTGCCATATTTGATTCGATTATATGTCTTGTTTTAGATATGGAGTCTACAAGTAATACGAGTAGGGCTCCCATGGAGAATAGAGTTCCACCATCTGGGCAAATAGCACTGAGAAGTGCCAGTTGAGGATGGTTATGCAGAGTATGAGCAACGTTCAAACAAACCAAAGGGGCAGTCAAAGGTATGGGATGAATATGAAAAAATTAAAGGCCTTACACGAGCTGAAAGTAAAGCTAAGTGCAAGCATTGTGAAATTGTGTTGGGTGCTAATAGTAGACATGGAACTTCTCATCTTAAATGCCATTTAGATAGATGTGCTAAAAAGGTTTATTATGATATTAAGCAATACATGTTGTCTGCTGATACTAGTGCCGATGGTTCTACTGTTTTGACCAAGTTTAGGTATGATGAAGCTCAAGGTAGGAAGCTTGTGTTAACGTCTTGGTGGAGGATTCACGTCCATTTGACATTGTTGAGAAGTGAGGGTTTAGAAAGATGGTGAAAGGATTTAATCCCCAATTTAGAGCTTTTAGTACTCACACTGCAAGGAGAGAACGCTTCAAAATGTATATGAAAGAGAGAGAAAATGTCAAAGATTTAGTGGGTTATTCCAAAACATTGCACATTCTACTTCTTGTTCGGGTGGTGAATTTTCTGTTGATGATAACCAAGCTGAATTGGATGATTGGGCTATGTTTGTCACTCAAGAGACAACACATACCCAAACGGGTAAGTGTGAGCTTGATTTATATTTGGGAGAACCGAACCATTCGAGGACTGAGGATTTGGACATATTGGATTATTGGTTCAAGACTTCCGCTAGATATCCACTCTTGCACTTATGGCTCGTGACCTCTTAACTATTCCAATTTCAACTGTAGCCTCTGAATCGGCTTTTAGCGTTGGTGGAAAAACAATAAGACCGACAAGAAGCTCTTTGAAGACAAATACTTTGCAAGCTTTGATTTGTCTTTGGGATTGGATGCTAGTGATGAAGGAAGGTATTACATTCATTTTCTATGATTCATTCATAAATATAGTTAATGTTTATGATTTAATGGATATCTCTAACATATACTGTTTATTTTGCTCAATTTTAAATGGTTTGAACTTAAAGGTGAAGACAAAGAGGATAGCAGCTCAAGTGATTAAGATGATTGTGAAGATATGGCTGGCGAAGATGAAAGCATAATTGTTTGAAAAGATCAAAGGGGTAAGTTTTGTAATATCTCATTTTTGTTTCTTCATTCTTCTTTAAAGCCTTAAAAAGTTTCATGAACTCATGATTAAGGTTTACTCTTTTTTGGTCTATATTGAAAAGCAAAATGTATTTTGGTGATTTTCTGGTGCTAATTTTTGTCATTATGGTGCTGATTTTTGTGCTGCCAGGTGTTGTGTTGTTTTCTTTGGTTGTTGTTTTGTGTTGCTGTCATGTTGCCGACTTGCTGCTGTGTTGCTGCCTTGCTACTATGGTATTGTTGTGTTGCTGGTATTGGTGTGTTGCTGGATGAAGTTGTTTTGATGTTAGAAATCATTGTTTTAAGCGAGCACGTTGTTGCAGTTAATAAATTCAAACACTAGAATTATTGTAATAATCATAGACTCATAGTAAATGTTGGAACATCATCATGTTGCTACGGCCTTTGTTCGTAAAGGTTCTTTGATGTTGAACTTTGTGTGAGAAAAAAAAACTTTTACAAAAATCTAATTTTATATATATAGGGCTTGAGGGTCGGGTACGACCCGCTGATCCGAGGGTACCCACAGGGTCAGGGTCAGGGCTGGAGGTATGTTGACCTGTATGAGAGTCGCGTAGGGTCAAGGTCAAGAAAACCCTAACTACCGACCCTCATGATCCAACCCTCAACCTGCCCCGACCCGCATTTTGATCAGGTCTATCTGAGATACATAAGTGGGAGAAAGTATTGAGGAAGTGGTAGAACTTTCATAGTCTTCAGCATCCGCACTTGCCATCGTTGTCAACGAGGAGGTAGATTTTATGTTCCATACGTCCAAATCTATGCCAGTTCCAATGATAGGGCTATTTTCTGTACTCTCTTCTTCTAATTTAATACTTTCATCATCATTAAGAACCACCCTTGAGTTGGAGGTAACTTGGAGATGAATGTTCTACACTTCTGGCCCTCTAGGCACGATAACGGGGAAGTAGGTCATGCTACATGGGAGGAAACCAACTGATAGTTTTCGATTTTTAAAATTTTTTGTTAATGAACACATTTTTTGTTTGACATTGGTGATTTTTAGGTATTTTTCTTCAAATTTTTATTTTTTTATAAAATTTCTCAAAAACATAAATAAATAAATAAATATATATATATCAAAGATATTTGTTACAAAATTTTCTTTCTATATGAGTTTTCTAAAATTTTGTTTCCATATGATTTTTCTAAAGTTGGAGAGCAAACACTAAAAAAATTTGTTTTTCATTTCATTAAATGTATCTAGTTTCTACCAAATTCTTTATATTCTGCACGATAAATAGTTTTCATTTCAATCTATAACTCTTTTAAAATTTCTTTCTCTTGAGAAAAAAATTCTGTCATAAAATATTTTCCTTTTACAAAAAAGTAATTTTTCTATTTTTTCAGGGAAAATATAATACTTTCATGAATTAAGATAGTATAAGCTAAATAAAACAAAATCTAATTTACAAAGTTAGTTCGTTGGCAAGTTATTTTGAAAACATCCTAAATGCCGTAAATATTTTCTCTAAAGTTATTCTAGAAAAATATTTGTCCAAAATATTTTTATAAATTAATGATTAATAAGTCAATCAAAATATCTTCCTAATTTTCTCCACCAAAAATAAATAATTTTCTAAATTAAGAAAATATAAACAAAATATTTTCCCTAATCTTTTCAAACAAAATGAGTATTTTTTAAATTAAAAAAATAAAAATCAAACTTAATAAAATGTAATTTACATATTTAATTGGTCCCTTTTACAATCTATTTCTAAATCGCACCCTAAATTTTTTTAAGATATGCTAAGAACCCCAATGATATGACAAGCTTTTTTAAAAAATGTTAAATTATTTATCTATGTGGCAATGCCACATAGGAACAAGACACTTATCATTTTTGTTTTATTATATATGTGACAAATGTGTTTTGCTGCAAGACACTTATCATTTTTGTTTTACAAATTTTCTCAAGCGTACAAGTTTTCAATTTTGTTTATTTATTTATTTGTTTGTTTGTTTGTTAAATCCTCAAAGCACCCCATATTTTTACCGGTTTTCACATACAAACGAAAATGAGGCGTAATCATATGTCCCAAGAATCTGAAACTACTCCAATGTAGCCACTAAATAGTGTAAATATATAATTTACATTTAGAAGCAATGAACTATTAATTTCATAGATATGAATCTAATGTCTGATTTATTTTTTGTACACCGATAATTTACATATCAATAACGTACACCAGGGTATTAAAAAAAGGCATCACTTGTCATAAAAATCATTAATTAAAAGAATAATTTATTAGACATACTTGTTCAACTTTCACTGAAGATAAAAAACTAGAGGGTCCTCTCCACCTAACATAAATCCCCAGAATTTTATATTACAAACGTATGTACCTTGCTAATACTAGATACATACATTGCGCGTGTGACTCACACTCAAATAGGTAAAGGTTCACTACAATCAGGAACAAGTTTACTACAAAAGGTTCACTATAATTAGGCCAAAGTTCACTACATAGCATAAAAGATTCAATATTGGAGCAAAATTAAGATGTAAAGTCATCAAAAATCCACCATCATCAAATAAGAATATAGTAACATCCACATCTATAATTTTAAATCAGCAATCAGATCTAATATCCATAACTTCAATAAGCATCAATATCATTCATTGGGTAAGGGTTAGCTTCTTATAGTAATAGTGGCTGAAAATCATATTCCTGTTCGTTGGATTCTTAATGTTGAGAACCTTCAATATAATAAGAATGTTAGTAATTATTATGTTCGTTAACTAATAGTTATTTTATGAATAAGACAATTTGAGATTGTTATTAGTTGATAATTTTTAGTGGATCTTTTCGACAATGTATTGATAATGTTAATGTATCTTTTTTTGATGACAATGTATTTTTCTTACCTATATTGTACTTTTGTTTTTTGCAGTGTATCTTTTTTTAATAATTTTGGATATCCACATCTATAAAAATATAGGAGTATAAACTCTCATTTCTCTCTCTGAGACTGAGAGACCGTGAGAGAAAAGGCAGCAAGAGGGAACTTAAGCAAGAGAAACATCCATGGAGAAAGGCGACATGGAAGCGCCATTGTCTGAGACCAAAAATGAGAGGGAGAACAAAATCATGGAAGAGGCGAAGAAACAATTATGCTTGGCAAGGCCACTGTAAAGCTTGTCGTGGAGCTACAAATTTAACCACTACTTCGATTTATAAATAATTTTTATAGCGTAGGAAAGTAGGGATCGATATATGAGGAAAGATTATGTCAAAAAGCTAATTTAATCCTAAATAATTTTCCTAATCTAATTTATTATTTCCTCTCTTTGTATTTCTAAAATAAATAAAAATCTGGAAAAGTACTCAATATTACTCCTAAATATTCTAGATTTAATTCTGAAAATAAAACAGTAATTAGCTATCCTAAATAATCTAGAAAAATAAAAAGAGAATAATAACTCAATCTTCAACTAGAAATCAAAACAGAAAATAATAAACAGAAAATAAATACTAAAACTCACAAACAGTGACCTAAACTAATATTCTTCAAGTTTATAAGTGTATAACTCTAGAATTATATCAAATTAATTTCAGAAAAATCAAAACAGAAAATCACTGCAGATAACTAAAACAGAATATTCAATCTGAAATTAGAAATAAAATAAACTACACTAATATAAATGCGAAATTAATCAACAAAATTACCCTAATTGAAGCACATAATTTTCTGGACTCAATAACACCTAATAAACGTGAAATAAATATTAAAAACGAAATTTCCAGATTTATTGAAATAAAAACCTGCACATATCAAATTCACGAAATACTTCTGAAAAATTATCAAATAATTCCCAAAAATTAAGAAATTAAATAGAGGCAGATTAGGACACTTTATAAACCCTAGGGTTGATTAAAAATTGAAAAAAAGTGAAATAAACTATTTTTAACCTAATTTTTAACAAATCGGTAATTAAACAATAAAACAGAATATAAATCAAATCTAAAATTATAACCACTCTAAAAATCAAAATCTAACTAATCTAAAATTACCAAGACACTCCTAAAAGATTATTATTTTGGGGGGGTAAACGAAATTTATATCAAAGCTAATAATTGAAAAATAAAAATTGACAACCTAAACAAATTAACTAAAAGCAACAAATAATTATCAAAAGATATCAAATTTATGAGAAAATGCTTAGCATAATCTATATCCACCATACAAATTAATATTTATCATTAGCACATAAGTCGATCTCACCCATAAGTTAAAATGTAGAAGACACCCACCAGTGGATCTTTCCCGTTTTTCCTTATATTATAGTTTAATTAGGTCTAGCCCTAATATAAACTCTACTAATTTGATAACGCTTACATCAGCATAAGAATTTAATCAAACTAGAGCATTACGTACTAGAAAAATATCATCTAACACTTTGTAACCAATTTACCAGCAAATCGATTTAACAAAGATCTAAAACGATTACCTAATTAAAAGAGATGGGTTTGAGTCATCCATGATTAACTAGGGTGATACTAATACTTAAAAGATGATAACTTTTACGTATTAAAGCCCTTTAAACTATCATATGAATTCGTATTAAACTAACTAGCATGCATTCTAATTAATATAATACGAATATCATGAACGATAAATACTAATCGCTATAGAATCATGAATATAAATCAACTAGACAATAAAGTATGAAACTTATTTCAAAATCATCAACTTAGCATGGTTTCAAATAGATTATACTAAGCACAAAAAAAATTACTCACTTATATTTAAAATAAAATCACAAAATTCCAAAGAGTTCATGTTTAATAATTAAAAAAATAAAACAAAATAAGACAAAGTAAACAAAAAAAAGAAAAGAAAAGAAAAGAAAAGAAGAGTAGGGCCGTGAGATTTTTGCTGGGTGCGTGGTGTGATGATAAGAGATGATGACGGTGTTGGCGAAGTGATGAAGGCTTGATGGATGGTGAAGAAGATGAGCTGCGTTAGGTTATTCTTGGCTGCTGTTAGCTTTGAGGTGCCACGGCTGATGGGTTTAAGCAGATGATGGTGATGGGATGATGATGATGATGGGAAGGAGATGGTGATATGGTGATGTGAGGGTTGAAGGGTGAGAGATGATAGGAGAAGATGGGGCTGCCGTGGGTTGTTCTATATTATAGGATGATGATGGGGATTATAATTTATAGTGAGGGTGATTAGGGTTAGTGAATAGGATTTCCTTCTTCCTTTCTTTCTTAGACTTCTTCTCCCTCAAGACTTCTAGCTCTTTTCCAACTCTTGAAACCCTAGCACAATTAAATAATTATGAAAATAATATTTTTCATAAATTATTAATTTTGGACCGTCTTTATAGCCAAGCGTGTAAAACCCGAGTTTCGACGTCCTCTCTTCTCCTCTTTATTTTATTAATGCTAAACCTGAAAAATATATAAAATAAGATAAATTAGACAAAATAATATATATAATATAATCGAAATAATTAATAAAACAATGCATGATTTTTGGCTTAACAAATTCCCCCACACTTAGACTTTGGGCGTCCTCGACTTAAAAAACAGATCCTCTTTCTTTCTTATAAAGTCATGCATAACTATGATATTCATACTAGGCATTGGCTTGCTTTAAAAACAGTTTTATTGAAAATTAAATAGTTTTTCCTCCAACAAGTGAATAACTACTAAACTTCCAACTACCATCAAAGAGTTTATTCATCAACCTCACAACGTTTCCTTAATGAAATAACAAGATCAATAATTATCCATCTCTTTAAGTATGCATACACCGATCAAGAGGTCTAAAAAGTTTGCGATAGAAAAGTTGAAGTGCGGTATGGCTATAGAGACTATTAAACTAGGTAGAATAACTCATTGAATTGATAAAAAACTTGCTTTGTATTTATTTTTCTCTTCTTCCTCTTCTTTTTTTTTCCCCCCAAACTCCACTTGTGCACATATTCGAAGCCCATATAGGGTCTTAGAAATTAAACACTTCCTATCTCACACTCATCCGAATAGAGGTGCTGGAGCAAACATTTTATTTTCATCATTATTTTTATTTATTTTAATGATTCACTAGTATGGGAAGCAAGCTTTCCAGTGGTAGTATTGCCTCAAAGGGTAGCACCCAATAGCGCATGCCTCAAAGGGGTACTTGTCATTTCCGACTTTAATGAGTTATTCTACTAATTCAATAGTCTAAGAAAATTGGCTAGGTCATTTTATTACCTCTGAAGCGGATATAATACATGACCAAATAAGATGAACAATCATGATAGTTACTCGTTAAAGAGATATATGAAGATCAACTCAAACTTATCTAAATGACAGTTAGCATGCTCAGAAGTTTTCACTTATAGAAGGATAAACTATAAATAGCTAAAAAAAAATTTTAAGCAAGCAAGCCTAGCATAAACTCATATCATGCATCATTTATAAGAAAAAAAAAATTTTTTTACTCGTTTTTTTTTCAAGAATAAATACTGTAGGAATTAAATGCAGGATGCCCCCCACACTTAATTCATGTATTGTCCCTAATACATGCAAAAAGATAGCAATAATTAAAATAAAAGCAAAATTAAATGGGTACTTCACTAAAAACGTTAGGTTGCCTCCCAACCAGCGCCTTTGTTTACCATCGTTAGTTCGATGTTATGAAGCTCCTGGATCCTCTAGTTGGATCTCTTCCACTAGATCATCATTAATCTGGTATGACACTTTTTGAAACTCAGTATGATCAAGACTCTTAGTAAGTACAGTCAAAAATTCATCTTCATTGGACAAGTCATAAATATTTTGGGACAACTCATCAATAACATCAAGTGCATACACGTAATTCACATCAGCAGGAAATCTCATGGCATCAAAAATATTAAATTTAATCACTTCACCATCAAATTCCATGGTTAATGTTCCTTCATGCACATCAATTTAGTCATAACTGTTTTCAAAAATGGCCTGCCAAGTAAGATGGAAATATCATGACATGCATCACCCATGTTCATCATATAAAAATCAGTAGGAAATACAAGTTCATTTACTTGAACTAAGACATCCTCTAACACTCCATCTGAATGAATACTGCTCCTATCAACTAAGTGAAGCACTACACCAGTTTTCTTTAACTTTTCTAAGTTCAGTTTGTCATAAACAGAGCTAAGCATAACATTAATGGAGGCACCCAAGTCAAGCATAGCCTTATCAAAGTAAAAATTTTCTATCTTACAAGGAACAAAAAACACACCTGGGTCTTTGCATTTAGGGGGAAGTTTCCTTTGAAAAACTACAGACACATTTTCCTCCACACTTACCTTTTCATTCCCTACTAACTTTCTTTTAGTAGTACATAATTCTTTCAAGAACTTAGCATAACGAGGCACCTGTTTAATGGCATCAAGGAGAGGTATGTTGATCTCTACCTTCTTTAATGTCTCTAAGATCTCTTGATTAGCCTCATTCACCTTAAAAGTAGGGTTTCAAAATCTACTAGGAAAGGATGGAATTGGCTTATAAGGTTCTCTTTTCTTCTCTCCTATTTCCCTAGTAGTTTGATTAGAATCTATATTTAACTCTGGTTCTGCTCCTTTGACCTCTAACTCAAGCTCAACCTCTCTACTCTCCCTAGGCTCTTGTAACTCTTTCCCACTCCTTAGTGTTATGGCACTAACATTCTCCTTAGAGTTAGGGTAAGGCTGAGATGGTAACCTATTTTGCGTTTAACCTTGCAAGTTGCTAACTATGATATCAGTTACAGTCTGTTTCTCTTGAACCTGCTTAAGAGTTGTCTCCAAAATTTGGAATCTATCATCCATCTTCTTAAGGACTTATTCTAGTAGGAAGTTGATCCTATCTTGATTAAAAAGTTGACGAGATGTTTGGTCAAAACCAAGTGGATTGGTTTGAGGGTCATACCTAAGGTTAGGGTGGTCTCTCCATCCTTCATTATAGGTGTTAGAATAGGGATTACACCTCCTTTGACCTTGGTTAGAATAGACAGCATTAATATTATCCTCTTGAAGTGTAGGACATGCATCAATAGGATGCCCCTCTAGATGACAAATGCCACATATGACTGCTTTTTGAACTCCCCCAGTAATAATCTTATTTAACATAGCAGTAATGCGAGATAACTGACTCTCTACAGATGAGTTAGAACCAATCTCATTAACCCTTTTAATTTGTGACTCCCTAGTACCAAACTGTTGAGTATTTTGGGCCATTAAATTAAATAAGTTTCTAGCCTCTATTAGAGTTTTATTAACTAGAGCCCCCACTAGCAGCATCAACCATATTATGATCCATAGGACGCAAACCCTCATAAAAATATTGAATCAACAACTGTTCAATTATTTGATATTGGGGACAACTCGCACACAGTTTATTAAATCTTTCCCATTACTCACCAAAAGTTTCCCCATTCATTTGTTTGATTCCACATATCTCCTTCCTAATAGATCCAATTCGGAATGTTGAAAAAAATTTCTCTAAAAATGATTTATGCAATGCAGTCCATGTAGAGAACGATCCAGCAGGCATGTAATACAACCAATCTTTAGCATTACCACGCAAAGAAAAAGGAAAAGCTCTCAACCTAATTTGGTTTTCAGGAATCCCCTCAGGCACCATAGCGGAGCATGTAATAAGGAATTCACTAATATGACGGTGTGGATCCTCTCCATCTAATCCATGAAACTTAGGCAATAGATTGATGAATCTAGAGTTTAGGGGTTTATCTAATGCAGCATAAGTAATGGACATAGGTTGGGTTTCTAGGTTAGGGGCAGCAAGTTCTTGAAGAGTGGACATTCTTACCTCTTAAATCTTAAGACTTACTGGGTTAGGACAACTCTCTTTGTTTTTAGCTTTCAATGTTTACTCCTTGTCCTCTCCAATTTTCTTACCACTCCTTAATCTCATACATTACGGGAAATCCACAAAAAATTAAAATACTAGAGTTAAAACAAATAATAAAAGTAGTAAAATTAAATAGAAGTAAACTAGCAATTTATTTTCTTTCCCCGGCAACGGCGCCAAAATTTGTGAAGCTTGTCGTGGAGCTACAAATTTAACCACTACTTCGATTTATAAATAATTTTTATAGTGTAGAAAAGTAGGGATCGATCCACGAGGAAAGATTATGTCAAAGCTAATTTAATCCTAAATAATTTTCCTAATCTAATTTATTGTTTCCTCTCTTTGTATTTCTAGAATAAATAAAAATCTAGAAAAGTACTCAATATTACTCCTAAATATTCTAGATTTAATTCTGAAAATAAAACAGTAATTAGCTATCCTAAATAATCTAGAAAAATAAAAAGAGAATAATAACTCAATCTTCAACTAGAAATCAAAACAGAAAATAATAAATAGAAAATAAATACTAAAAATCACAAACAGTGACCTAAACTAATATTCTTCAAGTTTATAAGTGTATAACTCCAGAATTATATCAAATTAATTTCAGAAAAATCAAAACAGAAAATCGCTGCAGATAACTAAAATAGAAAATTCAATCTGAAATTAGAAATAAAATAAACTACACTAATATAAATGCGAAATTAATCAACAAAATTACCCTATTTTAAGGACATAATTTTCTAGACTCAATAACACCTAATAAATGTGAAATAAATATTAAAAACAAAATTTCTAGATTTATTGAAATAAAAACCTGCACATATCAAATTCACGAAATAATTCTGAAAAATTATCAAATAATTCCCAAAAATTACGAAATTAAATAGAGGCAGATTAGACACTGTATAAACCCAAGGATTGGTTAAAAATTGAAAAAAAGTAAAAGAAACTATTTTTAGCCTAATTTTTAACAAACCGGTAATTAAACGATAAAATAGAATATAAATCAAATCTAAAATTATCACCACTCTAAAAATCAAAATCTAACTAATCTAAAATTATCAAGACACTCCTAAAAGACTATTATTTTAGGGGGTAAACGAAATTTATGTCAAAGCTAATAATTGAAAAATAAAAATTGACAACCTAAACAAATTAACTAAAAGCAACAAATAATTATCAAAAGATATCAAATTTATGAAAAATGCTTAGTATAATCTATATCCACCATGCAAATTAATATTTATCATTAACACACAAGTCGATTTCATCTATAAGTTAAACTGTAGAAGACACTCATTAGCGGATCTTCCCCGTTTTTCCTTATATTATAGTTTAATTAGGTCCAACCCTAATATAAACCCTACTAATTTGATAACTCTTACACCAATGTAAGAATTTAATCAAACTAGAGCATTACATACTAGAAAAACATCATCTAACACTTTGTAACCAATTTACCAGCAAATCGATTTAACAAAGATTTAAAACGATTACCTAATTAAAAGAGATGGGTTTGAGCCATCTATAATTAATTAGGGTGATACTAATGCTTAAAAGACGATAACTTTTACGCATTAAAGCCCTTTAAACTATCATATGAATTCATATTAAACTAACTAGCATGCATTCTAATTAACATAATACGAATATCGTGAACGATAAATACTAATCGTTATAGAATCATGAATATAAATCAACTAGACAATAAAGCATGAAACTTGTTTCAAAATAATCAACTTAGCATGGTTTCAAATAGATTATACTAAGCACAAAAAAAATTACTCACTCATATTAAAAATAAAATCACAAAATTCCAAAGAGTTCATGTTTAATAATTAAAAAATAAAACAAAATAAGACATTAAAAAAAAAACAAAAGAAAAGAAGAGTAGGGCCGTGAGATTTTTGCTGGGTGCATGGTGTGATGAAAAGAGATGATGATGGTGTTGGCGAAGTGATGAAGGCTTGATGGATGGCGAAGAAGATGAGTTGCGTCAGGTTATTCTTGGCTGCTGTTAGCTTTGAGGTGCCACGGCTGATGGATTTAAGGAGATGATGGTGATGGGATGATGATGATGATGGGAAGGAGATGGTGATATGGTGATGTGAGGGTTGAGGCGTGAGAGATGATAGGAGAAGATGGGGCTGCCGTGGGTTGTTCTATATTATAGGATGATGATGGGGATTATGATTTATAGTGAGGGTGATTAGGGTTAGTGAATAGGGTTTTTTTCTTCCCTTCTTCCTTAGACTTCTTCTCCCTCAGATTTCTTCTCCCTCAAGACTTCTAACTCTTCTCCAACTCTTGAAACCCTAGCCCAATTAAATAATTATGAAAATAATATTTTTCATAAATTATTAATTTTGAACCGTCTTTATAGTCAAGCGTGTAAAACCCGAGTTTCGACGTCCTCTCTTCTCCTCTTTATTTTATTAATGCTAAACCTGAAAAATATATAAAATAAGATAAATTAGACAAAATAATATATATAATATAATCGAAATAATTAATAAGACAATGCATGATTTTTGCCTTAACAGTTACTAATATCAGTGAATTTGTTGTTGAATTCCTTGGAATTAATGTCAATTATGTTTGTGGGTCATCTTGGTGAACTCTCTCTTTCTGCTGCTTCCATGGCTTCTTCCTTCGCCTACGTCACTGGCTTCAACTTGTTGGTTTGTAATGTCCCCATTTTCTCTAATTTCTAATTTAATTTATTTTCTTGCAATAATTCAAATTCAAAATTTGTGAGCTTCTAGCTTTTACAGGAATTTTTGATTTGTGCCGAAGAGATCGATGGTAGTCAAGTTGATTTCTACCCTTTCTTTCATGCTCTCCACGAGGGTTTAAGTCTTAGGGAAATTAAACAATGTACTTCCTTTTGCGGAAATTTTCAGTTTCAGGGTTGAACTTGTCCTCTATATATAGTTTGACACCTGCCTCCTTCCCTAGAAACTATTGTAACCCATTGAGTTGCCCAAGATAGAGTTCGGGTTGGCCCTGCTCACTAATCTTCTAAAAAATATATTTTTTGATTTGCAGATTAGACAATCTCCATAGAACTAAATTTCATAACCTGTATTTCACTAAGAAATGGCAATACAGGTCGGTTTAGGTGGTTTGACATTTGGTTCTCTTGAGTAAGATATTAGGTTGAGTTTTATAGATAAAGAAAATTTATTCTGAAAAAACTGATTTATTCCTTTATGAGTCAATAAGAGTAGTTCGATTTTAATAAATAGATGCCCAAAGACCAAAAAATGTTACTATGAAATTATATCCGCAATGACAAGACCTACATCTTAAATAATCTGGCTCATTTTGATTACGGCTCTTGTTTATATTATTGATAATTTGATCATATTTTGATTAGCGCAATTTGATTACCACAGAGGATGACCATGAAGGGAAAACAAGGTTACACACAGATCCGAGCTCAATCTCCAATTAAGTTTGATTTAGGGCATGTTCTTTTTGTGGGTAAATAGGGGTGGGCAAAAGGTTGAAGTGGGTTGAGGTTGGTTAAGGTAAGTTAAAGTTGGTATTTTTTTAGTGGGTTGAAGTAGGTTAAAGTGGGTTGAAATTAGTTGAAGTAGGTTGAAATTAGTATATTTTTTTGGTGGTGGGTTGAAGTGGGTTAAAATAATGAGAATGTGATTATGTGTGATAATTTATGAAGTTATTGTAATTTTTAGTGCATTTTTTTTGCTGAATGGTAATTTCATAATTTTGTAACTATTTTTCTGGTAGTTGGAGGCTGCACAACTTGTCAATTATTTTTAACGATTTGGGTTACAAAAGTTATTGATGATAGCTTTTTATATACATGCCTTTTTTTCATGGGTAAATTTGAAAATATCAACCTAAACCCACTTCAATCCACTTCCACTATCAACGAAAGTTCAATTTATGACATTAAAGAAATTCTACCTACTTCCAGTGATCTCAACCTACCTTAACCTATTTCACCCTTTTATCCACCCCAAGTTACTTATAAATTTCCACCATTTTCAAATCATACTACTTTGCAAAAATAATTAAATCTCACATGACACTTTACAAATTATTAAATTTATGCAGGGGTGGGTTGAAGTTGGTTGAAGTGGATTGAGGTAGGTTGAGATTGATTGAAGTGGGTTGAGGTTTGTATTTTTTTCAGGTGTGTTAAAGTTGATTGAAGTGGGTCGAAGTAAGTTGAAGTGGGTTGAGGTTGGTAAATTTAAAATGACCTACGATAAGAATCGGGCCTTATTCTTTGCACACTGATAATTATTTGCAATTTTGCATATTAGTAACTTACGCTAGGTATTAAAAAAGGGCATTAAAAGACTCGCGTGACATGAAAATCATTAATTAAAAGGATAATTTATTAGAAATACATGTTCAAATTTCATTTGTATATACATATATATACCAATCTAACCAATTTGACCACCGATAATTAGAGTTGACAAGTAGGTCATTCGGTTCAGGTACGAGTCGGGTTAGGTTCGGGTCGGGTCATACTTTGGGTTAGAGGGTATTTTGGGTCGGATCGGTTGAACATCAGTTCGGATGAATTTTGGGTCAATTGATTTTTGCTCCAGTACATTTGTCATGCAAAAATAAGCAGCTTTTTAAAAAATTTCGGGTCGAGTATGACTCGGTTTGGGTCAATTCAAATTTCGGGTCTATTTTTAAGTGAGCATATTTTAGATGCCAGATTAGGTGTGGGTCCGAGCCGTTCGATTCGAATCTCAAATCTCATGTTAGTTTTGTTAGATCTAGTGATAATTAGTATAACCTGATTTTTACCGTTGTTAACGTGCATCCTTGATCAACCACATAAATTATGTATAAAAACGAAATAAACAAATCATGATGATAATACACAAAATATTATACACAATGTATATGCGAGCTTTTGTCCAGAAAAGCAGATCGAATCTCCCTCCAGAGAAAATAAACATAATTTGTTGCTTTTTTATTTAAAAAAATGATAAATTTTACTAGACGACATAGGGCACACCTGTTCAATGATTCCTATGCGCGTAAACTTCTTATTACCATTATTTCTTTCTTTTTATTTTTTTTCTTTTTGACAAATGATTGCCTATACAAATCGATTTCAACAGAAGAACAATATTTCTGTCATATCCTTATAATACATACTCTATCTATAAATTATCCATAACAATACAGATTGGCTTAAATAGTTAAACACTTATTTCTTTTAAATAATATCTCGAATTCGAATCTTGTAAATTGAAAAAATCTATGATGGAAAAACTCTACCTTTTATTGGATCAACTGTAGCCCGACTCTAATAAAATGTAGAATCCAAGACTAAAAATCTATAAATTATTCATGCATAATAATAATATAAATAAATATTATGTCATTATACGTAAGTAATTTTCTAGATGTAACTAAATATCTTTGAGTGTAGGATATAATTTTATAATTGCAAAAATACCAGCATCATCTAGTTATTAAAATTAGAATGGATTTGATTCCCCCTTTGATCATCACAACTCACACATTCACAAGAATGGATTCGACACAAAATCCGACGCCATACGTTGAATGCTCTGTACGTTTTTGCGATTGGAAGGATTAAGCATACAGCTTACAACTCCTTACTATTTTTTACAACTTCTTATATTTCATTACATTTGCTTACATTTTCTTACATCTCCTTACATCTTCTTACATCTTCTTATATCTCCTTATATCTTCTTACATCTTCTTATATCTTCTTATATATTTTTAATAACAATCAACTTGTCATCTATTTTTTTCTTATATTTATCGAAGTATGTATATATTTTTTTATATACTACCAATATGAAAAATCTTAAACTTTTTTATGAATATAATATTTGTATAAACATAAAAACAAAATTTAACAATGTGAATTGATATTTGAGTTTCGACATGAAGTATATATGTCATTATAGAGAAAATAAGCCAACATGTTTTGAAATTATAATACGAAAATTACATTTATGTTTGAGTTTCGACATAAATCATGTATGAAAATAGTCAAGCTCTAGGTGATGAAAGCATTTCATCTATTTTATCCCTACATTTATCTATGACAACTTGGTTGTATCATTGTATAATTTAATATTAGATTGAATTTAATTCCAGAATGTTTAATTCAAATAGGATTTCATTTTTAGGGTTCTATTCAATTTTGTCGAGAAAAAATTACTTTTTCTAATTTGCTTATAGGGAGGTGAAACTAATGTTAATATTAAAAAATTACCTCAAATGTGGAACATATTTGATTCTATATATTTGTCGGCTTGAATTTATCTTATTGCTATTTAATTGACTTATTTAAAGTTTTATTTTCGTTAATTATATTATTTCAATATTGTTTTTTATTATCCAAAATGATAACTGCAGAAAAATAGATTATTTTCTATAATTTTAAAATATAATTTGTTTGATAATGTTATAAAATTTATTTCATAAATATCAGTGATACATGTAATTTATTTTCATGAAATAATTTTTTCATAATTCACATACATTAAAGATCAACAATTATCATACATATCTAAATACTATACTACATAATTTTTTAATAATTCAATAACTCCTTATATCTATCCTTACGACTTCTTACAACTCCTTATATCTTCTTACAGCTTCTGACATCTTCTTTCATCTACTTACATCTTCTTATAACTCTTTCTATTTCTTTACAACTTACAGCTGCAACTTATCCCCCCAAAAAAAAAAAAAGACCAGAAGTCCTTGCACAAAGCTACTTTGAAATCAAGTGGTTTTACTATGTATAGGATTTGAACTTTTTACGGTTAATAGAGGATATGACTTGGGATAGAAATTTGTGGAGATTTACGATTACGGTTTTGGATCATTAGGTAGCTAACTTCTTGACACTACTTTGATTTCTAAATGGTAGGAAATATGTGGTGTTGTACTGGCTATTGTACTATTTTGCGTTTGCTATATTTTGTATGTTAGTAGTATCATCATTGCAACTGTGGTGTTGCTCAACACTTCCGATTGTTTAAGTTGTAGACTATTTTTGATCGGGTTAATATTATGTCGCTGCTTACGGTTTAAAGGGGTTTAAAGTTGCAAATATGAACACCCCAAAAAAAGATCTAAAAAGACATCAAATACCCTTGCACAATCAACCAGCCCAACTAGTGAACTAATGATATTTTTTATTTTTCTTTTTTATAAAAAATACGACTGTAAATCAAACAGAAGCAGACAGTGAGACAAGCAGTCATTTCCCTTGGCCCTCTCACTCTAAAAGTCCTTATCCTCCCACTCTCTCTCCTCTAGTCCTGTTCTCACTGTCGGTAGAAGTCATAACCCACCAAGCGCTTTTGGCCAGCCAGCCAGACGACGGTCGACGACCCAGCCGCCACCTAAGTGACACAATGAGACTAGCCTGCAACACCACCGGTCGACTCCCAGGCCACCGTCGACGAGCGGCGCTTCCAGTGCCACCTCGTCCTTAATCTCCATGCCCAAATCCCAACCCCTCCCCCTTTTAATATGTATATTATATTCCACAGAATATATACTCCCCAACCACGTCATCAAATACATATTAAAAAATAAATATATAATAAATATACGTGTGAAAAATATATATACGTGAATAACGAAAATGTGTGCTCCCAAGAGGGAGCAAATAAGAAATTGACCCCCCTTCACAACCTCCTTTCTTTCATTTCCAAACCAAATTTGAGCCTTACAAGTTCAATTAATGCTAATTAGAATTCTGATTTTTGATCACTTGCTTCGCCATTTTTGTTTCATTTTTAATTAGAGCTTTCATGTGGTTTTTTTTAGAGAGAGAGAGAGAGAAGCGGGGGGAGGGAAAGGACAAGAGCAATGCTGGTGGGCAGAAGTGCAGGAGGAGAAAGATTGTGACCCGACATTTGTTCACGAGGACACTTGTAATAGTAAATTATTATAATATTTTATATTTTTTTATATCGTTTAAACTTTATATTATGTATACATAATGATGAATATTAGTAGGTCAGATCCAGCAGGGCCGCCACGGATGCATTCACGTGAGAAATGTGAGACAAGCATAGTTGGTGGTGCGGTTTTCACCTTCAGTACTCCGATAATTGCGTTAAATTATAAATTATTATCATTGGTTCATACGAAGACCGAAAAAATTGAAACAGTACTGACGTTGGCTGCCCTCTCATCACAAAAATGAGTCCCTCTTGATGGCTTTTTTTTTGTTTTGTTTTTTTTTGTAATTTGGAAAAATCATGCAGGTACGTGTATTATTGACCTTACTTTATAAATCAGGACAAAAAAATTCTCTCCCTCCCCCCTTGATTGCAAATACCCAGTTACCCCCTCCTCTCTCTCTCTCTCTCTCTTTCAGACGGACTGAGAGACCGAGGGAAAGAGACGTAAGGGAGAGAAATTGAGCAAGAGAAACATGGAGAGAGGCGAAATGAAGGTGCCGTTGATTGAAACCAAAAACGAGAGAGAGAATAAAATAGCAGAAGAGGTGAAGAAACAACTGTGGCTGGCTGGGCCACTCATGTTAGTGAATTTGTTGTTGAACTCCATGCAATTAATTTCAATTATGTTTGCGGGTCATCTTGGTGAACTCCCTCTTTCTGGTGCTTCCATGGCCTCTTCTTTTGCCTCCGTCACTGGCTTCAGCTTGTTGGTTTGTCTCCATATTCTCTAACTTCTAATTTAATTTCCTGCAATTAATAAAATTCAACATTTGTAAGATCTCCTGCTTTTACATGAATATTGAGTTGATGGGTTTGATGGGTCAAGCTTGTCCTGTGCAGTTTGGCACCTACCCCTTCTCTTCGTTCTTGGGTTGGCCCAGCTCACTAATCTTTTGAAAAATATATTTTTTTGATTTGTATATTAG
The DNA here is from genome assembly GCA_029747015.1 of Carnegiea gigantea. Classification (NCBI taxonomy): domain Eukaryota; kingdom Viridiplantae; phylum Streptophyta; class Magnoliopsida; order Caryophyllales; family Cactaceae; genus Carnegiea; species Carnegiea gigantea. Next base: position 114,910 of record JAKOGI010000779.1, on the reverse strand, counting down.
ATCATTCATTGAACTATGTTTCATGACATATATTTTATTAAGAGCTTACAACAGGGTAGATCAAATGGTTTGACACTTGTTTTGTTCGAGTAAGGGTATGGGTTTTGGTATGATGAATAGAGAAAATCTATTACGGGAAAACTCTATCCTTTATGGGTCAATATCAGCTCGATGTTTGGATTTAGAACACTCTAAAAGCAGAATTTTGATGCGTCTGAATTCTTGGTTTCCCTTGTTTGGTAGATGGGAATGGCGAGTGCCTTGGACACCTTCTGTGGCCAAGCCTATGGAGCAAAACAATATCATATGCTAGGGATACACATGCAAAGAGCAATGCTCATTCTCGTGCTTGTAAGCATACCCTTAGCCGTCATCTGGGCAAACACGGAGCCCATCCTGGTAATCTTTGGCCAAGATCACCGAATAGCGGCCGAGGCAGGAAAGTATGCCCTGGTCATGATCCCTAGTCTTTTTGCCTATGGCCTTCTTCACTCTATCGTGAGGTTCTTACAAACCCAGAACATAGTTTTCCCTATGATGTTGAGCACTGCTGTCACTTCTTTGCTGCATTTGCCACTTTGCTGGGTTTTGGTATTCAAATCAGGTCTTGGAATCAGAGGAGCTGCTCTGGCTAACAATATCTCGTATTGGATGAATGTCGTTTTGTTAGCACTATATGTCAAGTTTTCTTCTTCTTGCTTAAAGACATGGACCGGGTTTTCCTCAGAAGCTCTCCATAATATACCCGCATTCCTCAAGCTTAGCATTCCTTCAGCTTTAATGGTCTGGTGAGTTCCAGTCTGAATACTTATGGACCCTATAACAGCAAAAACATATTAATTAATTGTGCCCGAATCAAGAGCTCAGGATTTTAATGGTATCTTATATTTTTATTTTTATTTTTGACAGTTTGGAAATGTGGTCATTTGAATTGATGGTTCTCTTGGCTGGCCTTCTCCCCAATCCAGCATTAGAGACATCGGTGCTCTCTGTCTGGTTTGTACCAGATTACTGACGAGATGACTGCCATAATGATTAACAAAGAATTTGACCTAATTAAATTGCACTATTCTTCCCTTTCAGCCTCAATACTGCTTCAACCGTGTGGATGATTCCCTTTGGTCTTAGTGGTGCTGTGAGGTATGTCTTTTCTCATTTTCCTCAATGATTTACTCAGTTTTTTGTATCTGCGTCGCATTGTTGATATCATCAGATACAATTCAGTGCACTCAAAAATCTGACCCTTAAACCAAGTATACAACAACAATGTCCAGTGTGGGTCTCTTCTTACGTGGTATGATGCAAACCAAACATATTAAAATGACCCAATTTCAACCCGAAACCAGATAACTCAATTTCAATACCATCTAACCCAAATATTCCAACATCCCCTTCTAAGAGGAGACCTATTTTTCTGAGTTTAGTTTTTGCATTGAGGTTCGTGTGCCAATAATTGAACTGAAATCAATGTCTGTAATGCGGATGCTCCTTACATCTTTATCATTTTTGCAGCACTCGAGTCTCAAATGAACTAGGAGCAGGCCGCCCAACTGCAGCTCGGTTAGCAGTTTCAGTTGTTATGTGCCTAGCCATCAGTGAGGGCATTTTGGTGGGAACGGTCCTGATATTGATCCGAAATATCTGGGGCTATGCTTATAGCAATGAAAAAGAGGTGGTGAAATATGCAGCTGTGATGTTGCCTATGGTTGCTGTATCCCACTTCTTAGATGCGCTCCAAGGAGTTCTTTCTGGTAAAACACAGACCGACCTTGTTTAGGCACTTGTCTTGATTACTTTCTGAGTACTCGTTGAAATAACCTTGAATTGATTTTTGCTCGCTGAAACATGAAGGTGTCGCACGAGGATGCGGATGGCAGAAAATCGGAGCGTATATTAATCTCGGATCATATTACATTGCTGGCATTCCTTCAGCACTTGTGCTGGCATTCGTCTTCCACATGGGGGGGAAGGTACACATTCATCTGAGGAAATTATTTTCGTCATGCTTAATTTCGATAATTATCATACTTCCAATCAGGGTCCATTCGACCATTATCCTCGACTTTCCATATCCATATCAGCCACAAGTTAAGGAATGGCACTTTTTAGACACTCAATCTTGAACACTTTCCAACCCATCTCACACATACAAGAGCTTATGTTTATAACTTTCAGTATTCATGCCATTTGACCATTTGTCTCACACGCAGAACAGTATAGACAATTTGTTGTTTTCTTAATGTAGGGTCTGTGGATGGGAATCATCTGTGCTTTGTGTGTACAAGTTGTTTCTCTCCTCGCCATTACATTGCGAACCAACTGGGATCAAGAAGTAATCAACCGTCTTTATCTCTCTTCTTTCTCGTGTTTTGTGGTCTATTTAGTGTTGTTCTGTGCACCGATACAGGGCTTGTGGTTATTGTTTCAGGCAAACAAGGCAACGGAGAGGGTGTATGAATCAGCCATCCCTGTGGAAGCTGTGTCATGAAGCAGTTGATCACAGATTTTGGCGTTATATGTCAATATCTCTATTATCTCGTGTATGAAGGGATCTATTTATGGCAATTCATGTATATGGTGGAGACAAGTCTACCATCCTTAACCTTGCATCGAATTCACATTTACGATGATATTAATGTAGTGTTTGGTTAGATGTAATCAATTTTGTCATGCGAAGAAGCTTGTAATTGTGTTTTCACTACCTTATTTGATTGCATGAGAGTATTATAATAAGAGAACTATTTTGTAATTATGGTTACCACAAACTAAGTAATCACAATTGCATTGCAAAATTGATTGCATTACATTATCATTACATTACATCCACCCAAACATCACATATGAGAAAAGTCCTTGACTGTTGGAATTTATCCTCCATTGCCCAACTCATTGTGTCCTCGCGTTGAACGCTTTCTTTGCAGTGATGAAGTTCTCGGTTTGCCGATCATCACCATGGAAAAGTAGAGACTTTTCTTCTTTAAAAGGAGGAAAACATTCGATAAATTTCAAGAAAACTACTCACTCTATTTGTCACTTGCTTAGAGTTATAAGCAGTTTATACTGTCGACTGCAATCTAAAAACCCATCCTAAATTTATCCTAATTCACCTTGATGGTAAAAAATTAATGTATCAAGTTTAAAACGAGTCGATAATATGTTTATCATTAGATTATGGAGATAAGAATTTATTTCAAAATTTTACATTTATTCTTATTAGGATATATTTATCGTAACATCATATGACTTTTAATAATAAAATTTTCTTTGTTTTTGTTAAAAACAACTTTGGTCATATGTGCACTACTTGTCCTTTTCTTTCGAATATAAATGCATTGTAGCCATGGACAACCTGCTTCAAGAAGGTCCAAAATACTTCTTGTTTCTTTCTACTTCTACATCTCTCATTAAATTTTCCAACAACAAATCAAAAAAAAAAATAAAAAATGTAATCAAGTCATGTGGGTTTCTTTCAGATTTAATATGGACCGTCATTTTATTTCTTTTTTTACATTACTCGCACAATAAAATGTAACATCACAAATCAGAGCAATTGTGACCTGGTTTGATGCATGTGCATGTATGTCCAAAACTTCTGGCTAACTTATTCCGACAAATTGATATTGATCCCAGAAAATTGACGGTAGTACGATGGGTCGATTTGATGCAGACTATAAGACTATGTTTCTCTCTCTACTATTTAGGTACCTGCTACTGCCACCGCAAAATTTTCAAAAAACAAAAGGAAAAAAAGAAAACAAAACTATTGGAATTTCTTCAAATCAGAATATAATATAATATAATATCTGTCTCACCAAAACTAACTTGCATGATGATCGCTCGTCTTCCTATTCAAATCGTTGTTTCTTCATACAACTTCGGAAAGAGATCAACAGATCTACTGGAGTTTCCTGCTGGTGAAAAATATGTTGATATAGTATAGTTTTCCTGAGCCAAATATTCTGCTGGTGTGAAAAATTGTTGTTAAAGTGACGACTCCAATTGAACGGTTGGTTAAAATGCAAGCTACTTATACGTAGCATAGTTTTTAACTTTGTACATTATTTACGCTAATGAGAGGAAAGGAACTGTCAATTTTCTAGACGTGACTCTGAATGCTTGGAAGATCCATACAAAAGATGTGGAGTAGAAAGGTCAGCATTTGTGGGCTGAACACACAGTTTGAAACTGTGTCCCCGTCAACCGTCCCGTTAATTGAAATAATTGATCAAAATTTCATATAAAAATTCTTTGTTTTAAAATGGATACCCACCAAAATTGTTCATTGCTTATAAAATTTAGAATTTATAAATTCAACAGTGAACAGCATTATGCAAAATTTTAAATTTGTCACTAATACCTCTTAGCCTCTTACAATTCTTTTTTTTTTTGGGGGAGGAAAAAGGATAATGCAATTTCATTAAAGGTATCGGAAACGATAAAAAAGTAGTTTCTTGTTAGATTACCAACTCCTTCACATTTGTGACTATTGACCAGAAGATGAAGTTTTCCTACAACAGAGCGTGTTACAACCCCCTTTGTTGTCGTATTGGAAAAGAACACGTTTCTTGAAATGCAATTTGCCTTCCAAACTTGTCATTTTAAATTTCCTTTTACTTGTTGAAGCCGTACTAGAAATGTTTTGATCAATTTGATGTAGCCGTACTAGAAATGTTTTGATCAATTTGATGTAGCACATTAGGAAGCCTTCGCCTGAATCTCTTCCCATTGTTACCATCTTCCCTACACCAAATAGTGGAGTAAGAGTTTAAGCATTTAGATTCATACCTATGTTCAGTTGTTACTGATTCATGTGTTTGCTGCACCATGCTTTTTCTTCCTTGTGACCTCGTTTTCTTAGTCCTTCGCTGAGATAGTCCAAATTAGGGTGCAAGCAAGAATGGATTGATGTGTCATAAACTAAAACTATATTATGTTGTCACTTGACCCCTGTAGCCCTACTATTTTTCATGTAATGTTCTCAATCATCTCCCCCCTCCCCCCCAAAAAAAAAAACCAAAAAAAAAATGTTGGTTTGACAAATATTTCCTCACACTTCATAACATATGCAAATCAAGCAGTAATCCGAAAGAATGGGGTTCAAATAGCAAATACTATTCAGATATGATGCATTATCCCTTGTGTCAAAGGAAATGTCCTACTTACGTATGAAATTTTTTATGGAAACACCATTAAATGAATTATTTTCTTTTGATTTTAGGAGAGAAATAAGAGTCTTAATACTAATTACAGTACTGAGAAAGAGCTCAAAACTTTGAACCTTAACACAAAACAAAAGGCCATTGTGCTCTAAATCTAGACAAGATGGTAGGAGCCATTTACTCATCATGGCAACTTCCCGTGAATACAATCAATATCATTCATGAATTGTGTATAACAAAGAAAATAATTCTATGCCAATGTACTGTTGGCAAGTAAAATGGCAAGTTCAACTGTTCCGATATGAAAAATCAGCTTACACTCAACATCGCCCCTTACAATGATACACTCAAAACTTAGCAGCCCATAAGATAGGTTACACAACAAGAACTGGAAATTTATGGAGTGTCACATTCGTTGTTCCGTGATATATGTTTGTCTCCCTCAAATTTGTCATTCCTTCATTTCATTCTGGAGAGGAGGAAGGATTTGTTCAATTAGATCAGCCCCATTTCCAAACTACTTCTCCAGAACTGCTGGGATCATTATCAGTGTCGAAAATGATGCCACATGCACTGCAACCATGCATGAGTTTCAGCAAGCATCATTATCAGAACTTCTCCATTTATATCAAATGAAGATAAATGGAAGAAACATTTAGTTTCAGCGAGCACAAAGGGTGGGTGGGTGCCCAGTTAGACAGTAAAATGTTAAGGCCTTAAGGGGAATGCAACAAAGCATCGGATTAAAGTTTCACCTATATAAACCTATTAGCTGCCATTCCCCCCCCCCCCCAAAAAAAACAAAACCAAAAAAAATAAAGAAAAAAAGCAGAGATAGAGAAAGGAAAAAAGAGCAGGAAGGGTAGGCAAACAGATTTGCGTACCTGATGACATGCTCGCCAACAATTAGAAACACAAAAAACACGTCAGGAGCAAGGAATAAACTTAATCTTGTGGCTGGAATTCAAGTTCTAGTTTTCGCTTCAGATGATTTCTGTCAGCACTGCAAGAAACAAGAACTAGAGAATTAGAAAGGCAACAAATACATTCACACGTAAAGTCTCACTCCCATAATATGCATTGTTAGATCAAATTCATAGCACAATGACTACTTAGATCATTTTACCCATAAAATGAGGTAGTAGGTTAGGCAATAAGGAAGTCCCAATAACCAGTGAATAAATATGATGAAACATTCAATGGTAAACTAGTCTTACTGCAAAAGGAGTAGTTGTATGCTGCACATCAAATAAAGAAAAGAAAAGACATATAGGAAGCTAATTTCGGTTTTCTAAAAGTAGAAGCTAATGTTGTAAAATTGCCAGGAAACAGGGGAAAACGTTTAAAACAATAGAGACGTAGATATCAAGAATAAGGAAAAGCCGAATTCCGGAACTTTATGAGAATTAAAATTCTCATTTTATCAGCTAGAAAGAAACTATACAGCCAGGTTATCCGCACTCTGTTGGCTGCTCTTCTAACCCAGTATTACTTTTTTTCTGCATGTCCCCTAACCTCCCTGTTAACCCTCTCTGCACCTTCCCTCTTTTCCGTTTAAATTATTCTTTCTCCTTCTCAATGTCCAACAAATTAGTGTAACATTTTAGATTCATTACCTGCCGCCACATCCAATCTCTATCAACCTGTTATCAAGTGTGCCTATCAAGATTCTATCAATCAGCAAACCAATATCCCAGGCTCCTGCCTCAGCAGTAAATGCAAAAATTTTGATTCATTGAGGATAAAACACAATCTAATGCCAATGTCACTTCACTGAAAAACCATGCACTCTGTTTCCTTCAGACACAACACAAAACTGTTTGATGCCCTGATGTTCTCGACCCTTCACAATCTAGTATCAACAATACCAAAATGACTTACATTCTCAGACACAGATCAAAGTAAACCGTTACTCTGATGCAAGATGTTGAAAGTGTAAGTACTGTAGGACGCTCTAAGAGCAACTCCTACAAAGGGGAATAATTGATGTAGGACGCTCTAAGAGCAATTCCCACACCGAGAAAATTCATGCAAGAATTCTCAAATGCTCAATATTTTAATTCAATTCAAGTCTACCCCCAAATACATAACAAAAGAGTTTAAATAGAGAAGAAAGCTAAAACATTAAGGAAACAAATAAAGACCTAATCTAAGAGATATGATTCGCTACCTAAAAGAATAAATGAAAAGATAACATTCCTAAAAGACAATCTATGAAGATAAAAATACTTTCATATATGCTAATATTAAGATATAGCCATATCTTCTTAATACTCCTTTATCCTTATCCTTCATCATCCTCCCCTGGTTGATAAAAACTCGTCCTCAAGTTTTGTACAGAGGTAGAATCCAAGTAAAGAAACAACTTCACTTCACTCCACAGATGGAAAAACTGTAGGGCTTTCAACTTCTCCAAGAAAAGTAGCAACGCAATCAGCGGATGTAGCTTCTTGCCAACTAAAAGTTCATTAGGGATAGACAAATCAACATGATCACTTTCAACTCTTGACATCGAATTCAGAGTATTGTCCATTAAAGCATGATCAGAGATTATAAATTCACCATCAACATGTATAGTGACAGCTTGGCCCATCTCGAATTTTCTTTGCATGCGGTCACATTTTTGAATGTCCATTGAATACTCATGGGGGATGATGGAAGAGTTGTTTGCTATTATCGTTAACTCTTCATTCACTTGTATTAGTGGTTGGACATCCTCTTCATTAGGTGCCCTAATAAAAGCATCTACATTGCTATCTAGAATGAACATTCCTTCACTGTAGACTTTATTTGCATATAACTCACAACCCCCGACTTGCACTTCTTCATTCATAGAATTGAGGAGGCTGTTGTTAACATCGTTTGCCTTGATATCTAGAAGTTGATGATATTCTATGACTTGGACATCTACTTCTATATTTTCCTCTTCTAGAGTCTCTTCTTTCTTGTTCTCAATGATAAATCCCCTATCATATGCATCACAATAGATCTATCCCATGCAAATAAGAAGTCGGTTCTTTCCTAGAAGATCTTAGAGATGGAACCCGACAATCTCTGATGAGAAGCTTCGAAGGAATCAAAGGAGCTCTAGGAAGTTCATAATCCCACATATAGTGAGGAATATAGGGCTTACAAGCACTAGCAAAGTAAAGATCTAACTCATAACAACCGTCGTAAATTTAGCGACCTTGAAGTTTGCAAAAAGCATGGACAGCATCCCTGTAAGAGTAGAAATTCACTCGAGCATGAAAATCACCCCTTGTCTGAAATATGACAATCTTTTCTACATTTCCATAAGGAGAGAAAACTTGGAGCAAAATATTTATCGTAACCGGGAGTGCTTTATCATAAATTATCAGAAATAAGGCCCGATGATGTTTTTCACACCAAGTCATGGTTGCAACAGTAATATTAAGGCCCTTCTAATAGCAACAGCACTGGAAAAGAAGCAAAGGGTTGAACAGTAGCGGCAAAACTAAATTGAGAATTGATGGAGATAACGACACAATAGCAAGGGTAGCAGCTCCGAGACACCACGAAAGAAATTCCAGCAGCAAGCTAGGGCTCTTTACTAGCATTAGCAACGAATAACAATCAACAACGAGCAGCAAAGTGCCACACTCAGCGCCTGCAGCAAGTAGCGGGCTTGCTAGCGCGTTTTCCAGCAAGAGGAGCCAGCGGTGGGAGCAAAGCACGACCAAGATGGTTTCGGCCCTCTCTCTTAATGATCGAAGGCTTAACAGCCTTCAATTTGCAAGCAAAATGCCAATTCGCGACCTAGGGTTTAGCGGGTTGGTGAACAAACAATTTAAGCAAGAATTGTTGCAATTTACCTCAATTATTTTAGGGCTTTGGGACAAAACTTAGCGGTAATGCAGGAAAGAAATCCATTTTGGATGAATCTGAGGGATCGAACGTGAATTTGGGGTCTAGGGTTTCGGGTATTTAGGGTTTTCGCGAATTGGGGTTGATAGATTTGGGCTTTTTAGGGCTCCGGCAAGCGGCCGGCTACCGTGGAAGGCTAGTGGTGGTCGGCCGGAGGTTGCGACCCTAGGGTGATGGTCGGTGGTGAACGGGAACAGTGGCAATCGAAGGTTGATTGCTGTGGCTGGGGTTTTGGATCTGAGAATCTGGGTTCCAACGAGCGTTAGCCTGTGGCGGTGGAGCGGTGGTGGTCAACAGGAGGTGTCGACCAAGAGTTGGTGGTCGATGGTGGTGGCCGCGGGTCCTGGGTGGTGGTGGCTGCCGCTCCTGGCAGCAAGGGATTAGGTTTTGGGGACTGCCTTGCTGAACTCGAAATTTTTTTTTTTTTTTTGGTGACTTGTAAAACAAAAGAGTAGGGATCGAAAAAGGAGAATTGGCAGCGGAATGAATCGAATAGCTCGGATCCCAAATTGATGTAGGACGCTGTAAGAGCAATTCCTAAAAAAGGGAATAATTGATGTAAGACGCTCTAAGAGCAATTCCCACACCGAGAAAATTTACATAAGAATTCTCAAATGCTCAATATTTTAATTCAATTCAAGTCTGCCTCTGAATACATAACAAAAGAGCTTAAATAGAGAAGAAGGCTAAAACACTAAGGAAACAAATAAAGACCTAATCTAAGAGATATGATTCGCTACCTAAAAAAATAAATGAAAAGATAACATTCCTAAAAGATAATCTATGAAGATAAAAATACTTCATATATGCTAAAATTAAGATATAGCCATATCTTCTTAATTCTCCTTTATCCTTATCCTGATCAGTAAGCCTACATCATAGGCATTTTCCCATTATCTTCCACAAGTTGGTACAGCCACATTGGCCAGCATTCTCAAATGTCAGACAGACAATTATGGTAATTGGTATCTCAGGAGAAAAGTGACATCTCTCTGCCGGAATTTATTGTTTTTCTGTACTAACTTCCATCTGCCAAAATTGGTGTATGACATATATGACAATCTTGGTAAAACGACTAAACATATATGTCAGGCTCCTATGACTTGATAGCCACATGAATTAACAGAGATCTCCCCCCCCCCCAAAAAAAAAAAAACCAAATAGAATATAGAATATACTTCAAGACAACCATACAGTGAAAGATGAGAAAGAAGTGCCAAGGTGACCAAGCTTAAACTGCATGCCCAAGCAAGCAAATTTTGAGGTGCCTTGATCAATTGAACACCAAGCAGTTATGAAGTTCAGACATCAACAATAGGTTTCTGACCCTGCCGGTCTCTAATTCTCATTAGAAACATAATTGTACTACATGTTCTAGTAGAACACAAGGGAAGGTACATCCAAGGATTCAAAATGTTGTTTCAATTGCAGTACGGCAAAATCACTCTAATGTGGCAATCGCATTCCATATTATGGTTGTCACAGGGTGAAAACGTGGTTCGCCCAACTCCATGACCTTTCAAATGCAGCCTTTTTGTCATGGAATTGCCATATTTTAAATCCATGGGTACACCAATGATTGAGATGAATATTAGAGGAACAACATCCACGCATGGTAGACCCGACAATTTTCAAGATTCACAACAAACTTCCAAATATTCTTTAGTTTTGGAGATTTCACAGGGCGTTCTTTACTGTGTTTTAGGAGAGTCAAAATAAGAAAAAATAGGAGTACAGTCCAAATATTTATTTGCCTAGTCCTTTCAGATGTGTGTTTTAGAGGTACTTTACGTCTTCTCCCCACGGCTTGGAGGCTTACAAATGATTCATAAATTGAGATTGTTCTCATATAATTGATCATTAGAAATTGATACACAGGTAAATCTCCTTTTTATCCTGCATACTCAGTTCCATTCCTCTCTCCTGTGCCCCATCTCTTATGTTCTACACTTCCCTCCTCTCCCTCAATCTTATAAACTTCTTCCTTCCCTTCCTCAGATCTACACCCAAAGTAAATCCAAAAGTAGATCAAGTTGTTTTATGTCTAAGAACTAGAACCTTAGTTTTCATTCCAACCTACCATGTTGACCCCTTCAACTTCAAGAAATAAAGACAGACTTAAATTTAATCTCTTCTAGAAAAAAATCCAAACACTCAAACAGGAATCTTGGCCACGCAACACTAGCATTTTGTCACAGTTAGAACCCTAACTTCCGTGACGAACGCCTCTGATACTCACAAGCACCCTCAAAATTATGAGAGGCCATGACATGAGAAAAGAAACAAGGAGCTTCTTCATTCCTGTGTTAACACCCCAAAATCCCTTACCTTGATGTGTTACACATTAAAGCTTGGTTTTAGGCTTTACTTGAAAAGAAAGCAAAGGTCAGGAAGAAAATCAATCACGTTGGAGAATTACTTAGTAAAAGATTCTGGAGAAATTGGCTAAGAAAGATTGGGGCTTCGGGGGGAGGGCAGGGGATTATCTACAATAATTGTTGGTTTGTAGAGAGAAGATACGATGGAGCAAGTCCATAACAGTATAACACAACACTAACAACAACGGTATTTAATAAAACTCAAAAGTTGTTTTCAAGTAATCAAATCAAAGTAACTAATTTATAAATTAATCAATCAGCATCCAGTTTAAATCTAATTGCCGCACATTGTCAGTTTGGAACAAGAAGATTCTTCTTTTTGCACACAATTCAATACAACATCTGCGAACTGAATATGAAACCCAAAAAATCTAGACAATTTGCTCAAATTCAGTGAAACCTCGACAAGATACTAAAGAGAACAGACATTTACTGTGGTCAATATTTTTGTTATCTATTCAACTACTGGCCCAGTAGCATGGGATAAAGCGCAATGATCTTGGATAAGCGTATGACTCGCCCAAAAAGCCTAATCCTTAAACAAGAAGAAGAAGATCAAGTATTGTCCAAAAAGGTAGCCTAAGCTTATGCCTAAGTGGTTGAGATGATGGTGAGGAGATGCAACTAGTTTCCAGTTCAGTTATATTTTTTGTTTTCTTTCCCTTCATTACATTATCTTCTTGTACGGTTTCTTTTTTTTTTTTTTTTTTGAGGCATCAAGTAATTGCTTGTTTCTATCATTAAATTTTATAATCACACAGGATTTATGTTATTGATCGTTTTAAGGAATCGGAATCCTACGTACAATTTAATGCTACTATGTACCACTTAATTCAGTAGATTCCTCATTGAGGAAGGTCAGTTTAGCTAAACGATTTAGTGTGATACCCTGTTGGATTGGAATCCATTAAGCTTACAAATTGACAGGTTGAAACTTATTTCTTATCACAAAAGGTTTGGAGGCTTCTTCATGGACCTGCAAATAATTGTTTACACTTGTAAGCATCATATGCATTAAATTTCACGATAAACAACTTATGGAACAAATATGGCCAAATAAACTGATAAAAGATTCTCACTCCATGAAGGAAGTTTCAGTTCATGACCTTTCAGCGCTTTCAGATACTGCTTAATATATTGCTTTAACTATATCTGCTCTCGCCGATTCACATCTCTTATTTTCTGTTTCCAAAGAGAGTGGTAGGGGAGGGACACTGGACAAACACAAAGGCTTGTGAAGAGTTCAACGCCGGCCAATGGCCTTATTTTCGGCAATAATAAGAACACTTCTGCTAGATAATCCACTAGATAAAATTATTCTTCAGTCCAAAGATATACTTTGATTCTTGTCACCCATCAAAGAAGCATGGTATTCTTGCCACAATAGTTTTTCCATAGAACTTCAAAATAGGAAATGCCAATGCATGCCTAACACCAATTCAGCTTTTCAAACATCAATGACACCAAGGTTTGGCATTTTCACGAAACACATATTCTAACCACACTTGCTCTCCAGCAACAAGATAAATCAACAAAAGAAAGCGTGTCGCTTGATTACACAGTATCATCCATAGGGATCACAAAGAAAAACTAATTATCATGCAGGGATACTAAATGAAGCATAACCAAGCTGTCACACTTACAGCATCTTAACTAGCATAATGCACGAGAACAACTCAGAAAATCATAGGCAATTAACTTTCTCCCACTCTGTTATGGAAAAGTAGCGTCAGGTAGCCCACATGCAGTCAAAAAAAATTCTTCAAAGCTTCCAACAAATGGATTTGTCTCACTACTTATATGAAGTGTCTTAAGTTGCCAAAGCCCACTTAGTGGTCTGGAACTAAGCTTAGTACATCTCTTGTGATAGTTTAGTGCATCTCTTGCAATTAAGAGACTTCTGTGATACCCAAAATTGAAAGATCCTTCCACATTCTAACTTCATATAGCCCAAGGATGAAGTCTATTAGAAGGCATTGTCAAGTCCTGCTCAAACTCAAGATGACATTGCAAAAGAGAACATACCAGGCTAGGATTACCATGGAATAAAGTAAATAGTCTGCTAATTTTTTGTCTACTTTTCTCTTCTTTGTCCCCCTTTCTTTAAAGAGCTGAGGAGGGAGGTGGTTGGTGAGCAACCACACCCCACATGAGACTAAATGGTTGAAGTAGGCAATCTAGTCAGTTCGAATATAAAGTCTAAAACCAAACTCTTTACAATTCCATTGTAGGGTCAGGAAACATAGATCTTAGCTCCAAATTCCCTCCTAGGCAGGATGGTTACTATAATTGGAAAACCAGCATAAGACGCATGTATCCATTACAAATACTGTAAAACTAAGAGGAAAGGATGGCAGCATATTAGGTCGCATTAAAGGCAACGGGTAAGATCACAAGTTTTGGTTACCATGAAGGTGGGTGCCACGAAAAAACTGAGCTCCAAGGTACCATACAACACTGGTCGAAGTCGGTTTACAGAAACAACCTTTCGCCTGATCCCCCACACCAGTGTTCACACCTGAATCTCACTATCATTGACTTGGACAGGAAAAAAAGAGGTACTGAAATGGAATATGCGACAAAAACGCGGGCAGCAAACATCATCTAAACCCGTACATCACAAACCCCCTCCCCCCGGTGCGGAGGAGGGGGAGGATACGATTTGCTTCACTTTCATGTAACAAAAAGCTTGCATATGATTACAATTAGCCAGCAAATCTATCAGAACTATTAGACCATATACACAGTTACCTGTTAATGGTAGGTCTTGGAGGAGGTCTTGACCCAAACACAGAGAAATCTATTGACATTGGAACCGAGTCATTTCTACTCGAGGTTGCACCAGCTGTTCTGCCTTCGCCAACATGATCATCAAATTTATCAGCATTATGAACATTTTCTTCATTTCCATCAGTCCGATTCGGCATTACTCTTCTCAATTTTCTAGGTGGAGACAATACCGTAGGACCATCAGTTGGATTAATCTCAGGGGCCTTGGGAATACTTTCACCCTTACGAGGAGGTCTTGGTAAGGAAGCCGGGTTTGTTGGCGCTGGTGGAGATGTGAAATACCTGTAGGGTAAATGGAAAATAAAAAAGAACAATAAAAGGAAGAAGGTGATTGAATAAGGTATAGAAGCAAGACAATAAGATACACAATTATACGCAAAATTAGGAAAAAGTAACCAAAATAATCAGAACCCCAAAAAAATTAGAAAAAAAAATTCGAAGACCAAAAATTGATACGCACCTGTGCTCTAAAGCCTGTTGTGCCGTAATTCTAGCTTTTGGGTCATATGTGAACATCTTTGATAACAAATCCAAGGCATCATCACTAGCCATGGGAAACAATGACCGTAGCGGAGGTGCAGGCACATACTGGTATTCCACATAATCAGGAAGGTATACCATATCAGGCCACTGAGCAGGCTTTGGTGTCCCAAAGGCAGCAAAGATCTTTCCTAGCTGATCAATGTCGCTTGAACCCTATAGAAAATCATATATTAACATTTCTGTTCAAGTGAAACTGTAAAAGCATCAATAGAGAAGATATTGGTAACACCACTCAGATTACACTGAAGCAGCAATAGTTCTGCAAAGCAAAGGATGTGATCCATGATAGAAGTCAAATAACCCCCCAAAAAAAACAAAAAAAAGACAATAAGGATACACCATTTTTCACTAGCCAAGTATCTCTGTTGGAAATTCAATACATTTATAGACTAAAAAACACACAAGAATTTCTGAAATAGTTGAGTCAGACACCTAGACCTGAGTCAGACACCTAGACCTGCATGGAGGACTCAACCCTCAAGCATAGGTCCAGTACTTCAGTGAGTCAGAGCAACACTGTGTTATAGTATTGGACAACATCCACCCGTCCAAACCAACCATCAATAATAGGTGTAGCATGTCTGAAAAGGATCAGAAATATGATAACCATCTTTCAGTTCATTAGTCCAAGGTGTTCTCTGTGGCTTCCCCTTGCTTGGAATTTGCTTCTAGCCAAGAAATCCAGAAGTTATGTTGTAACATAGAGAAAGAACGATCAATGGGTAGATCAAATCCTTGACAGCAATATGAAGGCATATGCAGAAGGAAAGGACATTTAGGGAAAAATGTCTAATTGTGTCAGGATTTTAAGGTCGGATTCGTAAGACCATATACCGGTTCGACAGCAAGTCCTCCACAATGAGCAACATCACACCACCTTGATATCATCCATAAAACCACCAAATTTTGTTTTGCTTTTTTTTTCCTCAATCGTTCTTTGTAAACAACTAAATATGAAGGCCTCAGGGAAAGAATTTTTGCAATCTGGATGGAGATAATGCTACATACAGCACATATAATGTTATTCATATATCCAACCAAAACATTTCTGACATGTTATGAAATCCACGGAGTTGTACTATATGATATGTATCACGGTCCATAAAACGAACTGCATTCTGACACTTCGTCACCTTTTTTGTAATAAGCAATATAGAATATTATTACATCACAATCAATAGAAAAAATGCACAGCTAGCATCCTACAAAGTGACTATATACATCCAAAATAAAAACCATCCACATAGCCGACCACATCAGAAAAGGCAAGAGTAAAAATTCACATTATCTCTTTTTTAGGACAATAGGATATATTATGCATAACATGATAGGGTGAATGCAAATCTAGCATGATAGGGTGGATGCAAAGCTAGCATCCTACAAATGCTGTATACATATGGAAACTATCCACAAAATCAACTACTTCAAAAGAACAATGGTACAAGTTCTCATTTTACTAAAATACAGCCTTGATCAGAAGTCTTTAAGCACTGAAGAGTGAAGACAGAAGAGCAGCTCCATGCTCCCAAAGATTTTCCTATTTTTCGAATGCCAAATGCTCCAAAAAATACATGCGGAATTAACAACACATTCTCCTTTCTCACTGTCCAACCAAAGAAACCCTCCCAAGTGAAAAGATGGTTCCTGATAGAATTTTAAAGCAGCCCACAAAACTTTCAGGCGACCAAAGGCTAGTTGCCAAAGTGCTCTTGTAAATTCACAGTGAAGTAGCAAACGATCAGATGATTCTAAATCCCCTTTACAAAGAGAGCATCTATTCATCATGATCTTTCCCATCTTCAGTAAATTATCACATATCAAAATACTCCATGAGATGCTTCCCAAACAAACAAACAAACAAAAGAGACAGAGAGAGACACTTTAAAAGGAACCAAAGACATCCATATAAGCTACCAAGGGAACCAATCCTTTTAAAGGGATTGAAAAGGTAGAGAAGGAAAAGATAACAGCTTCAAATAGTAAGGATTGACTGTGAGTACCCCCTTAGATCATCTAACCTCATCAAGAGGAGATTCCCCATGTAATCTCACACAGCTCGTTCAAAAAGCTTAAAAAAATACCATTGTTGGCATTAGCGGCGTACCAGGTTTCAAACCAAGGGATGTCGAGATTAAACATACACATAATATCAAATTCAACATTAGTTCTGAAAATGAAAGTACATATCAAACACAATTAAAACCTTGTCATCGACGAGGTCTTACATTTTCAAAGTGACAAAGCCCCCGACCAATTGCTTGAACCAATGGTGTATTAATGGTGAGTTTTGTTATGAAAGTATGTAACTATTAGTTTCCTGAGTCAATGGTGAGTCTTGTGATGCAGAGACTGCACCAACAATCACGTAGTTATCTTGTTGAAAATTTGTCCATTTTAAACTGAAAAATAATCCACTTGTTACTTAGGTTTTTGGTACTTAGTGCTCACATCGACAAACAAAGCAAACTCGTTGTCTTTAGAAATCAAAAGCATAAAAATTCACAACTAATTAACCAACAAATTTCTTAGGTTCGTTCTAGAAATAAAGAGCATAACAATGCAAAATTAATTAAGTGACCAATTTCCCCCAACAAGTAACAACCAATTAAATTACCCCAAATCCACAACCAAGAACCCTAATTCCTTAATTCATGAGAGTAAATTATTAAGTTCACCACTTACTTAACACGGAGTTGACTAAAATCAGGAAATTAAACATTATAATTTGCAAAAGAATATAATTATAAATCAAAATTAGGGATTTACCTCAGATTTCACTTTAGGATGCTTTGTAATTTTGGGAGGGGGAGATTATGTGGCCAAAAAACTTTAAAAAATGGATTAAACATGAATTCATGAGACTAAATCACTAATACACCAATTCTTTGACACAGATTTAATCAAATCAATAAATTAAACATAATAATATTCAAAAGAACATAATTATTTACCTTAAATTTGGGTTTAGTATGCTTTAAAAATTAAGGAAAGACCGGAGATCAATTGGCCAAAAAGTTAAAAACAAACAAAGAAGATAGATGTATGCTTTAGGTTCCAACCCGGCAACCTCATGCAACACAGGAGGGGAGTTCAGCAGTGGGAGCTGCAACCACCAGAGCACCCAGCAGGATCTGATTTTTTTTGGTAATTGATTTATATATATCATATTTCCTTTTATTTCCCAGAATCTACAATATAAAACTTTTTCCCAAAAAACTAGGGTGTCAATGCACCCACTTAGCTCCATCTTTGGCTGGCATCATATATGAAAGCCGGTGACCAAAACCACATGCCACACACTCATTCACAATAATCAGCAACTGAAGCATCTCTATTCACCACAAGAACATCAAAGAAAGGAAAAGCTCTTTCAAACAAGCATCTTTCACCAACAGTCACGCCAGAAAAAGATGGAAGTACCAACACTCGCCTCATCAATGGGGAAAAAAAATCTTCTCCATCCTTCGATATATTATGCACCCCAAATGTATGCGGTCTACCCATAAGAAACATCAGATCTAGAAGCATACCGTATAAAACCACCCTCACCGTATTTAATGCTAATCATCCTTCTCCATAGGTTCTTCTTCTCATCTACACAACTACACAAGACTCTAACCACTTGCTAAGCAAAGCCTCATTGAAGGGCCTTTTCCCAAGCATCTAACATCCAATATCCATCTCCCAGGATAATACTTGAAATCACTCCCAAATAATCCCAAAGGTTATCTGAATTACTTCTAACTTGGTAGCCACTAAACATAAGATGGGAAAGAGATAAAACAAATAAACAGGAATGCTCGAGAGAATACTTCTGATGAGAGTCAATCTTCCATCTTTTAGAAGGGTATTTCGATTTCCACCTTGAAAGCCTTTTCTCAAACATCTTAACACTCCCAGAGGGAGATTGAGAGAGAAAGGTGAGAAAAGTCAACAATGCAACCTACCACATCTCCAAGTAACAATGACAGAAACTTGGACGCTCACAATTGAAGGATGTTCATAGGAAACACCACTGATAATCAGGAGCATAATTCTGAGGTCACACTCTACATCACTGATAATTTGCTCAGATGCAAATCACTCTTGCTTAAGACTAACAAATCTCCCTGCCAGTCAAAAAAGAAAGCATTGTTTCATATCACCCCTGAGGGCTCTCTGACAATAGTAACAAGTTTCAAGGCACAAGGTTGTGTCAGCGATCATAAATGCAAGAAATAAAGGAATGGCACAAAGAACACGCTGACTGTTGGGCTAGTGGCTAAGTGTTAATGAACAAGCTGATGACACAGGAGTTTCAACTAAATGAATTTGGGAAGAGATAGCCCTGAGACATAATCACCGGCATGACTGCCTTGGACAATCAAAATCTAGCACCACCCCAAATCAGTGAACCACCTTCAGGGCAGCAGGCGCCCCATCAAACTTCTCAGGTAAACCATCTCAGCTAGAAGTTTTGAGACATGAAGAAAAAATGACTGGATTATACAATACGCACAAAAAAAAAAGAGGTGGGTATTGACGCTTGTGAGACCATCACATTCAAGAATAAGCATTTGACTAAAGGGACAAAGGAAATAAGCAAATGGGAAACATCAGAAAAATAGCCAACCATAGACAATGGATCTTTCTGCTAAACAATTACCGGCCAAGGACATTTGTTGCATCTAAATGCTCACCTTCCCCCCCCCACCCAAAAACAACACACACACACACACACACACACACACAGAGGAAGTATATTGCAGTATAGGATCTTCTTGACATTTCTGAAGTTGATCTCTTCAATTCACGTTTCTCCCTTCCCTTAGCGCCCCCCCCCCCCCAAAAAAAAAGACACCTAGTAGAGATAAACTAAAGCATAAGTTGCCAATATGTAAGCTCATTGATAAAGACACACTTTGTAAGGTATCAGTAGATGGAAGACAATACACAAACTGCTCATAATCAAGCACCTACCAAATCATTGGCCCTTAAACCATCTTATCCGCTTACGAACAGAAGCACGAAGGATCCAGAAAACCACTTCGTCGAGGGATTTTTCCTTGTTGTTATGTCTCCAAAATCATATATCACCCTTCAAATTGATCATAAATAATACTAAATAGACCCAAGGCAACTCATCTTCCCCAATCTCGCTAAACAAGATCAAGGCACATTCGCAAAGGAGGAATGGATGACTAATAATTTAATAAATTGGCATAGAGATTATGAAATATCGGGTGAATTAATTTGTTTATCCTCTCATTCACAAGCACTCATAGTCATTAGTACTAGTTTTATTCAAAGTGACCATCCAACAAGAAGCTTTCACCTAACAGAGGACTTGTACATAGCCAAAACAATGCATTATTAAGCAAGCAATCATCAAAGTATTCCAAATAAACCAAGGGAGGAAGCACCCAAAGAATACAGTTTCTCAATTTGCTTCAAGGGGAACTAACAAAAAAAGAAAACAGCAAACTTTGCAGGGTAGTGAGCAAAAAATGATTTAGAAAAAGCACCACATAAGGCGTCCATCAACCTTTTTTCATAAAATTGCATCCATCCCCAGGTCAATTTTGTCTTCCACCAGAGAGGGAAGAATGAATAACCTGTAATTTAATTTCCAAACGCTTATTTTTCTTCCTTCAATATGAACATCCACACATTAATGCTAGAAATCCAATAAAATCTCATATTCATCAAGATAAATAAAACCAATCCGTAAACATTAACATAGCTGCTGACCTGTAGAAAAGGTCTTCTTAAGAGCAATTCAGCAAAGACGCAGCCAGCACCCCAGATGTCAACAGCAGGACCATATTGCTTAGTTCCAAATAACAGCTCAGGAGCTCTATACCATCTAGCAAAAACCTGTGGCAGAGTTTTAAAATTTAAAAAAAAAGAAAGAAAGAAATTAGAACCCAACTAATAAGTTTATCACAAATCGGGAGAAGGTTTGCAGTCCTCGAAGGAATATATCTTATTTTGTATAAAGTCAGCTACAAGTATACAACATAAGCAGATGTTAAGTGTCAAACTCAGTCAAATCTTGAACCCTATTAGCACAAATTTAAAGATTCCAGGACCCTATTGGCATAAATTTAAGTGTGCACGTGCCTGCACAGATGTCAGAATTAATGAACTCCACAATACTCACTTGATGCGTGAACCTCCGGTCAGGACTTCCAAAAATGCGAGCTAAACCAAAATCCCCTAATTTAAGCTGTCCATCAGCTCCTATCAACAAGTTGTTTGGCTTCATATCCCTACAAAAAGAACAGCAATTCATTCACACATCTAGAAGTCTAGCGCATATTAGTGTTGAAATGGTCCCAAGAGACAGGAAGTACGTACCTATGCAAGACCCATTTCTTGTGACAAAAAGCAAGTGCTTTCAGAGTCATTTGTAAATAAGATTTTACGTCAGCGGGAGAAAGCACAATATTTCGATCCCGAATGACAGCCTCAAGGTCACTCTCCATAAACTCAAACACAAGATGCAAATTCCCTTTGTGAGGAAAAGCATCAATCAACTCAATTATGTTGGGATCTTTAAGCTCTTTCAACAACTTAATTTCTCTAAGTGCGGTAAAATTCACACCTTCCTTCTGCTTTCCAAGACGAATCTTCTTAATTGCAACAGTTTGATTTGTCTGCATAACAGCAAATTACTTGTTAAAGCAATTCACTGAGCAAAGACATCACGCGCCAATACTACTCGCGCACTTTCTCTTTGTATGTAACATAATGCTAGATGATCAACTGACCACTCCACTGAAGAAAAGACAATAGCTTTTCCCACAAAGAAAACAAATCTCCTCAACCGTGTAAACAGGCAAGATAAACCCCCCATTTCTCAACGATTAAACGAGTCTAAGTGTTCCCCACAAGATTAAACCGTATAAACATCAATCGCAAGAAAATCCCACTTCTCCGCAAATACCAAATTCAAATTTCTTCAACAATCAAGCATGACCTCATCAATCAGCAACAAAATTCCTCACGATCTTATACACTTGGGGGAAAACACATCAAGGTAGCAAGCAAACCCCAAAAAGAGGAAAGACTAAACAAAGAAAAAGAAACCTACCCACTACATTTAATCGAAAAAACCAGCGAATTCAGCACTTCAATTTACTCTCCGTAACTCAGAAACTTCCTTGTGAGCTCTAGACAATTGACTTTGGCATCAAAAACAAAGAGAAGAAGAAGAGGGATAGTTCACCTTGGTGTCAATGGCTTTGTAGACAACACCATAAGTACCTTCACCAAGAACTTCACGCTTCAAGTACCGATCGGCCACCTTCTTAGTTAGCAAATTATCGATTTCCGACATAACTTCACTACTCTACCCCCCTCCCCAAAAAGAAAGGAAAAATCTATCACCTGCCCCTTACTTCGCCGCAGGTTTGAAGAATACCCTAGTTTTGGCAATCTTAACAGAGAAAATTGCTACCCAGATTTGTCTCATACATCGATTCAACAAGATGGGTCAGTACTAGCTGCACTGTAGAGGTGACCGGCGAAAATGGGGAAACAGGGGACTTTCTCCCCTTTTTTTTGGAGGGTTTTTTTGGGGGGGGGGGGGGGGGGGGGGGGGGGGGGGGAGGGGTTGGCAATGGCCGCGGAGGAGCGGGGGTTGATACTGATAGTCCTCCAGTGAAATAAGAATTGATACCTCACTCCGCTGTGGACTACGGAGGAGTATTTTTATTGTTTTTTGTGGTTCCTGAAGAAACTTTTTCTTAAAAAGCTATACGGGTTGAGATGCAAGTATTATCCGAATTTTAAAAATTCAATCAAAATTCACCTCATTTTATGCTTAAATGGGTGATAAAAATGAATTTTAAATGAGTATAGATATGAGTATGAATGTTGCGTTTGAAAATAGATATGAGTATGAGTACAGATTCTCAAAACCTGTACTCGATTATGTACCAAATTTGTTCGTAAAAGGAAACCAAAATACGATAATATCCAAAAATATACGTTAGACATGAAACTTTAAGTGCATATTATTTATTTATATACAAATGAAAACTTAAAATTGTAACTTCAGTGAGTTTACCTGAAAGTGAATTTTAATATCGTCGCTTAAAATTACTAATCAAATATAGAATATATGAAAACGTGGGTTGAATATGGGTGACAATTTGTGCACTCTATATACACCTGAATAAAACGCATAAATCTGAAAAATCCGATTGGTATTGGTATGGATATAACCATCAAAAACCCAATTGCTATTGGTATGCATGGGTACGTTTTTTGAAAATGGATATGGGTATGATTTTTGAAAATGGGTATAGATGCGGATGTGGCCCAACCCACCTCACGCCATCGTTATGCACGAGGCTATTTACTCGTTATGGGCCTATTCTTTTCATTAGGAAATAAGGGCTGGCAAATATGTAAAGTTAGTTGAGATTGATATAACTGAATTGAAGTTTGTTGAAGTTCTTTTTTTTTTTTTTTGAAGTTGGTTGAACTGAATCAAAGTTGAAAGAAGTTTTTTTTTTTTTTTTTTTTGGTATGATGGTTAGAAATTGGTTAAGATAAAAGAGTGAAAATAACTTGTTTTGGTTTAGTTTTTGACATAATATTTATCATAATTTAAAAAGTAACTAAAATTTGGTAAATTTGTAGATTGCATTTGCGTTAATTATTTAATAAAGTGTTGTTGTTAATGTTAATATGTTAACAACTGTTAAAATATTTATGATTTTTTGCATAAAAAATAAATTTATGATAATTTTTTAGTGTATCCATTAAGGAAATTTTTATACGTATAATTTTTACACACACACATATACATATACATATACATATACATATATATATATATATATATATATATATATATATAATATATATATATATATATATATTACTAATGATATTTTTTTGGTTGAAAATATATTTAATTTTTAGATGATAATTTACAAATTGTAAAAATTTTGAATGAGATGGTTTAAAAGTTGCTATTTTTTATTGAAGTGGGTTCAGATGAATTTAAGTTTGTTGAAATTGATTCAAGTTGGTAAATTAGGATTTACCAACAAAGTAACATACCCTAAACTTGAGGTCACATCCCCCCCCCCCCCCCCCAATGTCTCCAAAGAGGCCACATCCTTTCTTTTTAATGGAATTCACTATCCCAACAATAACAACACCACCTCCCAGTGTGGGTCCCGCTTTCGCGGGGTCTGGGGAGATCTAGCTGTTGTTGTTGCACAGCATTGTTGGACAGCATGCCTCTTTTTAATGAAGAAAGCTTATAAGTAAAGGATTGGCATAACGTTCCTCAAAAATCTCAATTTTTAGGTAGGTTGAACTTTGAATTATTTTGAGGTAATCTTTAATAGATGGATACATTAAAATGATCATTTATATCGAACGTACTTAAATCTAATACTGAATTAAATCTCGGTGAATGGATGAAAGAATAGATGAAATATTCAAGCCGATTTTGGTTCATATCGACACTTCTTATATTTGGTTTATACTAACAAATATATTCATGGGGCAATTAAACCTACTTGAATCAAGAATAATCATGGTACAAGTTATTAACAATTTACTACCGGAGGTTAGTGACATTAATTTTTTTAATCTTGACTCTTTTTTTTACTTAATTTGATATTTGCAATTTAGTTTGAAATTGCAATTATACACCTTTTGTTTTATCTTCATTTTATTCCAACTTTCATAGCTCTTTTCAACTACTTTGAATTTCAGTATTTGCCAATCATTTTATTCAACCCCTCTTGGGTGGCATACTCTACTGTTGGAATATTCAATTGGTTAGATCTAGTACCATCACTTTAACTTAACAGTCTGGTATGAAATATCAAGATTTTTTAAAGAAAATAACAAAATTGATCAAGGACGTTATTTCATTTGACCTCCTTTACTCAGAAAATCTACTTGCTCATTGGGGGAGGGGATTATGCAAATGTTCATCAAGGACCATGGCAATGATATTTAGGAAATAATCATCGGAAGAGACTACATTACAACCATGGAAAAGGACAACAAGATTATAGCAAAGCCAAAATCTGAATACACTACTACATACGCTAACAAAGTAGCTAAAAATTATGGAGTTTTGAATATTTTATTTCACAATTTGGACTCCAATGTATTTATCAGTGTGCCTACATGTAATGCAACAAAAAATGTATGCGACACTTGGTGGCCACGTATGAATGGACAAGTCAAGTATGTGGATTAAGATCAACCTCCATGTTACTAGTATAAATCTTCAAATTGAAGCATGGAGAGTGCGTCAAAGATATGTACATTCGATTCATGAAAATCATCAAGAATGTCTTCAAATCTTTGGGAAAAATATTCACAAATTAAGAGATGGTAAGAAAGCCGTTGAGGTACATTCCAAGAAGTAAATGGGGACCTAACATCATAACTATCGAGGAAGCACATGATCCAAAGCACTCGAGGAGGATAATCTTGCTAGGAAACTCCTAACCCATAAGATCCACCTGCAAGAAGAGAGTGATGATCCAGTACTTAAAGAGTAGCTTCGAAGTCCACGAATTGAAACACACAGTAAAGAATCAAGTGATGATGATAATTAGGAACCACTAGTCGTAATTGCCAAAGGCTTCTTGATGATATTTTGAAGACAAAATTCATATTGCAAAGGATTTCTAAAATGATGTACTTCAAGAACAAATGGACGGACATCCAAATGTAACTCATCTTCCAAAGTTGTTACTACTAACACAACGTACTTGATATGATTGTCACCTTCTAGGTCATATGATCAAAGACAGATTGGCTTTGAAGAATAAAAATGAAACAAAAAGGCTCAGAGTTGGGAAAGCAAGAATGCAGTGTTTCGCAACGAGTGACAATGACAACAGTAACAGTGAAAGTGGAGAAGAGGAAAGACAACCCTCTACCTCATTTACGAAGGATGCCTTGAGGAATAGTTATAGAAGCAACTGAAAAGGTAACATTTGAACATATTCTCTTTTTCACGAAAGAACATTTGCCACAAGATTTGTTTGTGTTATATATGAGAAAGAGTATTTACACGAGATTAAATCCACTAGGAATGCTGTCAAAGTCTTAAAGCAAGAAACTAGAAATTGTTAGACACTTGTAGAAGTATAAGCACAAAGGTCAAAGACGTTAGCCTCAAATGAAAAAAATCTGATTTACAAAATATGTGTGATAAGTCTTCACATGTCTCGTGTGAAATTTGATCACTAAGGGACAAGAAATTCTAGACAAATGGCTCGAATCTTAATATATGTATATTAATAAATAAGTGTTTAGATACTGATGAGGTTGGAGCCTCAACATGTACACTCTATGATCAACAAACACACAAAATCGAAAGTAGCCACCTTTGAACCAAAACTTCCGCAAACTCAGTCTCGGATCAA
This sequence comes from Carnegiea gigantea, assembly GCA_029747015.1. Taxonomy (NCBI): domain Eukaryota; kingdom Viridiplantae; phylum Streptophyta; class Magnoliopsida; order Caryophyllales; family Cactaceae; genus Carnegiea; species Carnegiea gigantea. Next base: position 88,756 of record JAKOGI010000779.1, on the reverse strand, counting down.
AACCTGCAAACCAAAGTTCGTCTTTTTTTGGAGGGGGGATTTTGAGGAAGAAACCATGAAAATTAAAGGGGATATGTGAAGCTAAAGGAATTTCTGCCACTTGATTTCTTACATCACCTGTCATTATTCTAAAGGCTTTGCCATCAAATATTGAAGCAAGGATGAGACTCAGATGCCACTCAGTACATGGAGATATTCATAGAGGGAGTAAGGGGGGAAAGAAAAAAAAACACTCTAGCTTCCATGTGATTTAATATTTAAAACATGGTCAATGTTGGGAATAGCTTGCGTCATGTGAGCCTCGTGAGCTACTTGAACAGGATTGGTGGAAAACACCATGTTGCGTGCTTCATAGTAATCGGCGGTAATGAAATTTTTCGTTCCCCCCCCCCCCCCAAATTTTAGGTAATTTCTTAATTTACAAGTGACAAAAAATTCCCTCAAGGCTCTATCCCCAAAACTATTTAAAATCACTTTTAATATATTCATCTTATGATATTGGTTAAATACATCGATTTTACGCAGGGTTCACTATTTTGAAAAATTACTAAATGACGAAGCTATTAGAACCTTCTTTTTTTAAAAAAACATATGTGTAAACTTAGTAAAGCACCAAATGCTGCAAGGTATATTCAATATGGATGTAGGTTGAATGCAAAATCGAGATGAAATGTGACATTCGAATTTTCTTTGCACGGCCAACTTTAATTGGTTTGGACATGACATAAAGAAGAAGCAATTAAGAGCATCATTTATAAAGTGAGGCATTTGCATATCTGCACAAAGCAAGCAAACTCAGAATATTATTAGCTTTACATAGTATTCAAAGTAGGAAACTCCTCAAGTATATATGCTACTTTTGTGCCTTGCGTTGTCACTACATTGTTTTTATTTATAAGGGTGAATGGTAAGAACTGAATATTAAGTGCCTCTTCTCACAAGATTACGCCCAACTATAAAAATATTTTTTGCGTTGTAAATACATATATACATATATATGTACCTATGTATTGGAGGTTAAAGAACTTCTTCTATAAATGCATAAGAGATGGGAATATGCTACGTATATCACCAACTGTAAATGTAAAGATCCTTTGAATTTGGGAGTGATGTTGAGATATGATCATGCTTGTTCATTGGACAATTGTGAGGTTCATAAATCCTTGGCACGTCGAAATGACAGCTGAGAAACTGTGCGTGTGATCGTGTGAGGAAAGATAGGCTTGTGTGACATATGAAAATAAACTCAAACAATGCCAACCATCCACCCATAGCCCTCGTTGTCACTCTATAACCCAATGTTGCTTGTACCAAGCCTTCCCATCACCCTTCCTAACCATCCACAAACTGCCCTACATTTTTTATTTGAAAATTATTTTATTTTTTCTGATTTGTTATTTAATTATAGATAATTATTGACTCATCGATCTATTGTTTCATGTATTTCACAACTTAGTTGTAGCCAAGAGTGCTTGACATAATTTTTTGGAAACAAAGACATAATTTCTTATCTGTTAAGAAAGATAGATTCGATGATAGTGCCTTTATTATTGTGAGTTTTATATTCAAAATTCAAGCTATCATAACACAGGTGAAATTATACATTTTCTTTGAAGTTTTACTGTGTGTTATCATATTATCGGTGGACCCGTTATTGTTATGCGCAGTACAGATGTCATTTGAGCTTAATCACCTCGAGTATGGGCATATGTGGGACTTTATCCTCGGTTAATATTGTTATTGAACTCATTATTATCAAACTCTTGTCCTCCATGGAGGTACCAACCCTTCACTTATTATTGCACTCTCCCTCGTTTTTAATAAAATGAACTTATTATGTGCTCACGTACCCGAAATCCTAGATAGTATGACGTGGGGTGTGATGAGTTGGTTTATTATTTCTTATTCATATCTTTGATTTAGGTGATAACCAGAACTACTTTTGGGCATAAAAGACTGAAGACCGTGAAAATTTAATTTCTTTTTGCTACGTCTATGCTTTGGTCATGCGGGTAATCATTAGAAATACTGGCCCATCATGTACCTTCTGTGAATATTTCAATCGCATAAATAAAATATTAGTTTCTTTTTATGCTTCATTCACATTTAAGCCATCTAATAGAAAAGCAGTCATAACACCTCGATAATTGTACTTTCCCTAAACTCTATTTAACTAATTGAAATATGGAGATAATCCTCTTCTAATTATGAGGCATTACACAATTGTTGTCTAGCCAGGATCTTCCCCAATTTTTGTGGAGGAGTTTTTCCTGTAAAATCTATAGTGATCCTTCTCTTAATTTGTAGACGTGTGGTCGCAGTTGTTACAACGTGAGACTTTGGTTTCCATTAATTGATACCAAACTATAGTTTAAGAGTGAGATGTAATTAAATACCTGGTATCAACGTAATTCATGTTTAATCCTTGGTGCTTGACTAATAATGGGCTGTCTCATCAAAGAATTCACATCCCATAATGACAATTCACATCATAAGAGTGATGAGCTTATGTTTTCATCAATCTCTAATTGCTTATATTTAATGTCCACGCTATATGGTCTTTAACAACAGTTGAGATACAACGAAGAAATACAGATAGTTAATCACTTTATTTGCATGATCATGAGTTAAATATAGGATTGCATCGATGAAAAAGTTTGCTGAAGATGTAGCTATGTAAGGAACTATAAGAAGTTATGGAAAAGTATAACCTATAAACTCAAATTTGAGACGAACGCGGCCTTATTTGATTCCCCATGAACAACTACGGTAAATACTACCAATTTAAATAGGGGATCCAATAATTTTGCTGAACGAATATGTTCATTTTAGGTCTTGGTAGTAGCACTCGCGAAGGGACTACCAATAGATCTACGATATGTTGTGGTTTTAGTAGCTTAACATTCTGGTTTTTTCTCTTTACGACTGTGAGAAGTTCTTGACACTGTTTCCACTTTTCTATCTTCTTTGGATTCTCTCATCTCTATTGTAGAAACTTTATTTCTCATACTTCTTTTCATTTATACTAGCAACATAGACGGTAGATCTATGCAAGAAACAATAGTCCTGCCAAATTGATAGTATTCCATCTTCTCTATTGATATTTGGATTCAAATGTTCATAATTAGATCTGACAGTAGACACTTATTGACGGAATTGTTGACCAAAAAAAGTGCAGATTTTGACCGAAAATAGGCCTACTAATGAAAATTTTAAAGGAAATTATATCCGTGAAAAAAACCACTAGTTGAAATAGACATTTCGACTGACCCGTCAGAAATACTGACGGAAGAATTTTGATGGACCGACAGTCCGCCAGAATTTCAACTAACGGACTGATAACCCGTCAGTACGATTCTGATGGAAATTTTGACAGACTGACATCCGTCGGAACACTTTTTCACGGAAAAGCATGTCCGTCAGAATTCCAAAAATTTCAGGTTTAGATTGGTGCCATATTTTTACGTGTATTACCGATGGACTCCGTCAAAAATTGTGACGGAAGCAGTATTTTCCATCACAATTTTTGATGGAATCCGTCAGAAATTGCATTAAATTTTCAAATTTGTAACTTTGCTAATTATGCAACATGGAACAAAGTAAATAAAATAATTTAATAAAATCAGTAACATAATTTTTTCGAGAATTTAATAGCATCATCAATTATTAAAACATAGTAGCAGTAACATTGTTCTAAAAGTAGTTAAGTAGTTCAAACAAAAGTTCAAGTCACATAACAAAAATAATTCGAGACTCATTTCAAGATACACACAATAGACTAAGGTCAAATATCGCATAACCTACTAATGGGAGTCATCACCCAAGTTGGTTGTGCCGTCCTCGTCAACATCATCTTCTGAAGGAGTCATGTCTAGAGGTGCTGTTGAGGACCTTGCTTGCTGATACTTGAAGAAACTCCACAGCTTGCTCTTCTTGCTCTTCACCTTCTTCTTTTCTCGCAACTTTTACTTAAGCCAGCTCATTTTGTACTTTAGCGTCCTTTAAAGTGTAACCGACTATACAGATTGCAACGACAATGTGTTACAATAAGATATGAATAATAAGCTTTTTGTTACTTCACACTTTTTACACAGAAGTGTGAAAATGACCAACTAAAGTAAAACTTTTAATAAGTGCCAAGCCAATAGTAAGCATGATTGTATGAATATAGATTATCTGCACTATTTTGGCTATCACAATTTGTCAACTATTAATAGGTTGTGTGCTTCACCATTTTTTAAAATTCATATATAAGAATGAAATTACTCGATTCATACTTGTTGATTATACACTTTTCATCCGAAATCATACATTTGAGGTAGCATGGGTTTTGAATAAATACTTTCTACATAGCTTGTATAGGCAAATACATTTAGAGTCAATTTTATCATTTACAAATTGCTTTGATCAAACAAATACACACACACATGGAACCAAACTTGCAATATTAAAATCAAAACGATCACCATATATATTAATTTCATTTCCGAGTTAAATTAGATCTCAATTTTATTACCCAAAAACAAACTCTAACCCAAAATCAACAAAATTCAAGATAAACTATTGATAATGAACTTAGAAGAAGGCCTAATAAATTAAAACCAAAATCTATTCACTTCTACTTCTTCTAATTATCCATGTTCTTGACTCTTCACTAGGTTGCTCTTTTCGTCGGTGGGAACGTTGGTTGGTCACGGGTTCCACCACTTCGCGTCTCTCTCTTTCTCGCTCTTCCCTCTTTCCCCAATTCCCCACTTTCTCTCAACATCAATCAAGGCCAAGTGATTGTGATTATTGCCATACTCATTAACACCCTCTATTCCTTCACCCATTTCGCTCACTTTCTTCCTTCAGTCCGCCAATTTTGGTTGAATTTTGGGTTCTTTCAATGCTAATCCTAATACCGTATTGAAATTCTAGAATTTTCATAATCTCTTATGTTGTTAAGTTTCCAGGGCGTTGTTTTAGTTATTTCGATCTTTCCTAATATCAATAACTCACAACATCAACTAATTGTGAAAAAAAAAATTACTACTTTTAATTAATTAACAATATAATGACACTCAACTTGCGTGAGTAATTCCCAGCCAAGCTTTGCCTGAGAGTGGTCTCGTCTGCAACCAACGCCTAGATCGATCTCATTGGCAATAAAAGACGAATTGGCCACAACAAATGCGTTGGCCCATAACACCAACAACCCCAAACAATGTCACCATAAATTGCACTGTCATCGGCCGCCACAAACGCCACCACCCAGTAGTAGGGATGAGCAAAAAAAAGGGTACCCGGCTCCTGATCCGAACCTGGTTCGAACCCACCGGGTGCATACCCGAATACGGTTGTACTGGGTCTGGGACTAGTTCCGAAATCCTAGAACCGGTTGCAACCCAGTCCGGAGCCGGGTCCTGAAAATTTGAAACCAGAACCGGACCAGTTACCTGGTTAACCGATCGAATCAGTTTCTTTTTTTTAAACGTCTTAGTTACCCGGTTACCCGTAAACATCATGTGTTGTTCTTCCGATGCCGCTATAATTTTTGACTATATGTTTATATTACTAAATCTTTTTGTTAATATGTAATGCTATGAGAAGATAGCATTTTTTTTTTAATGTTTGGATGAAATGAAATGCTATTTATTAGCTAACAAATTGAACTTTAATGCATGATAAATGTCTAGTTGTCACTCTATTAAATTTGATTTTGAGCTATCGATTAGCTAGCTTGTTGGGTGTATTGGTTCTCTCGCAAAGTCACAACCGCAAGCTAAAAATTTAAATAAAATGAAATAAAACAAAATAGAAAAAATTGGGAGCCGGCTACCCGGTCCCAACCAGTTCCACGAATCCTGGACCCGGTTCCAACTTGGACCGGAACCGGGTCCGGATTTTTGGACCCGATTCGAACTGGGATCGGGACCGGTTCCATGAAAATGGACCGGATAGCCGATCCTGCTCAGCCCTACCTAGTAGAGCAACCAACCCGAATTGTCGTCAGAAATTGCATCGTCTATGGCATCGACACATGCCTTTGCCCAAAACACTAACTAGCCTAAGGGACGTCGCTGGAAAATGCACCATCACCGGCAGCCACAAACGCTCCCATGGCGGTCACTGGTTTCCGCTTACTAGATTTGTTTTAGTTTTCAAGAGTGAGAATGCAAAATGAAGGCTACGAACACGGCAGACTGGTCATCCTTCATTTCTTGAAAATTTTGACAGGATTTTTAAGGGGACCCGTGAAAATTTTTGCAAGTAGATGGAATTTTTTTAGAGCTTCTGACGGGCCTATCACAATCACTTGGCAAAATTTTAAATTTGCCAGTGATTTTGACGGGTACCATTAAAATTGCCACCGTAATTTATAATTTGACCGAGAATTTGTCAAAATTGCAACACTCTGTCAAAATTCACTTCAAGTTCAGCATGCATAGTGTGTCCGTCAAAATGATCACCTTTCTGTCAAAATTTCCTTCAAATTTTTTAACGGCGTAAATGTCCATACAAAGTTTCTGTCAAAATATGACATTTCTCTTGCAGTTTGGTTCAGTTCCGTTAAATTAATTTATCAGTCCTAGAAAATATAAACTAGAATTGAAGCCAAGTAAATCGGTGAAATGAGTGTAAGTTACCCGATTCTTTTAATTTGGTTCACCGTTAGCCGAAACCGACAAACAAAAAAATTATAATTTTCTCTTGTTCACATTTTATTGGTGTATTATTGCTTTCTTTGACATGTTATCAATAAGGAAGCAGTTATAGTGGTTGTCGCTATCTGGCAACTATTATAATAGAAGAAATCATAGTCGTACATGTGTCCCTATTAAATCTTGACCATTTAATTTTTCAACTCTTTTGTCAAATCAAAATTATTATTTAGAAATAGAAAAATGCTCATAAGTTTGGAAACAAATGTGTTGTTTGTTTATTCCTAATTTATCACCCCCTATTTTAGAGAGGGAAAGAACTGAAACTAAAAAGAACTCCAAGCATTCACTTAGTTTCCCTCCATTACCGCTTGCCTTCAATATTTCCACCCAATCCCTTGGTTCCTTGATATGTTGCGGCAAAAGATTCTAAAATAATTTTTTTTGTGCCTTCTTAAAATCTCATTGAAGGATCATGAAACAAACATATAATGAATAGGAAGAGGGTTAGCACATTGTAGAAGATCTGAACACATCATCCCAAGCTTTCAGCATGTTTTCTCATTATGCCTTAACCATTTTTATTAATATAGAAGAATTCCATAATGCAAAAAGTTATAGCGGTTGTCACTATTAACAACCACCACAATTAAAACAATCTTGAGCGTTCAATTGTCTTTGATTGATCTTAATCGTTGATTTTATTTTTGTTATTAAAAGTTAAAAATACATTATTAAAATTACAAAATATATGTAAATATTGATAAAAATAATTTTTATATAGCATTGTTTGGTTGCTCTCCAATTACATTAGAAATACAAACTTAATGTTTTAAAAAGATAAAAAAAACATTTTTGTGAGTTGTTTTTTCGGCGACAATAAGAACTACCGACTTCCAATCTCTCTCTTCCTTTGGTTTCCATTGACTCCTTCTTCCTTTGATTTCTTGTGACTCCCAATCTCCTTCTTCCTCTGATTTTCGGCGACGGGGTTGTCCAATGTTTGGGCGAGAAGCTTGCCGATAGTGCAGGTGCTTGATCGCTATGTCACCGTCTGCTCCTCTCGCACCTCTCTCTCGTATTGGGACGGCTAATGGTCATATTTCGGCGTCCCCTCGCTCATATTCACCGTCAAGCTGGTGCAGCATAGTGTTCCGGTGAGAAGACGGGCAGCGTCTAAGTGGTTCATAGGGTCTTGTTTGTCGGGGTCTTTTTAATTTTTGATAGATATGGTTATTGTACTTATAATAAATTCTGTGTCTATAGCATTAAAACTTTAAAAGTCCGTGTAGCTGAATGGTCAGTGCCTTGCTTGTGTTGATAATTTTTGGAATTTTGAAGGCCAAGCAGCATGTTCTTTAATCGAAAATAATTACCGCCGGCAAACTTGTCATCCAAACGTTGAACAATCCTATCGCCGGAAACTAGAGGAAGAAGAAGTCATCGGAAACCAAAGGCAGAGAGAGATTAGGAGCCGCTAGTTATAGTTGTTGCCAGAAAACAACTCGCAAAAATATTTTTTTCTTTTTAAAAATTAAGTTTGTATTTCTAATGTAATTCGAAAGCAACCAAAAATTGTCACATAAAAATTATTTTTATCAATATTTACATATATTTTGTGATTTTTATAATACATTTTTAGCTATTTAATAACAAAAATAAGATCAACGGTTAAGATCGACCAAAGAGAAGTGAACATTTAAGATTGTTTAATTGTGGTGGTTGTCATATAGTGGCAACCACTATAACTGCATCCTTCTATAATTAAACTTCAATGAGAACCCTAGACCCTAAGTCCATGACGTAGATCATGAGTACTCATGAACGCTGATTAATTTCTCAATATCGTTCGCATCGAGAAATGATACAGCTATAACATATGAGAATGGTTTGGACTTGGGAGGAGAGAGAGCAGTGATTCACTGAAGTTGTGTTTGCTGAAGACTGACCGAAAAAATTGAACTACTGTTCGTTAATTATGGAGGAGCTTGAGGAACTTATGAAGGCGAGGGGGAGAGGTCTTGTCTATTTTCTTTTGTAATTTAATTTAATTTTTGTATGGTTGCATAACGAAGGCAATACAACCACATTCGTATAATTATTTTGGTCAAATTTGTAAATATTTATTTGACTTTAAAACTTAGTTTTCAATTCAACTAAACTTACAAAATATGTTCAGAAAAAAAAAAAGAGCAGAAAATATGAATGGTGGTGATTGCATCACCATGTATATATGGTTATAATTAACCCAATCAACGGTGGTTGTCTTATAATGCCGGTCATTATAACCTTTTGCTATCAATAAACAATCGACATATTTTCATCGTAGGAACATTAAAATGCTTATTTTCTATAAAAGAAAATAATTACAATAGTAGTCACTTTCCAACCCAAGTTACCAAGCTTGGACACGTGGCTATTGTAAATAGCCACTAAGAGAACAAGCTTGAATAACACTTGAGGAGCCACATCTGGGGAAAAAAAAAAAAAAAGAAATTTTATTGGGAAGGTTTAAAATTAAGGTTGCACATTTTACATAGCTTGTTATTTGCTTTTTTTGTTTAGCTTCTGAATGCATGTAGATTGTTGATGTATGGTTTCTGCTACTACTTATACGGCGTCTATTTTGTATACTAGTAGTATTTTGATCTTGGCATGGGTTGTTATTATCTAAGCTAATGTTATTTACAGTCCTACATATAGCCTTATTATTTATATAGTGTATTTGGATTGTGCTATCTTTTGTTTTGCTACATTCTGTGTCAAAAGATGTTCACCACTAAAATATTTTCCGAAATTTATTTTGGGTCTCTTGAAATTGTTGCTGTTGTACATATATTTGGATTTTTTAAACTACATACTAGCAGAATCAATACTAACAATTGTTATTGTTGCTGTTGTACTTGAAAAGCCACATGCGACTAGTGTCCAAAATATTCACGTCCCCATAACAACAAAGATTCAAAAGCACAATAAAACCTTCAATTTGCAAGCCTCTAGTCTAGTGTTCTATTGCTTCCTTATATATGGCTTGTACGTTTAAAAAGGTCATACAAACTAACTTCGGCTTAAGAGTTTAGATGCACAATGTCAAATTTTATGTCAAGTAAGAGTCAAATCAATTTCAGAATCCGAATTTAAATTGAGTGGGTTTACCTTAGAAAAAGCATATGATGTCAATATTAACCATAATAATGAAATCTTCTGCACCAAAAAAGATCAACCAGCTAATTTCATAAAACCAATTTCATAATAATCTTAAAGCAATTAAACACAAATTGTGCAATAATATTACAACAACTAACAAAGAGATCAACAAAGCAAACACACAATTTTTAAGAAATCAATTTTTATAACAATATGTTAAAGCAACTAAACACCAACTAGGGGGCATGGATGGATGTGAAAATGAGGATAACGTTGGAATTGAAAAAAAAAAGAAAGGAATTTGACTATATTAGGTTGTAACTAGGGGTCTGTTGGAGTCGATCTAGGGTTGTATTCGAGTTGACCTGAGTCTGAGTTAGGTTGGCTCGCTAAATAATTGAGTTGAGGCCGAACACGAACTGAGTTTGCGTAAACAGAGTTTAAGCTGAATTTTGATTGAACCGATATGTTGAACTCAAGGTTAGTCGAGCCTTGACATATTTTTATTTTTTCTTGTACATACATGATTTAAATATATTTGAACTGTAAAGAATTATGTTATGTCAGTAAAGATCAATTATATGCTTTGAAGTTACATGATCAATACATAAGTCATAAAAACAACCATGCGTATGGTGGAATCCACTTCCAAAACAAATAAATGAGCTCAACTGAACCACACGAGCTTGAATACCTTAGGCTTGGGCTTGGCTCGTTAAGCATTAAACCGAGCTCGAGCCGAGTTTTGAGCAAACCGAATCCGAGGACTTACCAAGCCAGCTTGACTCGGGTATAGCCCTAGTTGCAACAAACAGGTCGGGGTTTGAAAAGGGAAACTTGGCGATGAAAATAAAGTTAAGGGAACGGAAAGAATTAAAAGAGAGTGGAATTTAAAATAGGGGGCGGGCAATTGATAAAAGGGAAAATTTGAACTAAGAAAGATCATTATGAAGTGAATAAGCAGCAGCATGGAAGAGAGAACGCCAAGAAAGCTGGAGGATTTCCTTGTGGAATCCCTCCTTCCAGCTCATTTTTTGCACTATTCATATGCCCACACAAAACAACACAAAGAACAACACCTCCCCAATAATCAAAATTGAAGCAGCAACTGTAGTAAATTTCCCTCAGTCAATCTTGCACATGTAATTTGATTCAACCAAGACAATGGCCTTGAAAAAATCAAAGGAGGCTGTGGCCAGTACAAATATATACACAATTACAATTGACATGTACATGTATGTATAGCTTGAAATGAAGCAAAAGACAATCACAATGCAAGCAGCATAACTTCATCAGCAAGAGAGGAAGAAAGCTTATAGGGAGTTAAGAAGTGGTGACTCGGCGACAACGACACCAAAATGCAGTACCTCCACCTCTCCCACGAGCCACTGCTATTTCCTCATCAACATAAAACCATATGAAGAAGGGATCCTTGGTGCTTGGCTCTCTATCATCTTTATTTCCTAGACTGATCTCCAAGGGGTTGAAGGGTCCTAATTTTATACGCATGTGCTCAAAAATGAATGCCATTATTCTCTTCTTCCATGAAAACCTGCCTTCAAAAGTCAAGCTTCCAATCGGCCCAAGGTACACGCCATTCTCAATCCTCCTTGCCTGTTCATTTTAAGTCAGTAATAAGCTTGCGGTAGAATTATTCAAATGAAATTACTCTCTTATTAAAGTTATTATTATGAACGGAACAAACAATTCACTGATTTATTTCAATACAATTATCCAGATAAGATCTTGAGAGGGTCAACAAACCTATTTCTCTCTTGATGCTTCCCCATCTTTGTTAGAATTTGCACGTGGGTTCATTTGGTCACGTACAGGTTGGAAAGATGGGTTTCAAAAAGGCTAGGTTTGGGTACAGCAATTCAGGAAAGGATTCGGCTCAGATTGGGTCCTTTTGAATATAGGTTATTCAGGCTTGTCGACAATTGTCCATTATGTTTGACAATAAACTGTTAACTGTGATCATGTTTGGTTATGCCAACCAATGGTTGTTTCAAAGCAGGTTTCCTAACTTCAAGCCTGGGCTGATCCTGGTTTCAGTTTATTCGGGCCAAATAACTCGGTATGAGTCAATTTTGATAAGTTTACTTCAAAATGAAGAAATGGAGATCAGATCAAAGCCAAACTTTCTATCACAAGACGGTGAAGCAAAAAGCAATCTTATGCTTCTCCCGTACATTTTCTTTGGCAGGGATGGATAGTGTCTTGAGTGGCATAAATAGCATATAGCATATAGATCTGCCATGTTTTCCAGCAGACATCATTGTCTTCACTGTTCCTTTCTTTTCGGAGAATTTTTTTATCTATTTTTTTTTGGTTGGGAGGGGGGGTGGAACAAGTAACATTGAAAGATTTTCAACTTTGTCTCTTGTCAAAATTGGACATGAATGCTGAATTCCACATGCACCAAGCTGGCTTTGTCATTTACCACTAAAGCTCAAAATGTCATCAGAAGAACAGTTATTCGTACCTCTGCATCAAATCTCTGAACAGCTGTGAATGGAAAATATCGCCCACCCTTCAGTTTTTTCTACAACATCTTGAAAATCAACAAACAGGGAAATTGACCACAATGTAGACATGGAAGCATTAGAGTAAAATGTTAAACCTTCCAACCTCTGCAGTAAAAATAAGCATCCAGGTCCTCCCCGGTGATTTGGTTCCTCCAAGTGTTTCAAGAAAGTTTAAAGGATCGAGTTTTGCCTTCTCAATCACGGAAAGGGCTGACAGCACCTCATCTTTTGGAACCTTTCTTGTTTTTGCAGCATTCTTCAAAACTTTAACACTCTCTTCAACTTCCTACACCAAAAAATACTATCGTTACAGAAGAAGTCACTGGATAACAACAACAACCGACACCACCTCCCAGTGCGGTCCTGCTTTCACGGGGTCTAAGAAGTCAGTGGATTCATGGTTCATTATAAGCATGACAAGACTATGGGTAAAACTATGCCACTGACTTTTATGGCACAGTGATTCACACAGCCACACAAGATCAGCTTGGTTAAGTTTTTCACTCATGGCACTCAGTGACCACAGCAGATTGCAGATCCTGGCAGCAGCTAGTGGACAAGGATGGTGAAAAGACGAATAGTAAGTCTTGATCTTTGCGCTTAGATGGGCTTGATTACTCTCACGGCACCCTAAAGCAATTATATTGACCCTATAACCGTAGCATACTGGCAAATAGCCCTATAATCACCCCAAATTGTTGTTATTTGAATGTTTCTCACATAGTCACATAACTCGAAGCCAAGATATTGCATGTATGTAGGACATTAGTAGGGGCAGGAAATAGGGGGACATGATCATTTGCTGCTATAAAGACAGGGAAATGATCACTTGCTTCTGTAAAGATGTGAATATGAGGGAATAAAGTTGCTGAATTGGGAAATTGCAAGGCATTTTGGAAAACAAAAGGAACCACAGGTGAGATACTGAGGTGCATAAGTGTGGAGGTTTTCTGCAGGGATTTATTGATGGAAGAGTGCAGCGAGTTCCTTCGATACACCACTTAAATTTCGTAAGTGCTGCAGCGTTGTTAATCTACAGGGATTGAAGAAACATCCATAAGAGTTCCAATTTAGAACATGATTAGGGGGCTTCTTGGTCACCCTTCCCAGAAACTGGCCTACTGATTACTTGCAATGCTGACATATGTTAGCCCTTTTACAGGGGATTTCGCCAGCTTTATGATAGCTGAGACACAAGATCATATGGATGCAATCCTCACATAAATATCATGTCGGCTCCTATGTCTATTTTGTTGTAAATTGAAATAGCTAGGTGATCCATCAAGATATATTATTGCGTTCATACAAAATATGTGTAATTTGAAATATAAGTGATCTGCAGGTGGAAGAATATTAATCTGAGATGTGGATAACGTATATGTTCTAGAGATGGATTGGAAGTTTGAAGCTTAATCTTATCCATGACTGAGTTGTCAGATGGATATTTCCATATTCATTGCGACACAATCCCAAGGTTAAAAGCAAAATTTTACCTTAGTAGATGGGTTTATTGCATTAAGGATAAGGGACATGTTCCAACTTCATCCTTAGGCATTAGCCATTTAACATTCCAGTTGCTTCACCTACTAGACATATAGAAGGTCCATCCATAGTCAAAACAAGAAGTTATTTCTCTCCTTAAAATAAGTACAAATTGAATCCTCAGGTATTCTTTTCATCTTTTAGTTTTACTTTCCTATGTGTTTCGTTTGATACCCCCCCCCCATCTTCTCTCTGCCATGTGGAGTTTAGATCCTGGTTTTCTTTCTTTTTTTTTTGCGTGTGTTTTATTCATATCAATTTCGATACCATCCCCTGGAGCGACTCTTATCCTTGTCCTACTATCAGATTGATTGTGTATTTGTGTTGACTATGAAAGTGGGTATTGTCCCACATTGATAAAATACAAATAATATGAAAGTGAGTGTTATCCCACATTGATAAAATTAAAGGAGTTAAGCTTGTATATAAGCTTGTGAGTTATTCCATCCATTGCCAATTGATTTTGGGTTGGAACCTCATTTGAGCTTATACCAGTTATATGCATGACTCCTTGTTGGAGACCCGATTGATATATAAAATTTAACATGATATCAAAGCAAGGTTGCTCGATCTTGATTTGCCAGCGTCCCCATTTGATTAAAATTTTGTGCACGTGTTAAGCCTTGCTCGGAGCTCACACGTGAGGGGGCATAATGGAGTATGAAAGTAGGTATTATCCTACATTGATAAAATACAAAAAATATGAAAGTAAGTGTTGTTCCACCTTGATAAAATTAAGGGGCTTGAGCATGTATATAAGTTTGTGAGTCACTCCACTTATTGAGAATTAGTTTGTTTTGGAACTTCATTTGAGCTTTATATGCATGACTCTTTGTTGGAGATCCAATTGATATATAAAATATAACAGATTGAGCCATTTTGTACTCGCCGAATGAGAAACATTTTGAAAGAAGTATCTCAATGAGAGGCCACATAGGAGATTTGATTTCAATTTATTCTCTTAACATAAAGACCTATAGCCTATAATCCATTGATACGACGTCCATGCACAAAAATGACAGTGCATTTGATAGAAGTTCTTGCTAATTATGATGCAAAAACTACTCCTTCTACACACAGGGAATAAGATAAGCCCCATCTTTGAAGGCCACAAAAGGTCTTCGTATCACAAAGGGTCACATAATTCCGAGTATTAAGTACAACTCTTCTGAGGTCAATACAACTCTTGACAGTCTAAGGCTCTTAAAATCTACTAATCCAGCAAATGAAACTACACCTAGTAGCATAAACTGATTTTAATTAACAAAAATAGGCGAAAAATTATTTCTCTCCCTAATATAATAAGTAAGAAACTAAGCAATAAAATTTGCCAAACTAAAGCTACTATGCTAGCCAAGAACCACAACTTCAATTTTTTTTCTTTTTTAAGGAACCGCAAAATGGGAGGAGAAAAACGTACATTATGGTAGGAGGAATCAAACTAAGCAACTAATAAAAATCATATTTGTGGGGTTAGTTAGCAATTTTTCTAAGATGATATCAGATACTTGGTTCAAATCCTGCCTACACGGGCTGCGTAATCCCTTCACATCACAAACAATACAAACTGAAAACAAAAATCAGATTCACAACAACTAATTTCATTAAGCTAGGCATACATAAAATCCCACCAATGAAACTGGCTCATACCCAGAATCCAACAACACATACACAATAACAGCAGCAAATTCAAGAATGACCCAGAAAAAAAATGGAATTAAAAACAGCATGAAAATTGACCAAAATGAACGAAGGGGGGGGGACAGATAGGGCGCATACTTTATTGGGCTTGGGCTGTTCATCATCTTGCTGAGGAAGAAAAGAAGCGGAGGTGTTTGTACTGGTAATTCCTTCAAGAGATGCCCTGACAATGGTGATTTTAGAAGGACGACATCGTTTCTCTGTGATTGCAAAGCTGAAAGGAAGATGAGGATGAATGAAACTGCTAGCAGTGCAGTGATTAGCCTGAGGTTGAAGATGGAAGAGAGGAGGGGATACCCAGGAGAGAGAAGAGGTTGTTGATGATGGAATTGGCGCCGTTGTCACTATTTGCGACCACATCGTCTGCCCTCGAGGGTTGGCTGTATCCTCGCTCGCTCCTTTTGATTGCCCACCCCACACAAGGCCACAATAAATGCATATTGCTGACTGCAACGAGAAGTGGGGTAATAGTAAGATTGTCTATGTGTGATCAAAAATTATGTGTTCAAGCCTTGAAATCGATTATTGATAAAATTAATTTAGGTTGCCTATAATTCATCCCTGGAGATGAGGCCCTTTTCGGACCTTGTATGAATGTTGTATACTTGTGCTCCAGATTGTTTTTTTTACTGTAACGAGACATATCGAATTTGCATGCGGTTGTATTGGTTTCTTACAATTTCAAATTTTTAGAAGGTAAAAAAAAAAGTTCAAAATTAGATTAAAAAATGTAGCATTGGGGGTATTTGGCCGAACAAACTCCATTTCACCCGAGATCAGTCAATAAAAGGCGATGCTAACTGATATAAAATCGAATATTTATTTGCATCGATTTTGGATTAGAATGTTACACCTCGGCCAGTAGTGCGTACATCATAGGGTATTTATAGCTATGATTTAAACCCATCTTTAAGAACGTGAGATGCTCTTAGACAATTTTTCTAGATGTCATTGTGACTTATGAGCATGTCCTCTCTGACCCACACATTGATGTGGGCAGCCGAGGTAGTGGCCCATTTGGGCCTAATTTGTTATGGGCCGGAGGTATGGGCCACTATATGGGCTTGATAAGTGCCCAAAACCATGTCCAATTTCTTCCAAAACCGCTTCTAGAAAGTAGAGATTTGTTTGGGAAATAAACCATCAACCCTAAAACCTTCTGCCCTCCTCCAGACCCTTCTACTCTCAGTCTCCCTCTTCGAATTGTCAGTCTCGCTCTTTCTCTCTCTACACAGTCTCTCTCCTCAACAATGGCGACGATGTTGCAGCCGCCGATTATACTGCTCAAGGAAGGGACCGACACATCGCAAGGGAAGGCTCAGCTGATCAGCAACATCAATGCTTGCACCGCAATTGCCGATGTTGTTCGCACAACCCTAGGTCCTCGAGGCATGGACAAGCTGATCCATGATGATAAGGGCAACACCACCATCTCCAATGATGGCGCCACTATTATGAAGCTTCTTGATATCATTCATCCTGCTGCTAAGATCCTCGTCGATATCGCCCGTTCTCAGGATTCTGAGGTAAGCCATTTGCTCAAATTTTGCATTCGTTGTTTTTCTGTTCGCCGTTAGGTTCAATTTAAGGTAGATTTGGTTGCGGTTTGTGTTTTTTCTGAGTTCGAAGTACGGAATGAAAATGTGTTAGGGTTTTGGGTTGTTTAGACAGTTCTCAGCTGGTAGTTGTGTGGGAAGAACTGGTAGATAAAGAGGGAATGCGTAGTTGATCTCATTTTTGTACGAGAAAGTAGGGTTCCTAAAAGTTCGTTTGATTCAAGCTGGATTCTTTTATGGTGAGATGTCAAGTTGTGCATGTGGGGGCGTATTGTGGGTGATATTGCATAAAATTTGGGTATGACCCTGTTTAGGACTTGAGAATCAGCTGCTTCGTACAACATCATCCTGATCTGGGATTAAATTTGTAGTTCCCAATTAAAAACAAAAAAAGTAGCTACGGTAGCCCATCACATATTGAGGTAATGCATTTGCATGCATTCGTTGTGCTTCTAGTTCTAGAGTTGTTTGCTAGATTCAGTTTCTATTCATGTTTTCTCCGGCCTCTAAGTATGAAATGAAAATGTTTCAGGGATTTTTTAGATGGTTTTGAGCTAGGAGCTAGTTTGGAAGTTCCATTAGATAGAGGAATTGCGTAGTTGGTCTCATTTTTGTATGTGAACGTAGTCTCCAGGATAATTCATTTGAGTCCAGGGCGAATCTTTTGTGGTGAAATGTCAACTTGTGCATATGGGTGCGGGTTGTTGGAAGATTGCGTAACATTTGTGTATGAGCAGAACATCATCCTAATTTAGGATTAATTTTTCAGCGCCCCTCCCCTCATACGTACCACTACAAAGGAATCCATTACATTTTCCAAAACCATACCTCTTATGGGTGTGAAGCTTATCCGTGGTACCATTTGTATGAAACAAACTTGCATTTGACGAGTTCAAAGGAATTATTGTGTCTCTGCGGGAGCCTGAAGGTTTTGATCTCTCTGTGTGTGTGTGTGTGTGTGTGTGTGTGTGTGTGTGTGTGAGAGAGAGAGAGAGAGAGAGAGAGAGAGAGAGGGAGAGATGCCTTGTATGCATTTTCTTGGGCTACTTGTAGGCTGCCTTGTTTGAGAAACGAATGGAATGGAGATGCACTTCGTCTTGTTCTGGTCGTTGCTGTACCTTGTGGCATAAAGATGGGATTATGTGCTGGACAATTATGCTAATGTTCACTTCATTATGCTACCTGCAGGTTGGTGATGGAACCACCACCGTTGTTCTGTTTGCTGGTGAGTTTTTAAAGGAGGCAAAGCCTTTCGTTGAAGATGGAGTCCATCCACAAAATTTGATTCGCAGTTACCGAAGTGCGTGCCAATTGGTAAGAAATTTGGTATTTACGTTTAATTTTACTTTTGCCTTTATTGTACATGGAGAGGGTAACAATTGTTTCTCGGAACGGAATATACTTTTCTTGAAGGCCATTGAGAAGATCAAGGAGCTGGCTGTTAGCATTGAAGGAAAGAGTTTGGAAGAAAAGAAAAGCTTATTAGCCAAGTGTGCAGCAACAACACTCAGCTCAAAGCTCATTGGTGGCGAAAAGGATTTCTTTGCTAATATGGTTGTTGATGCAGTTCTTGCTGTTGGAACTGATGACAGATTGAACATGATTGGAATTAAAAAGGTAGACATCTTAATAGACTAAGTTGATGAACCCTTTGTTGGTTGAGCATAATCATTGTCAGAAACAGTTGATACTCGTATGATATGCTGCATTTGAACAGGGAGTGTCGTTCTGTTTTGCGTTGAGATGCTTACATGAGTTGTTTTGTTTTCAGTCTTATTTTCTGAGCCTCTTAGACGCTGTTTTCGAAGGCTTATTGGTTATTCTAGACTTATATATAAGCATAGGATCTTTGGGAATATTTTCTTTATTTGTTTTGTTTTCAGTCTTATTTTCTGAGCCTCTTAGATGCTGTTTTCGAAGGCTTTCTGTTTGTGCTTTCATCTTTCGCTGCATATGATGTCTTCCTCCAGCCTATTCACACTCCAATCTACATTTGCGACACTTTGAAATCCCTAACACAAGCTGTAATTTTGTAGAAGCTCATTACTACATTTAGTCGTATGCTATATGAGGTTTGCTCTTTAGAGTTTTGAGTATGCTAAGCTTTTTCCACATGCTTATGGAAGAGTTGCTGATTTTGGTTTTCAGTATTTCCAGCTGATGTTGACAAACTGCAATTGTTTTCTGAAATTATTCCTATTTTTCTAATTTTTTTAAAAAAATCCTCGGTTCTATATAAGATTTGGCCTTTCTTGCTCTACAGGTCATTTTCCCTTTCTTAAAATAAATAAGATGGATATAGTTGACTGCTAAATAAATCTGCTGTGAGATTGCAAATTAGCTATCTGTAAATCTAGTTTAACGGCTTTCATTTTCAGTGACGATTTTGCGGAACCTTTTGTTGCTTCATCTTGATATGAAGACATGGTGGTAATTTGGTATATAAGATGCAACCCATGAATCTCTGAGTGTCTTCTAACCTCGTCAATGGAGCTTTGTGCACCATGTTATCCTTGTTAATTTTATGTGTGATTTAGTTTCAGCATCAGAAGCAGGATGTGGTTTTTTCGCATGCCTCTTGAGAATGTGTGTGACATTTAATTGTGTTGTAAGTTTGCCTGTTTGGTTCTTGGATGGACACTGGAAGTAATAATGTATTGTTCTGCATTATTCGAAACTGCTCATTTGGATACTCTTGGTAGAAGTTTCTAATTAACAGCATGAAAAGAGAACTGCTGGTCCCAAAAAAACTGAAAAAGTCAGCAGGTGAGAGAGGCTGATGCTATGGCTCTTGTCCTAGTTAATAAGAAGATTTGAACTTGAGGTGACCAGTTATTTGCGAGATGTGTTGAAGACAGACTTCAGAGCATTTTTGGAGCTGCGTTGTGCTCTTCGCTTATTATTTGTAACATATACAAGTGTAAACTGCGAAGAACTGAGGATCATCAAGTTCAAGCCTGAGTAGATGTTGGAAGTTCATGGGCCTGCAGAGGTCTCTGAATCACTCCTCAAAAAGGGTATCTATATGTCTAATTATGTGTGTTCTACAACCCCCCCCCCCCCCGATTCTGTTTATGTGGATGTGTATGTGTTCTTACATGACTCTTTTGGTTTTTGGTTGGTCAGTTTCCATGTGTATGATCGCTAATGCATGAGTTGAACAAGTGAGGCTGGCTAATGTGATTTATTTTATTATATATATTTTTTTTACAAATTAAATTATTGCTGCAGGTTCCTGGAGGCAATATGCGGGACTCATTTCTGGTAAATGGTGTAGCATTTAAGAAAACATTCTCATATGCTGGTTTTGAGCAACAGCCGAAGAAGTTTGTAAATCCGAAGATACTTCTGCTAAACATCGAATTGGAACTAAAATCAGAGAAAGAGAATGCAGAGATAAGGTAGATTTGTTTGTTATTTCTTGTTATGGGGTGCTTTTTTGCAACTATAAATGATAACCATATCAAGGCTATCACCATAGGCTTACAGATCCAGCGCAGTACCAGTCAATAGTTGATGCTGAATGGAATATCATTTACGACAAATTGGACAAATGTGTAAAGTCTGGTGCAAAGATTGTTCTTTCACGGTTGGCAATTGGAGACTTGGCAACACAGGTACGTACTAAGTATGATTTTTGTTTTTGAGTCGATGTGTCTTTTGTTCGATTTTGGATCTCTTTTGAGCTTACCAATTTCAATTCTATACACTGTGTTCAAGAAAACTCACTGGAGTTTGATTTTTATTTTTGAGTCGATGTGTCTTTTGTTCGATTTTGAATCTCTTTTGAGTTTACCAATTTCAGTTCTATATACTGTATTCAAGAAAACTCGCTGGATTTGGCCCTCTTCCTTGTGTATAGAAGCAGAGAGAGCAGGATGGAGTCCTTATATTTGAAAAACGCACTGGATTTTTCCTTTTTATCGGTGCCCTTTTTATTATGTATAAACGAAAGATCGCCCTCACTGACCCCCCCAAAAAAAAATCGGGAAAACCGGATAGTTAGCTGGCCTAGCAACCATGTCTTCCATGCGCACTATGCTCGTAAATGTACCTGCTGCTAAGCGGAATGTTTGAGGTTGTGGAGTGAGTTTGGAACATGTAGTTTGCCTTATTTGGAAAGAGCTCTACGTCCTCTCTGCATCTCTTCAATACAGCATTGAAAACAAGTTTGGCTTTGCAGAACTTTAGAAATTAAATTTGCCTGTGGAAGGAAGCAAAATCAAGATGAATTAAAAAAATGCTTTCAATTCAACAGACAGAAACACATCATAATAGTGTGACTATGAATGCTAAAGCCACGGCAGCTTTAGAGGGGTCCCTATCCTCTATCTCAGGTGCCCTCCTCACCCCCTTTCTGAAAGGGACAAAGTGTGGGTCTCAAAATGGTGGAGAATGGTAAAAAGGAAACACCCTCCCCCCTTCTCTTGGAGATTCTTGGTGGACGGTGATTTTTGGGTATAGCATATATACATTGAAGCCCATTTTTCTAATGCCCTTATGCCACCTAAGTTGCTTTATATGATCTTTCGGTTGTACTTCCGGATATGAATTAAATAAAGATACATGAAGAATGAGTAAGTGGGCAACAAGAAACCCCAATATATACAAACTATTCAAAGCAGAAAGCATTTGTCCAAAGAATCATTCATACATAGGAATGTTGATTGGGCCTTCAAACGGGTAGATATGAGCAACATAAATAGTTCATTTTGGAATCGCCGGGTATGGTTCCATTACAAGGGCGTGTGTTCGTTTTCAGCATTTTAGAGGAGCAGTTAGCGGGTTGGAGCAGATTGAAGCGAGTTGGAGCCGGTTTGGAGCAGCGTTTAACAGGTTTGAGTAGGTTGAAGTAGGTTGACTAGTGGTTAGCATATTGTAGCAGTTTGGAGCAGGTAGCAGGTGCAAAATATTGAAAATGAACGAGCCTGGGCTCAATATCTTATTAACTATTCTGCATAATTGCTTGACTAATAGACAAACAAGGTTACCTGAAATTTTGTCAAGTAAACTACTGGGGATCAGTGTCACTGCTGATGCATTTCGATGTCAATTATCAGTCTGGAGTTTATACATTCTTTTCCTTAATGTTGGATGATATGTTTCTCTGATTGTCATCGCTATGGCAGCAGTTGGCAGTGACACTAATCTGCTGCTTTTTTTGCAGTATTTTGCTGACAGAGATATCTTCTGCGCTGGTCGTGTCGCTGAAGAAGATTTACAGCGTGTTGCAGCTGCTACTGGGGGAACTGTGCAGACATCAGTCAACAACATAATTGATGAGGTTTGAACTGCTCAGTCCATTTTTCTGCTTTGATTAGAGCATCTGGCCTGATTTATGGGTAATGCTGGATATCATAGGTTCTTGGCACATGTGAGCTGTTCGAGGAAAAGCAAGTTGGAAATGAGCGGTTTAATATTTTCAGCGGATGCCCATCTGGTCGAACAGCGACAATTGTTCTCCGTGGTGGTGCTGATCAGGTCAATTGCTGGCTAATATGACTCAAAACCCCATGTCTGATCATTTTAATACTGATGTGCTGTTCTGTAATTTCAGTTCATTGAGGAAGCTGAACGCAGTCTACATGATGCCATTATGATAGTTAGAAGAGCTCTCAAGAATTCCACTGTTGTGGCTGGTGGAGGTGCCATAGATGTATGGGATAATCTTGAAAGTTAAATTTCATTATATCATTGTCCATGATACTTATTTGTGCTGACTTCGTCGTCTAATGTTGGCAGATGGAGATAAGTCGACACTTACGGCAACATGCACGGAATATCGCTGGGAAGTCTCAGCTGTTTATAAACTCCTATGCAAAAGCTTTGGAGGTTAGTCTTTATTTGTGCTCGTGTCCGGATGATTTTTGAGGATTGGCATTTCCCCTTTTTTTTTGTGCGTTTTTGGGATCCATGCTTACAATGATGTTCCAAGCATGGAGCTGAAAGACCTAAAGAGGGGCAAGTGCACCTTTCTGTGTTCCTGTTTTTATCCAAATCCCTCATGCTTGTTGATACTGGACTGTTGAGTCTCTGTCAATTTGTGGGATCTTTTTGGTGTTTTTTTGGGTTCTTTTTTTTGGGGGGGGGGGTTCAACTTCTCATTAATTTTCTGATTAGCACTGCGTACTCGGCTTTTCTTGTCCAATTGTTTGCTTATATACCCAAATATGAACTCTTATGTGATCTTCCTGTGCGTTTCAGGTCATCCCACGACAACTTTGTGACAATGCTGGTTTTGATGCTACTGATGTGCTGAACAAATTGAGACAGAAGCATGCTCTTCCTTCTGGTAATCAGTGTTTCATCTTTTAGTGGTTAAACCGCCTCATAAATGGCAGAACAGTTACTTTAGAACTGCACTTGATGTTTAAGTGGCTGACGGAAAATAATTGGCTAATGTATGTTGTATTTTCTAGGTGAGGGTGCTAATTATGGGGTGGACATAAATACTGGAGGTATAGCTGATTCGTTCAACAATTTTGTGTGGGAACCAGCAGTTGTGAAGGTATTTGTCATTTCCATTCTTGCTTGTTTATTGAAGTTTCAGTTTTAGGGGTTTCATCTGGCTAATGTCTTCTTGTTTCAGATAAACGCAATCAATGCAGCAACTGAGGCAGCTTGCCTTATCCTAAGTGTGGATGAGACAGTTAAAAATCCAAAGGTGAGATATGAATTGAGTACTCAACTGCATCTAAAAATGAGGACTAGTTGACTTTGGAATGCTTGTCCACCCCACTCTATACTTGTGCTGGAGTTCTGCTTAGTGGTTTTTTCTGCCGATTCTTAGTCATATTACTTCTGCCTTGGAAATTTAGATTCAGAGTGTAGCTGTTTTGTCTTTACTTTCTTCCACAAAATAATTTGATTTTTTGTTTGATGCAGTCGGAGAGTGCCCAAGGAGATGCTGCTGCAAGTGCCATGGGAGGCAGAGGACGTGGAGGTGGTGCCTTCCGCGGTGGTCGTGGGCGGGGTATGAGGAGACGGTGATTTTATTTTTCCAGTCCTAGGATCTCTCTCTTTAGTACTTGAATTTTTTGTGATTTGAGGTTAACATCTCGTGTGCATCAAGTGTATTTTATCCAAGTTGGGAGAGTCCCAAAGTGGAAGAGTTTTGGAGATGGCAGGGCCATTGAAGCCCGTTTTTGGTCTTATGTTGTGGTCTACCTCTGAAAACAATGTACTGGCATTATGAGTTTGCTGGTAGTGTGTTTCGCAGCTGATGGTTGGTTTTTTGGGAATTGTTTACTAGCGACTTTTGGGGAGTCTTTTGTTGAACTCTTGGTTTGAGGCTCAGAATCAAACCACAACCCCCCCCCCCCCCCCCCCCCGGACGCCCAAAAAAAAAACGCGAAGGTAGAGAAGAAATCTGAAATACAGAAAAAAAAGTCTGAATTTGAGTTGCAGTTTTTATTTGGCCGTAGCAGGGATTAAGTTTTATTTATTCCTTGGCTTTACAAAGCATGGTAACCCATTTTACACGTTACTGTTTGAGAAGACATTTGTGCTATATTGATACTAATAATGGTAGCACTTTTGTCCACTATTTTCTGGCTGGATTGCCTGGATGTGGCGTTATGCAGATGCCTTGTTATTTTGTAATTGCCCAAATTGAACGGTGAGTTGGGAAACTACTCATCTCCTATAAGCCCGGTTTACAGTGCTGTGTCTCAAAATGTCCCTAGTCTTCATTGCTGTCATTCGTGTATGCACTTACCTATACAAATGATTGGAAAAAAGATTATCTTTTTTGCCTAGAGGATCTTTTTGAGGTTTTTTCTCCCTAATAATGATCGATAAAAATGCACTTATCTGTAGGGCTTGTATTTTTGCTTCACATTGGCAATGTAGATTCAATAATGGTACCTTTCATCACTTTGTATTTTTGTTTCCCATTGGCAATGGAGATAGCTACCTGGTAAGACAACAATGGTGCGTTTCATCACTCTGGCAGTAGAAGATTTTCCCCCTTTCAGACATAGGGGGAAAATACGAAGAAAAAATACACGAGATGTTCAGTTCATGTTGAACTGAAGTAGGTGAAAGGGCATTGCCCGATTGGCATCTCAGTCCTCCCATCCTCCCCACCCTGGCTCAAATCAGGGGGAAGCTTTGATTGCCAATTATTTGGAAAAATGAAGGTTTTGGGCCCTTGGGCTTGGATTAGTTGTTCTCCCTCCCCTGAGCCAGTTGGCCCACTGGTTGACCCCTGAAATAGGAGTCCAGTGGGTGGCCCTATTTACCAATGTAAAAAAAATGAAAAATTTTGAACTCAAGTGAGAAGTTGACCAATTTCTCCCCTCCCCAAAAAAAAAAAAAAAAAAATGTTAGAAGTCACAGTCGCTGAACAATTTGGCAAGCCAATAATTCTAAACCAATCCCAAATTGTATCTCAAATTCGGCCCTGGGCATGAAGCGATTACGCATATGCAACTTTACTTTTTAAAAATACAAACAGATTTAATACGTAGGATCTCGGGCTTTAAAAACATTAATTACAAACTAGCCCATCGTAAAGTAGAGGCCAATTTGGTGAGATATTTGCAGATTTACTTCCGGTGCATCACGACGCAGAGATGAGAAGAAAAAAATCCCACAATTGCAACTTTCAGCCATCCAAAATGGCCATATTAAACTACAAATTGATGCCAAAGACAGGTGATAGGCGAACAATGATTTAGGGAAAGAACACAACTTCACATCCACCACATGACAAGAAGACAGTACTTCACAGGGATCCAGGACAAGCCATCAAAGGCGACAAAGTGCTACTGAAAATTGAATGAGCACAGAAATGTAAATGGAGTTGAAAGCTTGAAGCTTCATATTTTTCATGCCGTGTACATATCAGAGACTTTCAGGTCAATTACAGTGACATCAAACTTTCACCCCTAAAAACTGTTTACAAAACTCAGACAGGGCTGCCCTTGTCACTAGCCATTGCCTCTGCAAATGCAAGGACACAGAGAAGCATTAAGGCACAGTTGATGGTCCCTTTCCTATGTTCAGCAGCCTCAATCTGTATCCATTGGGACATTGAAGGCAATGCAATCCATCAGCGGCCACCCATTTGATTTTCACTACTCTAATGGCCATGGCAAATTTCTGGAACCTGCAGTGCATGAATTGCAAGTTGCAAGTATAAATGCACAAAAAGCAATCAAATAAAATTCTATGATGGTACTAATTTTCAGACAATGCTGTCGCTAACCCAACGAAACTAATGTGAACAGAAATTAAGATGCTAGATATGCTTCCCTCAATATGAGGACATTGATCTTATTCTACGGCCAATCATAGCATCTAAATGTAATAGTACTTAAAAATTCTCCATAGTACCTATAAGTCGCAAATGGAAGGATTTCATTCTGTATGATAGCCAACATCCTAGAACCTGAATTCCGTTCTATGATGTAATTATTTCCATTTAAAAGAAGAGAGAAGCAAAGCATACAATATAGTACACACACGGAAAAATTAACATGATAGAACATTGTTAAGCGATGTAGGGCGATAGTCGCCAGAAGCAAAGAAGATAACTATAGTTTATGACTGGAAAGCAAGATTACAGTTCAGCAAGTCTGAGACGTTGCTACTGCTGCAAAAACTTCTAAATCAAAGACCCCGTACCAAGGAGCAAACAAGAGGAAAGACAAATGATCACTGTATCCTGCTTTTAAAAGTCTCAATTTGTCCAGAGTTCCTTAGAAAATGTCGAAACTTAGTAGCGAAAAATTCTTGGCATATTCTCCAGGTTTGTGTCACAAAATATCCTTGTAATTGCATTGGCTGATATTTGCATCCCAGCATAGTTAATCATAGACATTCCTTGTAACTTTCAGAGTCAACCAGTACTGTGTCAATGACTAGCAACATAGGGTATGGAACTTCAACAAGTACCATGATTACTGGATAGGTTGATATTTTCCCAGAATTTAACTTCTTCCCCTGACTTATTGCAATCACTAAATTCCAATATCACTCTTGCAGCTTTATCTATACAATAGTACATAAATGCAACTCAAAACAATTGGCCACATCAATCTTCACGGACACAACTAGCCGCTAGCACTTATATTGTAGACCCGGATCCATGGACCTAGTGACGTTCCGCAGTTTGGACCAAGAAAACTTTATTTCTCTGGAAAGAGGGACTACGGAAATAGGGGGTAGTTTAAGAGAATAAAAAATTATTATATATGGTTACCCGGGCCTATGGACATCAGGACTACCGTATAATTTGTAAACAGCTACCTAATCAAATAACCACTTCGTTGCTCCCTACGCTTGCTGTCCCTATGAGGATGCAACGGTTGAGAAGGACAAAACAGTTGACATTCTTCGCTCCACAGTAAACCTTTAGGTTGTAATGGTAAAGATTATAGATGCTAAGCAGCTATCTTCATCATAGCTTCATCCAATGTCACAAACTGAATTACCAAGCAATTTGACCGAAATACCAGAAAAGTTATGTTATTTTGTTGCTTGCGGCACAAGTCAGTCGGCTGGAGAAGCTACACGTGTCTTCGTTTTTCTTCTTGAAACATTGTTTTCAAGATATCATGGGGTGAACAAATGAGTAAGAGAAAGTGACACAATGTAAACAAGAACGCGAGTAGGAATATTTCAGTTTCCAAAGTTCACCTAAACACAATAATAATAAAGCTACAAACTCCAAAAACTCAATTTTACAGCACTTGCAGCAGGATATTGAAAGGAAATAATCAGCCGAGAGCAGAAAGTACCTCAATATCTGACATAAGGCAGAGAACCATTCTCCATACTAGCATCCAAGTCCCATCCTCTAAACAAACGTTAACAAAATCTTGAAGTTACGCTCCAATCTATCGAAGGTTTTGTTGATAGAACGGAATCATGGAGGCATAACAACTGACCTCTCTGCAGCTTCTTTTCTCAGTTCTTCAATATGATTATTGATTTTAGCACAAGCCTCTTCAATTTCAATATTCTTCAAACAAAGCTCCCTCCATTGCGCAGATAAAACACTTAACTCTTGACCAGCATTTTGCTAATAAACAAACAAAACCAACATATAATATATTGGCATTCCAATAATAATGTTGCCATGAATGCCACTAAATAAGTAATCAGTAAATCAAGAAACAACAGCATAACATAACCAAATAGGTTATCTTTCCATATTTTTTTGGGGGTGGGGGCATGGGGAGTCTAAGTGAGTGTGAAGTGATGGAGATAAAATTGCTGTTATAGGGAACTCGTGATCCCATAACCTGTGGGAACACCCTACTGGGGAAAGACTTGGAAGGATAAGGACAGATGTTGCACATTGTGAAGACTCATTAAAGCATCAGAATAGATGCATAAGTTTACCTGATGATACTTTCTTTCTCTGTTGACGGTTTCTATCTTTTCATTCTGCTCTCTAGCCATAACTTGCAATCTAAGAACAGGAGGCATAAAAAAAGCTTGGGCATAAGCAGCAATTCAATACACTTATAGTCGAGTAAACATAAGCTTTGAAACTAGGCATCCAACTGATCTACAATGTAGGGGCCGGGGGGATGAAAATGCATGACTCTATCCAGAGGCCCTTACATTGATCTGTAAATGTTAAGCAAGTTAACAATCACAATGATAGACTAGCAGATGCACTTTGTGGGGGTTAATTTCAAAATACCAACTTAGGCTTAAGGTAGTCTATGAAAAATGACATTGACTAACATTTTCCAATATCCCACCCAAACTTGCTCAAAGTCCGCTGCGTCACCTATTTATGTCCTAATTAACAAAATAAAAAGTTCATCTCCAAGTGCCCCTTCCTATGATATGACGCCCCAGTTTCATATATCCTGAATATCATCATGAAACGGATGTAGAAGTTTCTTGGACTCAGAAGTCACCAAGGTCAAAACATTAAGGAAAATTTTTCAAAGAAAAAAAGAGAATGTGTTGCTTACTGAATTGCTCATTTTCAGTTTTTCACAGATCACCTTCCCCAGCCTTTACGTTTTTCATAGAACCCTTGGATTAGAAATTCTTAGCCCCAAGAAGGCCAGGTCACCAATATTCCCTGCAACCCCCTCCCTAACCCTTGCTCATAACCCAAAAGAAAAATCGCATTCATCTACAAGAGCATCTTAAAACCTGCAACACAGCAATACCACTCATCCGAACGCATGAAAAATACCATCACAATCTGGATGCACCACAGGACTATGTTATCAAGTTTCCGCAGAATTGCATGGTTGATACTACTTTGAGCTAACATTACTAGCTGACAGTCGGAAAAATGATTTGGCAAGATAAACATGTCCTACTTCAATCACATGCAAAGACATGCACGAGACCATACAAATTGCACATTCAATTGGATCTTACTCTGAGTTTCATTTGCAAACTACCATATTTTAAAACATAGACAATTTTTTTAAAAAAGAAAAAAAAAACACCTACAAGTCTACAACATCATCATATATGAGACTCGCCTGTTTAGAAAAGCCTCTAGCCGTAGATTGTAGTGTTTCCATACATCTGGACCATACTTAGTCATCAGCTCTAGATTTTCCAACCTACAGTAAAGATTCATTCAGAATAAATTAAAGATAGAGAGTTGAAACTTGCAAGATCGCATATGGTTTAGACTTGAGTGCTGAAGTCATCTTCTCTTTCTAAGTCAACTACAGAATGAACAGAAAAATCAGACCATTTACTCACATCTGTGTTCGCTATACGAGTAAAAATATCACAAGAGAAGTATAATATTCAAAAGCAATAACGGCAGCACACTAAACTTCAGCAACAGACGACTGCTTTGCACCACGCTAAGCATCAAACTACCTTAAATAAAAGGCAAGACTACTTACAAATCCCTGAAAGAAGAATAATACCATCGATATCAATGAAACCTCAGCTACAGTAAGACGTTTACTATGTCATTAGCAGCCATTTGCAAGCCCTAGCCCCTTTCATGTACGATGACCAGATAATTTGACGCCCTTTGACAAATTGGCTGTAATTTCCCCCACAAAATTTAGGCAACAAGATTTCTACAAGCAGAAGGCTTCATCACCTTATCTCTTGATGCTGTAGCAAGCGCTGAGCTTTTTGAAGGGCTTGCTTCCAAGCTGTTTCATCATTCTGTTTACTCATTGGTGGTGCATCAGGTATATAACGAGATGTATCAAGTGGCACTGGAGGCTTGCCAGCCCTAACTCGTTCATACTCCCTAGCAAGCATTGGGTGATCCTGAGATGAAGGTTTAGAGATCACAAATAAAAGTCCGCTGCAATGGTTGTTAGCACAGCACATGGACAGCTTATTATAGAGTTCGAGTGACACAACAAGCCAGGTGATTGGAAGAAGCAAAAGGCAATCCCACACACTTTTATGAATAGAAAATTTATTCAATGAATAATTGCACTATACTATTAGCCTTCCAAAATCTAGGACCTTATTCTCGAGAAAATCTCAGATAAAAAAATCAGTGACCTAGAAGTAGAGCCAGAAAATTGTTTGACAAAAACAGGCAGCTCCACATTGGGATCTCTTAAAAGTTAAAACCTTAGCATCACTGTCATGAAAGAGTCATAAGATCTGGAATGTTCAGCCTATCTATGTTAATCGATACCAAAAGAAAACTCTTGTTCATCCAAAGAGATCATGTACATCCTAGCTCATGTTTTTGTTTTATACTTCTTTAGGAGCAACATTTGGTGAGAATGAAGATTTCTCTCTTGACAAGCTATGAAGACGGTATAAGATATGACCGTGTTTACAACCTCCCCCCCCCCCCCAAAAAAAAAAATTTGAAAACTAGAGGATAACATGCATGATCGAAACCTAGTTCCTACTGCCTACATAACTTGGCATTTAAGTGTCATCTTCTCCAACAATTATGGTTATGGACTTCAATATTGAGTGCAATTCTAGATCATCAAATTTCAAAAGTTAGAAAGAACGAAGCCATAGAAGAACCTGAAAAGAGAAGACAAGGCACTCCCTAGGCTTCATCATAAAAGCAACACTTAAGAAAACTACACATGCCGCATCGTATGATCAACAAAGTGCCACTAATTAGGGGCCCATTTATAGTGGGGTAGCAAGGCATTGGTGGTCAAATGTACACAAACCTTATTTGAATCATTACAGGAAACAACTTATTCAAAAGGCCATAAAAAGATGTGCTGCCCCAAGGTTGACAACTGACTGAGAAGTAAATGACAATATGGTGGACTTCTATCAAGAATATTGTGATATACAATTGAAACAAGGTAGTGACTCTTCTAGCAAGCTTACTAATGGGCCAATCATATGAGATATGCTCCCCACATTTCATGATAAAGGCAACACTTGTGAAAACATTACATCCAGCATTATTCATCGATCCAATACCTCCCCTACGACTAGCATCCACAATAAGGTAGGAGGGGTCAAATACCCACTACCATAGAGGGGGAAGGAGGACACAAGTTCAGCATTCATTCTCAGTACGACATTTGACAGAGAAGTGACAGTTTACATATGGAGCAGCAGTAGCAAATGTAGCAGTGCAGAAAGTATTAATTTTCAAGCTATGTTGCAATTTCACATTTCCTCAAGCAGAAATTGAATTCCTTCACCCATAGGGACAATATTATAGCAAAAGAATCCATTTTGTCGAAAAACATTAACAAAAACTTGATCAATGCGAAAACTTAACTTCAAGAAACCCTAATCAGAACAGTGCCACAGAGAGAGAGAGAGAGAGAGGTATACATACCTCAAAATTGAGCTTGGGCATTGGAGGCAGATCTTTGAGGAAATCCGAGGGTTTCTTAGAACTACGACGCATCTCTTCCTCGATCAAGCGGTCGACTTCTTGCTTGACGGCGGGGTTGGCGTAGTCGTCATCTATGTAGGGCAAAGCATCGACGATCTCTGCGGCGGAGGCGCTCGCCCATGGCCGCGCTGCGTCCGGCGGAGCCTCCAGCATAAGTATGTCTCCGCCGCCATTGCCATTGCCATTGTTATTCGCCATTTTGTGCTCTACTCTTTGCTTCTCTCTCCTTTGGGTTTTTTGTTCAACTGACGGGAAGGGGCGTTAACTCTCTTCTCTCTGTTCCACCGGCAGAAACCTTCCCCGCCTAAAAACAAAAAATGTTCAAGATCATTTTTTTAAGGGATATTGAACTATAATATATTATTTTTTGGAATGTTGAATAATAATATTTTTAATTTTAAACTTGGATGTTTGTATATTATATTATGGACTTATTTATATTTATATATTAAGATAGAGTTTGGATTTATTTTTATCAATGTAATACAATAATTTTATAATAATTTGCAAATGCATATACTTAAAATTTAAGAATTTTCAAATGTATACAATGATATATGTTGAATATTCACTTATATCACTAACTAAAAATACCTTCAAAATCATTCTCGGTATAAACATAGTAAATAGGTTCATAATATCGTGCAAGGACGTTCAATTTCAAAGTTAGGAGTATTATTGTCCAACACCTCCATAATATAGTATATTATAGTTAAATATCATTTTTGTTAAAAAAGAACAATTATGGGCCTGTTTTTTTCGTGGGTCAATTGTAATTTACCAATCTCAATCCACTTCAATCCATTTCAACCTATTCCAACCTACTTCAACCCAGTTAAAAAAAAAAAAAATACCAACTTTAATCAACTTCAATCTACCTCAACCTACTTCAATCCACTTCAACCAACTTCAACCCACCACTTTCATAATTTTAATAATTTGTAAAGTATCATGTGAAATTTAATCATTCTTACATCAAAAAGCTCACTATACTACTTTTTTGTAAATTATCATAGTTTGAAATTGTTTTATTTTTGTATTTTTGTATTTCTTTAGTTTTTAATTTTTAAATTTTTAAATTTTTATTTTTAAATTTTAAATTTTTTGTATTTAATTTTTTGTATTTTTTTCATTTTTTATTTTATATTTTTGTATTTATTTTTTATTTTTTATTTTTTATTTTTTATTTTATTTTTGTATTTATTTTAATTTTGATTTTTTAAATTTTTTAATTTTTAAAATTTTAAATTTTAAATTTTAAATTTTTATTTTTTAGATTTCATTTTTTAATTTTTTGTATTTATTTTTTAATTTTTTATCTGTTCAGTTTTATTCCAAACAAAAGCTACAGAAAATTCCAAAAAATCAAAAATCAAAAATCAAAAATCAAAAATCAAAAATTAAAAATTAAAAATCAAAAATCAAAAAAATCAAAAATCAAAAATCAAAAATCAAAAATCAAAAAATAAAAAAAATGAAAAAATGAAAAATAAAAAATAAAAAATAAAAAATAAAAAAGAATAAATAAAAATTCTACAAAATTTCGATAACTTCATAAATTATCACACATTAATTACATTCTTATTATTTTAACCCACTTCAACCCACCACATAACAAATATACCAACTTCAACCCACATTAACCTACATCAACCTACTTCAACCTACTTCAACCTATTTCAACTCACCTCAAAAAAAATATCAACTTCAACTCACCTCAACATACCTCAACCTACTTCACTCTTTTACCCACAGGAAGAACAAGCCCATATTTATCGATATCTGTTTCTAATGTCACTTACTACTTATCAATTGCCACTCAAATATGACGGTTTTGAGCTCTTATAAAGGCTCATTGGCTACTACTATAACCCTAAAATTGATATATCACACTCATGTTCTGATACCAAAATTGATGTATCTCTCAATGGTTAAATTCTTAAAGAGACACAATGAATTTTGTACTTAGAATCAAATGATTATAAGTGGCAAAAAGAGAAAAGGATAGATAATTAAATCAATTATTGGATACAGATTTCACCACTAAAGATTAATATAGTGAAACTAAACTCTCACTTAGATACAGATTTCACCACTAAGCTTGAGTTTATGGCCCTTAAGTTTAATTATGATACAGATTTTACCACCTAATCATGGTTTAAGACTCACTTGATCACCACTCTAATTGACCTAATTAGATATAAGCAAATAGAGAATTTAGATAACAACACTGAGGAGTTTCAAACTTAACTTCAGATTTCGCTTAATCATCACTTTCAATACAAAAAGAATGGCTAGGCTACTTATAATGGCACGTCCAAGCCTTTCCTTACTCATAGGTAATCATTAGGAGATTATTTAATGGTTAGGAAACTTACTACGTATGCTAGCTTATCTAAATTACATGGTTTGTTGCTAAACTATGTTAAAACAAGAACAGAAGCTTAATCACATAGCAAAATGGCTATCTAAGCTTCTTCCTTAATGTTTCTAGGCTGCTTAGTCAGGTTTTCCTTCCTTGGAAGGACTTCATTCATGGCTGCCACATCAAAAGATCACAGCTTGTACATGCCCGCCACTTCATGTCATAGTGTCCGAGTAAGAGCTTGCCAATGGTTTATTTTCCTTACTCCACGTGGTTGTTTCTTCATGGATGAGTCACTAGGTGACTAAGCTCAAGTAGCCAGCCAAGAACATACTCACCTTGGTGGAGGAAAACCCACATAAGAGGGAAAAACTCCCTTACTAAAAAACCGACTGCTGGGTGGCGCATGGAGCCCAGTATTTGCTGCAATTGGGCAATTGCATTTTGATGACTAATCTGTAGTTTTTTTCAATGTGGGGAAACCTCAAGATGTCTAGAAACCCCGCCTTTTTTGAAAATCACAATTTGGATATCATTAAATATCTTAATCAGCTAGATCTTTCCAGTCGTGCACTTTCAGACGCCTGCTGGGCAGTTTGACAAAATCAGCTAAATTGGACCCCTTAACATGCTCTTATGCCTTTGTGCTTAACATAATAAATAAATTAGACATCCTAACTAAACTAACAAAAAAATAATTACATAATTTGGATGTTATTTGAGCTATGAAATAATAAAAACAAAACTGCATACAAACTGTCCCAAAATTACAGCCTCGACAGTTTGAGTTCGAGAGTTAAGTTGAATTATCAAACGAAGTCCAAATGAGCTGCAACTTATTTTTCTGGAAAGCTAGCTTCTTGGATTTTAAATCCATGGCAAATTAATTGACTTAAAACTCAAATAGGCCTATGTTGGAATTAATCCGACAACTAGCTCATCTTAAACTTGCAAAAATCTGGTTGATTCTCTGGATATTTGACGACTAATTTGGATTCTCTTGACTACCTTGGACCTCCAACTTAGTATTTCTTGAGGGATTTACATCAAAAATTACACAATAACATTGCAACATTAGAAAACCAATAGATATCGTAGCCCTATAATCTTGAAAAAAGGCGTAAATTTGTAAATAAATAAATAAATATATATATATATATATATATATATATATATATATATATATATATATTGGTGCAACTTAATTAAATAATAATTTTAAAGTTTTAAATTGAAAGCATTATAAAATTTATCCGATTCCCGTAATTGAAATTTAAACTTTCAATTTCACAATTTTTTTTTTCAAAATCTAGGTTTAATAGTTTGAGTTTTTTTGTAAACACTCTATCTTGTGATGACATTTTTAAGTTTTAACCGGTGCAAGTTAGATAATCGTAACATGATCGCATGGTCCACTTGGGTAATGTACTCGTGAATTTTTTTTTATTTTTTAATAGAAACAACATGAGCAACGTAATAGATCGATACCACGTACCTCTTCAAACAATTGAACCTGTGTAACTTACCACTTAAATTTGATGGTTTCAAGCTTTTTTTTGAACTATAGCTATTGCTCTAACTTTAAAATTACACGATAACAATGCAAAATTAAAAAGCCAATAGATGCCTAGGCATATAATTTTGAAAAAAGGTGTAATTTTTTTAAAAAAATTTATTGGTGCAACTTGATTAACCAATAATTTTAAAGTTTCAAATTGAAATTATTATAAAATTTATCTGATTCTCGTCATTGAATTTAAACTTAATTGATTAATCGAAAATTGGTTCAATTTCACCGATTTTTTATTTAGGTATGTTTGGTTGGGAAGAAAAATGATTTTTTTCCGGAAAATTATTTTTCATGAAAATTATTTTCCCAAAGAAATTTGATTTTCATGTCACATTCTCCGTCATTTGAAACAAGATAAATCATTTTTCATGGAAAAAAGAAAAACGTTAACTAAATTATTTAAGCGGCAAAAAATATCGACTAAATGGTCATAGCACAGGTAAATATTGATCGATCTAAACTATTGAAATTGGTTTAGTGACAAAAAACATTAACTAAATTGTTTAAGTGACGAAAAATATTGATTGAATTATCGTGGTGGAAAAAAATGTAGACTAAAT
Source organism: Carnegiea gigantea (assembly GCA_029747015.1). Taxonomy (NCBI): domain Eukaryota; kingdom Viridiplantae; phylum Streptophyta; class Magnoliopsida; order Caryophyllales; family Cactaceae; genus Carnegiea; species Carnegiea gigantea. The sequence continues at coordinate 52,343 of JAKOGI010000779.1, read as the reverse complement.
GAAGGAATATCGTGTTCGAAATCTAGATTTGAGCATATTGTAACCTTTGTTATCCGATGATCAAGTTTCCATCCATACAGTTGAAATTGTTCTAACGGTGAAAATATTAGCTGCATTGAAATTGTTCTAACAGTTAAAATATCCATTGAATTATAGCGGTGAAAAAAAAAAATTAATCAAACGAAAGAATGTGAAGTTCAAAATTTGTATTTTAGTCTATTTTAATCTTTTATATCTGATTATCAAGTTTTAGTATAAATTGTTCAAATTGTTCCAGTGGCGAGTCAATTGAATAGTTTTAGTGGAAAGAAATATCGATTAAATTATCATAACAGAGATAAATATTGACCAAATAAAAGTAATTTGAGTTTATTTTAATCTTTTCTATCGAATATTCAAGTTTCGATCCAAACCGTTGAAATCGAATTTTACACATAAGTTTCAACTAACATATCATCAAAAAGTTAAAAGGAGAAAATCAACTTTTTATGTTCTCAAAAAGAAAACCATTTTTCGTCCATTAAAAAAAAAAAATTATTTTTCTTAAAAAATAATTTTTCATTCTTTATTGTACTAAATAAAAAAATAAAAAAATAATTTTATTGTCAAATTCAACCCCGAAATCCAATTCGATTCAAATCCCCCACAAAACCCTATCCATCTCTTCAGTTACCCTACATATATAAACCCCATTTCCCCAATTCCTCACCTTCCCCCCTTGCAGCCGCCCCAAATTTCCCTCACATCCTCCCTGGTTCCGGCGAACCCGCCAGAAGAGAGAGAAACTCCTCGAAGAGGCCACCATGGGAGAGCAGCTACAGCTCCATGGCATAATGCAAGCCCACACAGACATGGTGACCGCCATAGCTACACCCATTGACAACAGCGACATGATTGTGACTTCATCGAGGGACAAGTCCCTCATTCTATGGCACCTAACCAAGGGCGACAAGATCTATGGCGTCCCTCGTCGTAGGCTTACTGGGCACTCCCATTTTGTCGAGGACGTCGTTCTCTCTTCCGACGGCCAGTTCGCTCTTTCCGGCAGTTGGGATGGCGAGCTCCGCCTATGGGACCTGGCCGCCGGCACCACTGCTCGCCGGTTTGTGGGCCACACTAAGGACGTGTTGTCCGTTGCTTTCTCCATTGATAACCGTCAGATCGTCTCTGCCTCCAGGGATAAGACCATCAAGCTCTGGAACACTCTTGGTCAGATTCTGAGCTCTCTATTTATGTGATTTGATTATGGCCTTTTGTTGTTTCTGTCTGGGTATTGGGAATGTGTGGGTTTAGAAAGAACCGGGCTGTTAAAAAATTGGAACCTTTTTTGGGAATATGTTTATGGGTTGACGTTGGGGAGCCATTGATTTCAAGTAGCTTGGATAATTTTACGTGGTTTTGATCTGGGTCTTGTTGTTTCCTTCTGTTTATTGGGAATGCGGGAATGTAAAAAGAATTTGGCTGTTGAAAAAGGTGGAAACTTTTGCTTCGAATATGTTCATGGGTCCACACTGGGAACGATTGATTTCGAGTATCCTGGATGGTTTTGCTTTGTGTTTTGTGTGGGTTGTATTGGGTTTTGATGTTTTGCTGGTTCCATTTTTGTCTTTAAAGTTCATCCTTGATTTAATTCTGGGTTGTCATTATTTTGCGATTTTGTTGTTATTTTGCAAATGATTGCTGTTCCCACACTGCGGATTCTTGTTGTTATGTGCAAATTATTGCGGTGATTATGCAATTTTGCTTGAGGTTCCAATTGTGGTTTGTGCATTCAGAATTTTGGAGTCATGATGCACTATAAATTAATCTATTTCTGTTGAGTATTCATCGAAGGCATAAAGTAGATTTCTGGGTCATGGAGTCAATATCTGTCCTAAAGTTCAGAAATTTATGGAGCGGCTCACGCTAGAAAAATCCCCAGTAGATGAAATGAACACAACCTTTATGTCATTATAGGCCCTGTTCTGCCACACCTCGTTTCAACTTGTTCTGAAATAACTTTAAGATCAGTTGAATTGTAATTGGTTTAGTCGTGTTATGTCATGTTGTAATATTGCTGTTGTTCCTCATTTTGTATATCTGCCAGAGCCCATAATGGCTATTAGCGCTTAACATTGGGAAAAAAACCATCTTGAGTCATGTGTCTTGGATGATACTTGTAGCTTCTACGATAGAGCCTGTTCTATTTTTGATTACATTCCTTATAAGTGACAATTTTTTGGAATTGGGGGGTTAATTTATGAGTATTGATTGTGCTATTATTTATCTTCAATTATATCTAACTCGTCCCAGTTGTTGTGGCATGCTATGCTTGATTCCTTGCGGTGTATCAATATGCATTGTATCTTTTATCTTCAAACTTCCTGAACTTGTTTTTATTGGTTTCTTGTTTTCTCTTTGGTACTTGGGGTGGCTCTGATTAACCCAATCATGTCAAATAACTGTGCAGGCGAGTGCAAGTTCACAATTCAAGATAATGATGCTCACACCGATTGGGTTAGCTGTGTGAGGTTCAGCCCGAACAATCAGGCTCCCACCATTGTGTCAGCCTCTTGGGATCGCACTGTGAAAATCTGGAATTTGACTAACTGCAAGTTGAAGGCAACCTTGGCTGGTCACAATGGTTACGTTAACACAGTGGCTGTTTCACCTGATGGTTCTCTGTGTGCTAGTGGCGGAAAGGATGGTGTGATCCTGTTGTGGGATTTGGCTGAGGGCAAGAGGCTTTACTCTCTCGATGCTGGTTCTATCATCCATGCCCTTTGCTTCAGTCCAAACAGGTACTGGCTTTGTGCTGCCACTGAGAGTGGTATTAAGATCTGGGATTTGGAAAGCAAGAGCATTGTTGAGGACTTGAAGGTTGACCTCAAGGCTGAGGCTGAAACTCTCAAAGGTTCTGGAACCACCATTTCAAAGAAGAAGGTAATCCCTTGGTGATCTTTCGTCTTTCATTGTTTACATCTTGTCTTGTTTGATTTCACGCTCGTAATTGTTCAGTGAATTGGTTCTTGTTAGAGCAACTCAAATGGCACTCACCTGCTCAATGAGTGCACAAAATTATTCCTTATATGCATTGTCTCCAACTATGCAAATCAAATTTGGTGCCTGCCCTTTTGGCAGTACTATCTTGTTCATTGGCCCAAAAGCAAATGGCGTGTGCATTTTTAAGCTGTCAATGCTCTTACTATATAAAAATTAACAGATACTTAAATCCCATTATGATTGACATCGTCCTGTGGTAAGACATTCATGTACTATATATTCTCCACTTTTTGCGACTCTAGTTATCGATGGCACTGCTGTCTATCAGCTATCGAGCTCACTTATTCAGTGGTGTCTATCAGCTATCGAGCTCACTGTTTCTTAAACTTTATAGCGATGCCTTTGATATGCCCTAGGTATCCCTGAATCAAGCACCTTGTAGTCCTCTTGGATAGATTACCCTGAATATAATCTAACTTCCGTTATTTTCACAGCGCATCTTCTGTACAAGCTTGAACTGGAGCGCTGATGGGAGCACATTGTTCAGTGGATACACAGACGGTATTATTAGAGTCTACGGTATTGGCCCTGCCCGCTACTAGCCTAGGTAGCAGGTTCTTTGGTGTTGGCGGGCAATTTTTCTTGGTGTTCTTCACGTCATCCTAGCTTTCCTTTCTACATGCTGCCAGCATTTTTCAGACTACTATTTATATCAATGGCTTTAAGACCCCTTTTTGATTGCGGTGTCTACTTGTATCTGGGAACTATATTAAGCTTCTTACATTGTGGTACTTAAGTCTTTGTTTTTTGAGATTTGACAAATGAAGTCTATAACTTACGATTAATGAATCCGCGATTGTAACGCGCATGCGCGGTTGCCAGTTTGCCATCCATGAACTTTCTTTTACTCAGAATTTGTACGCCCAAGGCTTTATTATTCTGGTTGATGCATGCGTTGAATGCTACCTGCAGCAGCTTTTTTTTTTGGGGGGGGGGGGGGGTTGGGGTGGGGGGGTGCGCCTTGCCATTTGAGCGTGAATAGTCCAATCTTTAAAATTAGTAAGCTAATATTTGAGAACATTTATTTTCAATATTCTAATTTGAAGTCAACAAAACTGACTTACCACTTTGATTAGATGCTAACTAATCATATATGATGAATGAGGGTGCGAGAAAAGTGAATGAAAATACACTTGTCTTGTTCGATAAATATGTTAAACATATCTCAAATGGGCAAATAAAAATGATGTGACTCAATTGTGCCATGAATAAAATTTGTAACTCCAAAATTTGGAAAGGCTTGATGTGTCAGTTTATTTATCACACCCAATTAGTAGCGCTGGACAAAAATGAAGGAAAAATATACCGTTCACACACACACACATACATCAGTTGATACATCGTCAAATTAACAAATCAAGAATCGTTGATTTATTAGTGGTCTATTCAAATTATATAATCTCCCCCGCCCCCCAAAAAAACTTACATGTACTAACTACTAAGCCATCCTAAATAATATCATTGCACTTTAAAATATTTTTGAAACATAAAAGAGTCGATGTTTTGAAAGAATTCGACGTGGGTTGGGCTAGAAATCAAGTACGAGCACAATTAGTGGTGATTGTATCATTTCCTTCCTTGATACGAGTTTCGATTGGACGATCACCAACCTTTTTTCCAATTGATATATGGGCCCAATTTTGGTACAAACTAGAGCATTCTACTACCAGATGCATAACATAACAAGATGTAAAATGACCAGACTCCCTTTTTTCCAATCAACCATCACACCTGTGCTTTGTTTTTTTGGTTTTTTTTGGGGGGGGGGGGGGGGGAATAACCTAGGTACCTTTCCGTAAATGCTGATCCCCCTTAAAACATAAGGTTGCAAAATTCTCAGTACGCAAAGAGACATGACTTCCCAAGATTACATCCATAAGCAAGAAGAATAGTACAACATGAAATAGTTCATGGTGGAAGAGAAAGCGGGCAAGGATCACCCAAAAACGTAACATAAGTCAGTTACACTTACAAACACTGTAGTCCAAAACTGTTAGCAGGGATCTTTGATCACAAGGCCCCCATTTGGCCCATTAAGCTATGTCATGTCACATTTTCGTATAATTTCCGAGGTGAATAAGCCAAAAAGACCTCTTCTTCCTTCCACTGATTACAACACTGACTACTATATCCAAAAAGAATGGAATCAACACACTCTGACCCAACTCTGCACAGAAAGGACCCATGAAGCTGGTGCTTGATTAGCTCCCTCTGCAAGAAGCGCCTTTCTTAAATAGAGCTGCCAACGGCAATTCTTCCCATTTTTCAGATCGATCGGACTGTGACTTCCTTTGTTTACGTGTTGTTTTGGCACATTTTCTCTTCCTTGATTCAGATGCATCGTCAGACTGACTCTCAGCATCATTGCAAGCTGATGTTACCGAATTCCCTGCAGAACTGCCATCCTCCAAAGCACGCTCATTTAGGGTCTTCGTTTCTGGTTTCTGTTTACAGCGACTTTGTTTACCCGTGAAATCATCCATGCAGGGGATTTGAGCCTCTAAATCATCACATGTCCCCGACTCTGAATTAGAGCATGTGGAGTTATCATGTTGCATTTTAGGATCATAACTTTCCTCCGAGGAATACTCAGAGGCAGTCGTACTTTCATTGGTACCATGGGTGCCGGTGGTCTGCAACGCTCTGCAAGTGCTCGCGGGAGCAATCTTCTTTGAACAAACTCCTCGAGCCCTTCTCGACCAAATCCTGATTGGAACATCCCTATAATTTGCAGAAGTATTACATAAACTTGGCACACTTAGGCAAAGAGAGAATTCATATCATGCAGTAGTAGATTTTACTTTGGCTTTAAAGCCTGACTAATCAAAATCTTACCCGTGCTCATATTATTCCAGAGCAGCATCTTAACTACCACTTGTTGAAATTTAGAACACTCAGATGATCTCTAACTACAAAAAGGTAGAGAATTTGAAAAAAAAAAAAAAGGAAAAAAGAAACCAAAATAAAGCAGGAATCTGGCTACTTAAGCACTAAGGTCTCCTACCAGGAAGTCAATCTGGGTTTTATCAACTACATCCTTTCTGCTTTATGGGGATTGGAGGGCAGCCACAAAGTATTGAACTTCGGACCTCAGCCAGGTTTTGGGGATTTATAGGGAATGTAATGGCTGCCTCAATCAGAAACATAACATTTAATATATAAACAGAACTTACCAGGTCATGTCTCCAGTGTCATCTGAGTCTTTGCTTTCACTGCAGAAAGCATTAAATCAAAGTCATCCAACTATGATCAAAGGGGGAATCTTCAGCATAATAGGAACTACAGTACCTAATTTATATAATACCATACCTTGATTTCTTTTTGTATTCTCTTCCAATATCAATACGTCCACCACGTTTTCTTTTCTTTGAACCAGATTTATGCGTCATCATCTTCTTATTTTTCATGATATCATCCACATCACTCTGTCCTGCATTAGTCATGTCACTTACCATGTCTGTCTCAGGTGATATAGCTCTTGTTCTACACTCAGTTGACTGGGCCTCCTTCAAAGTTTTCCTGCAATTTAGGAAGACGACTAGTTTACACACATTAAAGATACAATGCACTCCTGGAAGTGATGTAATATAGAAGTCACTTAAGCTCATACGTTGGTTTCTCTGTGGATTCCACTGCAACGTTGGTACTTCCACTAGGTATCATTTCCTTTGAACCAGATTTACTGCTCTTTCTCCTTTTATATGTTAATAATATACGACCCCCATTATTGCTTTGTGCATCACAATGATCACCCATCATCTCATTTTCAGGGGATTTAGCTCTCTTCCTATTCTTTCTTGATTGTGCCTTCTTGGATGTACGGCTGCAATTTGAGAGGAAAATAGTTTTATGCAGAAATAAAATGAAATTCTGAACTAGCAAAACAGTTACATAAGCAAAACAGTTGCATAACGGCTACAGATAGAATAGCTCAATTGGAGGGAAGAGGGGGACGCAAGGTTGACAAGAAAACACTTACCAAGAAGCTACTTCTCTACACAAATCTGATTTTCCACTTTTCCTGCATCATTGAAGAGTCAAACTTATCAAGAGAAACTGGATTAGCATATCAATTTACAACACGGTGCAGATAAGAAATGTTTTCCTCACAATACCTGGCCTGCCGTCTTTTTGGACGATTAACATTTGCCGCCTCATTTATTGAGTCTTCAATCGGTAATGGAGCAAAATCATCTGGCCCAAGTGCTGGACGCTCTGACTCCCTATCAACAAAATTGGATATAAGAGCAACCTTTTGTATTCTTTTAGCAGCTTGAAGCAGCGGAACTTCATGAGGAAATAATCTCTTCCACCTCCTGGTCCAACGAAGAATATGACATTAAAATCAGAACGAAACAGATTGGAAGCAATAAATGAAATACACAAGTAGCACCTCCAAGGCTCCAACCAAAGAAAGAACAGGAAGAATAGAAGGTTCATACCTTCGGCACTGGTTATCAGTTCGTGAATGCAAACAGGCAGCAATCCTAGCCCAGCAGTACCCATGCTCTCTTATTGCTGCTTTTAACTTCAAATCTTCTTCTTGAGTCCACGCACCCCGATTCAAGGAAGGATCAAGAACATTAACCCATCTACAACAACAAATATCATATGGAATTTCAATGACAATAATTGCAATGACAACAACAAAAACTCCCAATGTGGGTCCCATGAGCGTGGGGCGTGGGGAGATCTAGATAAAGGCTGTCTTACCTATATCTAGACCTCCCCTATGCGAGCATCACTACCTGCAGAGAGACCCATTCCAATAGACCCACCAAAAAAAAAAAATTTAGGAAAACCTTTTTTTGAATATAGAGTGGGAATTCTTTTGACAGGCAACAGCTCGTTTTGACAATAATTGCAATGATAACCACATTAAATCATAAAATTGTACCTTTCTCTACACTGGGCTTGCGTCCTTCCAGGCACAAATTGGGCTATTCTGTGCCAGTTTTTACGCCCAAACAGAGTGACAGCGACCTTCAAGCGTTTATCTTCGTCAGCACTCCACTTCCCCACCCTTTGCCTGGTTGGATGCAAAGTTTTGTTCCACCTATATTTAGAAAGCCAAATGGTTAATCGATACGAAAGCAAATGCCAATTGCCAGCAATGGATTCAAATCCTGACATTACTGTAAGTCTCAAACATACAATTGCAGGAAACTAACTAGAAATGTAAACGTCTGAATGAGTCCAAATGAAGGGGGACCATCTGCCAAAATCAACTCCTACACTGTCCAATGAAAAAAATGCATTGAGATCATCGGAATAATTACAAGTTCACGCATGCATAACAGAAAGCACGATGCAAAAAACTGGTATCATATCAAAAAGGAGCACAGTCAGCTCAACCAAACCCACAAACGAAGGTAAAGCTTCAGCATGATGATGATAGTCATACAGACAAAGTCATGACAGTCTTTAATATTCCCTACGTAATGTGATGAAGGACCAAAGAGCAGCAAATGCATTTGTTAACCATTCTTGTAGTGGTCAGGTATTACGTCAATCCCTTAGTCTATGCAAAGAAAGCAGAATTCACCTCAACCATATTGAACAGAAAGGACAATTAACAAGATGGATAATTGTGGCATCAGTTCTCAGATTATGTTCTTTCAGACAAGCTCACTGCACAAGGATTTAACATTTGATGGATGAGTATCCATTGTAGCATATTGTAGAAGCATTTTGCACTGTCAGAGGAACTCAAAACCAAGCATCAAAACTTTTCCCTTCAAATGAAGACTGACCTATTGGAGCACTGGGTACCTGTCCGTCCTTCCAATGTGGAAGCAACAACTTGCCAATTACTCTCCCCAAATGATTCCACAGCAGACCGTAGTTGAGCATCTTCATCTTCTGTCCATTCTCTTTTCAATATGCTGGCGTTAAGACTTCTCTGGTAACGTGCTAGGCACTGAAATGGAGTCCTGTTAGTCTTCAATTTTTCAGCAATGAGACTCCAATTATTGATTCCGTAATGTTGGATGAGAAGTAAAAGCTGCTTATCCTCTGCTGCGGTCCAATTATCCCTGTTGATTAAGGGATTTCCATAATTCAACCACCTGCATATTTGAGAGAAGTTCCTCAACCGTCATCACAAAGTTTCTTGATTGTGCAGCAACAAGGCATCTCAACACAACTTCATTAAGATAGACACATCCTCAGGTCACCAACCCCCCCCCCCCGATCACATAATTTTGTAAAGCACTGTAGAAACAACCCAACAAGATAGGAGAACAATGCATGCCAAGATCTGGATTGCATCCTAGGGCAGAAATGGCAACCAACCATTTCTTCTGATCAAATTCTTTGCTCAATTGATTTGAACAGAGTTGACTTCAGATTTACTTCGAATGGAAGTGAAATCCCAAGATGAAAATCACTAACGTCTGAATAGAGATATCATTCAAAACCTCAAAATGATATTGGATAATCACAAACAGAAGTATACGAAAAAAGGGCGGAAAAGAATAACTGACTAGCATTTAGGTCCCACAAGCCTCATACAACTCTTAAACTAGTTCTACATTAAGATGTTGACAAGGCATAACAAACAGTAACAGCAGTAAATAGTCATGATGCAAATTGTAACAGTCAAATTAATGATGCACTCACCCGGCCTCGCACTCTGCACCTGAGCGATGAGGAAGATACATAGAAGCCACTTCCTCCCAATTTACCTTTCCTACAAAATCTTGCATGATTTTGGAGGTGATCTCAAAATTTCTAACTGATGAGATGATATCATCCCATCCATGGGCAAATCCAGGTTCCCCAAGATCACTGGCAAAACAGTGCAAGTGAAAACAAATATGATTAATCAGTAGCTTATTTAACCAGCATAACCCGAAATATTTAAAATAGATAAAGAGAGCATTTTGGAGGAGGCAAGATGTTCAGCACTATACACAGTTCAGATAATAAGAAATAAAAAGAGAGACAAGATGCCAAAGGTGATTTCCTAGAAAATGGAATTTCTGAAAAGTAGTTTCCGAAGATCTCTCTTCAGCAAATATTTCGAGTCTTTGGACAGCTCTCAGCAGTTTAAGACTATTCACTAAGATTGAGAAGTCAACTAATCATCATCAATTTTGTTGCTCATATTGTTTGCTTAACAAAGCAAACTGACATATATAGCTCTTGCGAGAGAAGAATGCACATGTGTTTCATTTAAAAAAAAGAAGGCCACATACCTCAGCACATCTGCTGATTTTTCAATCAACAATTTCTGCAATTGTTGTCTTATTCCCTTTTCAAGTTTTTCACTGTCCTTCTCCCAACTCTCCCGTTGAAATGATAGTGGAAAATTTGCCAAAGCAGCCCTGTAACTAGCAACATGTGAGTTCTCAACTGGACCATAACACATTGGCGAAATATTTTTCTCAGCTCCCTGCAAAAATATAACTATCAGTTAGTCAAAGATCAATAAGGCTGGAAGCATTGAAATTTTTGTTTGTGTGCATTCACTGGAATTATGTGCTGATAACTTAGGTCATATCAAGAGACTATCTTATGCGGCAAACACACATATCTTATTTTACCATCATTATGCTATGTGACTGTGTCGCATGCAATATCATACAATAACATTTCCCTAGCAAGAAGTAAAATCAATTAATTTACTCCAAGACCCACAAAGTAAGTCTCACTATTATGAAATTGCAGAATAATTTGATCATGCTCACTTGACAAGGACGGGAGTTTACAGTTAAAAGACCAGAACCTTGACATTAGATCTCTGCTTAGGAATTGAAATCAGCTGTAATTGAGCGTCTTGCTTTTGAGATAATGCTCGACCAATTTTTTTCTTGCATGCCACCTGGTAAGCTTTAAGTGTGTTAATCTTCTTTAGAAGTGCCTTGATTTCTTCCATCCTTGTTTCGATATGAAGCAACTTGCTCCTTAGAAACTTTTGACAGGACCTGTTCTTCTTTATGGCTTCAACAAACATTTGTGCAGCCTTCGGAAAACTAGAGGAGTGATTAGATGTGTCCCGACTTTCAGAAGTACTGCAAGGGCCTTCGTCGCGATCATTTCTGCACGCATCAAATGATTCATTCCCCAGATTCATACAAGTGGCATCATCTGGCAATAATTTGTTAGTAAAATTCTCACTCTTGCTTTCTGTTGCATCTGTACCAGATCAAAACACCCTAGTCAATACAAAGATTCAATAGTCTTCCAATGGATTATACGGAGTGCATCCATTGCAGGAAACACATATGTAATCAAATCCTAGACCCTGCGATGCCGACTGTATATATCACTGGCATAGGATAAATTTGAAATGCATGTCCTGCCTCTTCCTTTTAGGTGATAAATTACTACCAATTGTAACAACATATGCGTAATGCTAACTTGAAATACGTCACACCAAGTATAGAAGTGCTTAATTCATTTCAATTCCCTTTTTTTTGAGAGGAAAAACTATAAAGTGACATATATCCACTAAGAGTAAAAGAACCAAAACTAATGATGGTAATTGAGCATCTTATGAAAGAACTAACCACAATCCCAAGAAAATGCCATCACCGAAATCAATTGCATCAAACAAAGAGGAACAAAATTCCTCCTGCTAAAAGCATCGCATCTCAAGCCCCTTGTCTTTAATGCACCCAAAAGGAAAGTCTAGGCCATTCAAAACTACCCAACCAAAAAAGATAACACAAGCAGACCTCCCAAGCGAATAAATGATCCTAAATCCCCATTGCACAAGAAACAATTACTGACCAAGAAAAATGGGAATATACAATAAATTCCAAATGCAATTTCCTTTGAAGACTATCCTCTAAGAAAGGCTCTTCATCTTAGTGTTAAATCTGCAGTCACTGTTCTATCTCACTGTCCCCTGCTTTTCTTACATTTCATAGGAAGCACTAGCATAACAATGCATGATATTCTAGACATACCATCACATGAACCACAAGAAACAAGCTTCGTTAAAAGTGTGCGAACATCCATTTCTTTATAAGTAAAATCATGAACTTTGGAGATGCAATTTAACTCCAACGCAAGATAAGAATTTGCACACAATGCCCACCATAGAGAAGCTACCTATGATCAACTGATAACTAGTAATTTGGGTTCAGAAAACGATGCTTGACAAGAACATATTCCCTGCTGTTGCTAGTCCACAATTTCTAAGAAATGTGAATAAAAACATTGTCAACTCCACTCTTAACAATCTCGACACAATGCCAATCCATTACTCAGCACTAAACATAATCGAAGAAAATTTTCCAATTATCAGTGACTAAACTTTCAGAACCACTAAAATCAAAACCCACTTCTGATCCTGCCTACATTGGCCTTGTGCCTTCTTTGCACAACGAAAAAGAAAAATCTAGACACAATACCAATTCATCACAAACAATAAATACAATCCCCAAAAAAAAAAAAAAGGGGCTAAATTTCCATAACCAACACAGCCTAAACCCACAAGAAAAAAATTCACATACACCAATCAAAATCCAACTACAATTTCAGCAACGAAATGATAAGCAAACACTCACCAGGCTCTCCACCACCACCACCGGCGGCGCTACCATCACCATACTGGGAAAACCGCCTTTGAATAGCCCGAAGAGTTTCAAAATCATCTTCTTCATCATCAGAATCAACAGGAGGAAGAGTAGTAAGCGGTTTCAAAGACAATGGCTGAGAGACATCGGCATCCCCAAGCCCATACTGCTCCTTCAAGCTTCGAACCAATTCCAAATCATCATCTCCGTCATCTTCGTCGGAAAAATCAATGGCTCCGGCTCCGGCTCCGGCGCTTGTAGACGGCAAACAAGCCGCCGAAAGCGCGGCAATCTCGTCTTTCAAGAAATCATCGTTGTCGCTGTCGGATAATTCTTCCTCGAAATCATACTTTCCCATGAGAGAGATTCGGAGACGGCTCGAAGAGGAGAGAGAATTAGGGATTAGGGTTCTTCGCCGGAGATAGGGTGGAAGGCGGGAGCATGGGGTTTTCTAGTTCTCGTCATGTTGAGTGACGGCGAAGGCAGGAAGAGGGAGGGGCACCGCTGAAGTATACTATGCACTCGGTGCACAGATAACGCATCGTGTACCCCGTAGATATTCCAAGAGAAGGTTTTTTTTTTTTTTTTTTAAAAAAAGAAAAATTTTTGGAGTATCTTCTGTTGCATTAGTATGAAATTTGTTTCTAGAATAGTATCGGACTTGGTCGATGCCTTCCTTATCAAATCCAAAGGGAAAAAAAAGGTAAAAAGTTCTATGCCATGTCCCAAAAAAAAGAAATTCTATGTTGTTAACTTGTTATAGATCTTTAAAAAATAATATAATGCTAAAATTTACGTAGTTTTTGAATATTTTATAGAAATTTACAAAAGTATGATAAGTGGTTGGTGATTAGAAGTTCGCCACTCCGCATTAGTTTTCTTTGCTTTGATAAGCATAACAATAGGTTCAACGATATCGTTTCGAAACAGCTTTCTATATACTCCATAATAAGACAACAAATCCATCTTATTCATGCTTGAAATTTTTCCTAACAAATGTCGAAATTTTCTGCACCAAACGGTGAGCAAACTGTTGAGCAAATTGAATTATGTGAACATGCCAAATGCCAAATTTTTTGGACAAAAGGGGCAGTGAATGAATAAATGGTCAATAGATTCTAGATCATCTTGACACAATTCATACACTGGATCAATCTTTATTCACTTACAAAGAGTGCGTCTCTCAATGATAGTGCATTATGACATAACTACCATATGCAAATTTTGAGTTTGGGCATGAAATCCAATTTTCGAATCTAGCTGAACTCCCATTATTTATTATTGGGATCCAAAAGAAAACCATGAGCTAGAGTGTTGCTGATCTAGTCAAGAATTGTCCATTGCCAGCCAAATGCCACCAACCAAAGTCATGAATATCATTCATGGGACTAGCAACCATTGGATGACCTGGGGTTGAAGAACTTTGGCTAGTTCTTTCTCATCCCAAATCTTAAAGGGAGTGAGAAATTATGAAATCATTACCTAGTCTAGAGGAACCGTCGGGTGAGGACGGTACTTGTGCAAGCTATGACCAATTTTCACTGTCAATGTTGGCACCATTCCCTACTTTCCACCTGAGCCCTTGCCCAAAAGGTCTATATTTCTAGCCATAAGTATATTTCTAAGCCCAAGAATCAGAAGGTCTTAGCTTATACTGGAAAAAATCCTGAGAAAAAGGATATTTAGCCCTCATAACAAAGGCCCATACTTTGTTGGATGAAAATAAATATTTTCATATCGTAGGCCTTGTTCTTTTCGTTGGTAAATTCAAATTTATCAACATCAACCAACTTCAACTCATATTAACCGACTTTAACCCATTTCACCAATTTCAATAAAAAAATATCCAATTCAACCAATTTCAACCAATTTCTACTATTTTAACTTACTTCTACCCATCATACGAAAAAATATTCAACTCATTTCAACATACTTTAACTCACTTGAACCACAAAAAAAAAAAAAACCCTCTTTAATCTACTTCGATTCACTTCTACCAATCTCAACCAACTTCACTCATTTGCCAGCCTATACTTCACAATGAAAGACTTCACGCATTTTCCTTAAACCCAACCGACCCATATACTTTGGAGTACAAATCCTAAGCTACCATAGGAATTCCTCATTCAGAATTGGACTATTTCTAGAAAAATTGCCCATTAATTTTATCCAAATCGTTGGATGTTTTAGCTGGTAATTGCAAACATTGGATTGTATGAATAGGTGGAGATTCAAGATTTCAATGGATAAGAACAACTCTACCTTCCTTTGATCCATTTTTGCTTTCAAGTTTGCAATTTATTATTCGCTTGACTAACAATGCTGGAAAAAGAATCAGATTTGGATTTCTCAATAAAGATGGGGCGCCCAAGATATTTTATCAAGCGAGTCTGAAATCAATGGGACATGTTGAGTATTCCAGCTCGAGGTCTTTTAACATTATTAGTTGTATTCCTTGAAGATGTAAGGATGACTTAAGAAAATTAACCTTTCGCCTGACAAAGCAGAGAAATTGTCAACGATTGATCGAAGTTTTCCACAATTGTGAGTTTTTGTTTAGCAAAATAGTAAACTATCATCAGCAAAGAGAAGACATGAGATTTTTAATGGATTATGTAATTTCTTGAATTATTGAACACAACTACCAAGTACCATGCTGATTTACACTGAAGCCTCTAGAATCTGTTGGAAGAATAAGAAGAACGATGGCTAGAAGATCGATAAAATAAATTGAGTCGTGGATAAACCACTACCTTGAAAGCAATTACGGCTCAACTACGGTGCAAATCGATACAGTCGGTTGCTCCCCAAGGTTAACTCAGCACTGTTGAACGCGTGTACTTCATGGCCAAGAGTTTGGAGTATGCAGTATGTAACCCAGAATACAAAGAAGAAGAAGAAAGGAGAGAAGTGTGAGAGTTGGTGAGTTGAACCATGCTGCTAAGGCCTTTATTTATAGGGAAAAAAGTAGCTGCTACAATGCCATTAAAATAGCGTAAGATGAGGCATAATATCTGCCCATTAAAAACGTAGAATGAGGCAGAAAATCTGGCAGCATTCAGGGTGAGGAGAAAAACCAGAAAGACTATAACCGTAGAGAGCGATTCACGGAGGATTTAGCATGATCTGTTACGAAAATGTTAAACAGATTTCTCTCAAAAAGATAAGTTAGGCCCACAACCCGCGACCCGCGCCCGGCCTGGCGGGCGACAGAGCGCGCGTGCGTGTGTGGTGGCCCTTGACACCCTCAACTCCATAAAGTATGGTCTTAAGTTATTCAACATGAGTAAGGAGAATGGAATATATGAACCCCTCAAAACACCACCCAAAAGTTCTATGTGGGACAAGTGTGAGAGAGAGAAAAGATAAGAAAAGACTATCTTGTTGCCATTACTCTAACAATCCCCCACTAATAGTATACAGGTTAAAAGGATTTAGGAAAAGAATTCTGGGTAATAGAGGGTCAGATACTTAGACATCAATATCTTTTGATTTGAATTGATACATTAGTGATGATCTAACTAGTGAGCTAAGTCTTGAACTTATAAGCCATCTATTGAGACCCCCACATCACATATCAACCCTAACAAACTGCATACTCCGCGATGGTTACACTAGCATTTTTATGGGTATGCCCACACCTTGGGTCTCATAAGTGCTCTAGAGAGACAGCCTAAGTCTCTCATAGAAGGCGACCAGACCTTCACACTTACGTAGGTAATTTCATTAAGTCTATCTCAACATAGACCACCATAACTATGGCTATGGAGTTATTAAGAGTATAATATAGCTCAACCTTACAATCATCAAACGGTGAATTCATCAGGTGCTTCTCACTAGCAGCCCCCCACAATGGGTATGAATCCATTAAGAGGGTAAGCTCAACCTCTAAGCACTACCACACGCCATAGGAATGGGGATGTAGTGCATCTTGAAGATAAGTATGGTTTCATTTGACCACTAATGGGCATCCACCATACCACTTCAAGCCATAGACTCAAATCCCATTCCCCTCGACGTTTCGAGCACTACTCACCTTGTCAATCCTTTAGTAAGGGGATCCGCCAGATTCTCTTCAGACCTCACATATTATAGGGATATGACACCATGTTTCAGCAATTATTTCACTGCACTGTGTCTAATACGGATGTGTCTCCTCTTTCCATTATAGACACTGTTGTGCGTTACTCCTATTGCCGCCTGCGAGTCAAAATGTAGGGAAATAGGTGTCTCCTGTTTTCCCCATAGTGGCATGTCTGCTAATAGACCCTTTAGCCATTCTGCTTCCTGACCTGCCAACTCAAGAGTAATAAATTCAGATTCCATTGTAGAGTGGGCTATATAAGTCTGTTTCACAGACTTCCATGAAATAGCCCCTCCACCTAGAGTAAATACATAACCGCTAGTAGAACTAACTTCATCGTTATCAGAAACCTAGTTTGCATCACAATATCCTTATAACATAGCAGGAAATTTGTTAAAGTACAAACACCAATCAATAGTACCTCTAAGATACTTAAGCAAACAAAGAAGTGCATCCCAATGTTCTTGGCTAAGGTTATGTGTATAGCGACTTAACCTATTTACGGCATAGGCAATATCAGGACAAGTAAAGTTCATGAGAAACATTACACTTCCTATAATTTTAGCATACTCAGTTTGAGACACACTAGGTCCTTTGTTCTTTTTCAAATATATGCTAGGATCATAAGGGGTTCTCATAGGTGTTGCATCAAAACAGTTAAATTTCTTTAACACCTTTTCAATGTAATGTGGCTGACATAATGAGAAATCAGTGTTGATTTTTTGAATCTTAATCCCTAAGATCACATTTGCTTCTCCCATGTCTTTCATTTCAAAAAGAGAAGACAATAGCTTTTTAGTCTCATTAACAACAAGTAGATTTGTGTCAAAGATCAGCATATCATCAACATAGAGACATATAAGCACACAATCTGATCCAATCAATTTTGAATATACACATGAATCAGACAAATTTGCAACAAAGTCATTTTGCACTAAAGAGCTATCAAACTTTTCATACCACTGTTTGGGAGCCTGCTTTAGACCGTAAAGAGACTTTCTCAGTTTACACACCTTATCCTCCTGACCAGGTACCTCACAACTCTCAGGTTGGGTCATGTAAATTTCTTCCTCTAGATCACCATTAAGAAATGCTGTTTTGACATCCATTTGATGTACAATAAGATCAAAAATTACAGATAGAGCAATTAGAGATCTAATGGTGGCTATTTTGGTTATAGGAGAATAGGTGTCAAAATAATTTATTTCCTTTTTCTGGTCAAAGCCCCTAATAACCAATCTGGCCTTATATTTATCAATTGAACCATCAGACCTTAGCTTCTTTTTGAAGATCAACTTACTGTTAATAGGTCTATAGTCCTTCGGCAAGTCAGTCAATTCCCATATTTTATTTGATTCGAGAGAATCTATTTCACTCTTAACAGCTTCTCTCTAGAAGGTAGTATCTATAGACCTTATAGCCTCTTGATAGGTTTTGGGATCTTCCTCAATCAAGAAAATAGTCACCAATTATTCGGTTATCACATCAATATCTAAGTTGTTAAAGGTTTCTACCAGGAAAGCAGTGACAAAGTCAGGTCTGAAATCGGTTTCAGTTCTACGTCTCTTGCTTCTTCTAGGTTCAGTCACTACGAATCTAGCATCAGAACTAGAAGCAGGCAATTTTATAGTTTTAGGCACAGCACCCGATACCACAATAGGCACTTTCTTTTTCAAAGGAAAAACATGCTCAAAAAATTCTGCATCTCTATATTCAGAAATAGAATAATCACTTAATGACATGAATCTATAAATAGCACTATTTTGAGTATACCTAATAAATACGGCATCAAAGGTCTTGGGTCCTATGTTGGTACGTTTATGACTAGGTAAAGCAACCTTAGCCAAACATCCCCACACTTTCAAATAATTCAAGTTAGGAGCATACCCTTTCCATAGTTCATATGGGGTCTGGTCTAATCTTTTGTGAGGGACACTATTGAGGATAAAATAAGCAGTTAATGCAGCCTCCCCACATATTATCAGGTAATCCAGAGCTAACAAGCATAACATTCATCATTTCTTTAAAGATATGGTTTTTCCGTTCAGCTATGCCATTTTGTTGAGGGGTATAAGGAGCATCTGTCTCATACAAAATACCATTTTTCTCACAGAAAATAGTTAGCGAGTTGGTATCATATTCTTCACCTCTGTCAGACCTACCTAAGTCTCTTTATTTTTCGGTCTAATTGATTTTCAAACTCTGCTTTGTATTTCAGAAATATTTCCTCAGCCTCATCTTTAGACTTAAGGAGGTAAACTTTGGTATATCTAGAGTAGTCATCTACAAAAGTAACATATCATTTCTTTCCTCCCTTACTTACTGTATTCTTAAAGTCTGCTAAATCCGAATGCACAAGTTCAAGCAACTCAGTCTTTCTAGTTGTTATGGACTTGAATGGTTTTTTAGCAAATTTTACTTCAACACAAACATCACATTTCAAACATTTTTCTGTGATGATGTTAGGAATTAATCTCATGTTCCTTAGTTTATTTTTCGAAGCATAATTAACATGACCAAGTCTACCATGCCATAAGTCCACAGATTCAGCAATATATGCAGAAGAAGAAGCATTTCCATTAGCAGCATCAGAAGCAACATTCAGAACAAAAGAGCCCCCCACTACGATATCCTTTCCCAACAAAAATGCCATTGCGAAGAATCACAATTTTCCCCCTTTTTTGGTTCACCTCAAAACCAGCAATATCAAGAAGACTACTAAGTTTCTACGAAGGGAAGGTACATACAGCACATTGTTTAAGCATAAAGATTTTCCAGAAGTAAATTTAAGGAGTACTTTTCCTTTACCCATAACTCCAGTGGTGGCAGCATTGCCCACATAGACATGTTCGCCATCAGGAGCATCTTCGAAGTGATGCATCAGATCCTTGTTGGCGCAAAAATGTCTTGTTACTCCACTATCCAGAATCCACTTTGTGGAGTTCGACACCAGGTTGACCTCCAATGTTACTGCATAGAAGATTTCAGTGTTTTCAGTCAGATTGGCTTGTGCAGCAATTTGTCCGGTAGGCTTCTGGTTTGCATAACTGGCTCCTTTGCGAAGGTTGCACTGATATGCTTTGTGGCCTGATTTTCCACAAACGTAACAGACAACATTCTATTTGTGGATCTTGCTGTTTGTTCTTTTCAATTGGTTTTGATGTTTGGATTGCTTCCTATCCTTCTTATTTTTCCCCTTGAACCTGTCTCTGTTTAAAAGCATAGAAGATTTAATAAGGTTAGCTTTAGATGAATTCAGGGATAGGAAAGACATCTTATCTTTTAACCGATTCGCCCCTTCAGTCCTCATATGACTAATTAGTTCTTGCAGAGTTAGATCCTTCTTCTTGTGCTTTAGGTGATTTCTGTAGTCGCTCCAAGATGGCGGGAATTTCTCGATCAGAACATTTGCTTGCAGAATTTCGCACATCTTCATGCCTTCATTCAGCACTTCAGCACATAGGTTCTCGTAGGCATGAACTTGCTCCATAATCGGTTTGTCATCTACGATATGGAACTGCAGCCATTTGTCAACGACGCAATTCCTTTTTCCGGCATCGTCTGAACCATATTTGGCCTCCAATTTGGTCCATATAATCTTCGCAGATTTGAAGTTCACAAATAGATCAAACAGAGGGTTTGACATGTTGTTCAGCAAGTAGCTTTGAGCCAGTTTATTGTCTTTTTTCAGTTTTTTCTTAGTAGTCTCATCAAGTAGAATGACAGGCGTCTTCGGGGCAGTAGGAGTTGAGAGAGAGCTGTAAGTATCAGGAAACTGAGAAGTGTTGTCTCCATCAAGATGTTCAGAGGACAGAACATAATCAATCTCAAGTTGTTCAAAGCATAGGAGTAATTTCTGGGATCAATATTTGTAGTTAGTTCCATCAAGGGGCACAATTTTACAGAGTTCAGGGAGATTTTTCTGGTACGATGCAGCCATTGCAGAGATAATTGCTTTCAAATTGTTGGAAGAATAAGAAGAACAATGGCTGGAAGATCGACAGAATAAACTGAGTCGTGAATAAACCACTGCCTTGAAAGCAATTACGGCTCGACTACGGTGCAAATCGATATAGCCGATTGCTCCCCAAGGTTAACTCAGCACTCTTGAACGCGTGCACTTCACGGCCAAGAGTTTGAAGTATGCAGTATCTAACCCAGAATACAAAGAAGAAGAAGAGAGGAGAGAAGTGTGAGAGCTGGTGAGTTGAACTATGCTGCTAAGGCCTCTATTTATAGGGGAAAAGTAGCTGTTACAATGCCATTAAAATGGCGTAAGATGAGGCATAATATCTGTCCATTAAAAACGTAGAATGAGGCAGAAGATCTAGTAGCATTCAGGGTGAGGAGAAAAACCAGGAAGACTATAACGGTAGGGAGCAATTCACGGAGGATTTAGCATAATCTGTTATGAAAATGTTAAACAGATTTCTCCCAAAAAGATAGGTTCGGCCCGCGCCTGGCCCAGACGGTGGGCGGCGGTGACGCGCGCGTGGTGGCTTGGACACCCTCAACCCCATAAAGCATGGTCTGAAATTATTCAACATGGGCAAGGAGAATGAGATATATGAACTCCTCAAAACAGCACCCAAAAGTTCCATGTGGGACAAGTGTGAGAGAGAGAAAAGGGAAGAAAAGACTATCTTGTTGCCATTACTCTAACAGAATCTAGATATCAAAACTTCCAGTAAAAGAAAAGTTTCAGGGAACAAAGAAACCACCACTACACAAAGCAGGCCAAACTATGGATTCCCAACAATGTGCAAACCTAAGCCTAAGGTGATCTATAATCACCAAGAGAAAGTTAAACCGGTAATCCACGATCGTCAGAGGCGAATTTAAAAGTTTTGTACACTGATACCCACATTTGAGTTCTTTTTTTTTTTAAATTTTACAGTACCAATTCATTTTTGTGGGTGTTTGTTGCAAAAGTTGAAGAACTTCTACACAAAAACATGACAAATTTTTATGAGTGCCAGAGACCCCAGTAAATAATGCATAGCTTTGCAACTGACGATCACAATTTATATAAAGGAAGCAATAATAGATTTTCAGATAGAACACTCTTTAAAATTAATCGTTAAATGTACGATATTCTTAAAGAGATCCTTAGGAGAACAACTGATGTAAAAGAAAGAGCCATTTTTATTGAATTCAAAGCACTTGAAGAACTCATTTGTGAGCATAGTTTTCTCCACATGTTGTCAAATATTGACAATTTAAACTCATACTGAATGGACATTAATTTCCATCTCTAATGCTAGTCTCTTTGTAGCACTTGCTTGAACCAGTAGGCCGACATCTTAGGGTACCTCTTGAGGTCTTTGTAATCGACATAAACTATACCAAATCGCGAAGTATACCCTAGTCTCCATTCGAAGTTGTCGAGCAATGACCATGCAAAGTAGCCCATCACATTTGCTCCATCGTCGATGGCCTTCTTCAGTGACAACAAGTAGCTTTCGTAATAGTTGATCCTCTTCAGATCATGTAATCCTTGAAGAAGAGTAACATTCCCTGGATCATCCATGCCTGCATGTATTTCATATGTCAATGAATTCTTTTTAGTGATTGATCATGAAAAGTTACACACGAACCTTCAAATGTACTCCAAATTAACCAAATCCTAGATCATTATCTCCTGATTCTTGCAATTTCGATCCCAAGGTTTCTTCTTAGAGGGGGAGGGCGGGTATATGAGAGTTTTTGACTCTACAATATGGAATTTTACAAGCTTTTTTTTTTTTTTTTTGAACCAACAAATTTTATGGTAAACAGTCATTGACTATCTATTAGAATCAACCTCTCTATGGATAGGAATGCCTATAGAGGTAAGGTTGCCTACATGGCTACATCTGGATCTCCCCAGATCCAACGAAAAACAAGATGCATATTGGGAGGTGGTGTTGTTGTAGTCACTTACTGTCCACTACTTCATGACCAAGAAGTAGATACATAAGAGGGAAGTCTAGAGGAAAATTTCCATGCCAGTATATTTCAAGGTAAGGATGTGTTTGGTTGGGATGAAAATCGATTTCCTAGAAAATGATTCCTCATGATACGCATTAACTTTTCCTAAGAAAAATTACGTACCATTCTCAGACAAAATAACAGTTGGGTTGCCATAGCGCTCCTTGATGTAGGTTATGGCCTTGTATAGCCCCCAAGGCACCTCATAGAGCCAGTCCGAGTTTGCCTAAGATTACATACAGGAAATCAAAGAAGGATGCATGTTTCGTAAGTTCCACTACAATCCCCATCCATGAATCAATCACAAAATGTACCCAAAAAAAAAGAAAAATTACCCTTGGTCCTATAGGCACTCCATTTTTCTTAACTGCAAAGAATGATTAACAAGAAAGCAATTAATTAGGCGACACTTAATCATGATAAGTTGAAAGACTGAGAGGTAATTGGATGAGATCATCATACAAGCAAATCCAGCTTTCCAATCCAGTTGGTAGCTAGGAGGTTTAGCTGTGCTCTGAAGTGGGGGATTATACATGTAGTAAGCTGTGTACTGGTTAATGCCGACGAAATCCATGGAGCCTTTCACCATCTTAACTTCTTCTTCTGTGAATTTGGGTAGTCTTTCTCCTACTACTACTTGCATTGTTCTTGGGTATTCACCATAAACAATTGGATGGAGAAACCTATACATGCAATCATGAAGTAAGGGAAAAAACAATGTCATGAGCCCTTGAATTTTTTCTTTTTTTTTTGGGGGGGGGGGGAGGTTGATTGGATTGGAGAGCTGCACGAGTCTGATCCCGACAACATAATATGACCTGAACGTGATCTAAAATTATTGAAACAAACATGAATTCAACATGAGTTGAACCGATTACAACCTGAAGTTAACACGGTTTGACTCAATTTGAAAACATGTTATCTATCAATTTAGATAAATCTAGACTATTTTTAAATGACACAAAATTGATCCATTTATTAAATGGATTGACGAGAGTGGCTAATTTGCTAGCCCTTAAGTTGGAGTGAAAGAAAAGAAAGTTCACCATCCAAGATGAAAGTCACGTGCTCTTTGAGCAGCATAGTTATCCAACTTTCCCCTTGTAAGTGGCTCATACCACACAAAATCAAGCAGAATCCCAATTCTCCCCTTCTGTTTCTCCTGCAACCAGAAAAACACATTGAGTCTTCCATTATACCCTCTACAAGCCTAAAAACATACAAAGCTTTACAATCATTGAGCAACGAACGAGCGAATGTGCTTACTTGGTACTTTTCGCGGTATCTTTGAACAGCAGCAGCATGGGATAAGATCAAATGGTGAGCTGCAATATATGGCTCTGTGCCTGAATTTCCCTCAGTACAGTTTCCATACTCTTTGGAGCATCTTCCCGGGGCAAAAAACCCGGTATCATACCCTAGTGCAGCTACCACTCTAGGCTCATTGAAGGTCATCCAGTTCTTCACCCTATCTCCAAATGTCTTAAAACAAAACTCTGCATAATCAGCAAAGTCTTCCCTGCATCATGTACATATACCAACCCATTTGTCAGATACATGCTTGTTAGACGGCCCTATTCTCTTGGACTTATACTTGGCAGAACAAATTCAAACAAGTTCAATTCAGAATAAGTTCAGCTCCGCATAAGTTCCGTCAAAGTTAGTTGAAGAAAACAAGGCCTAAACTTGCAAATAGTAGATTGTCATGTAACATACACAACTCTTTTGTTAAGCAAACCCTTGTACTTCTGCTCGAGGGCAAGAGGGAGGTCGTAGTGGTAGAGATTTGCATATGGAGCCACACCTACAACAAACTCAAAGAGCTAGCCCATTATAATTTCTTTTCTCGTGCACATTAAATTTAAATTAGATTTGACTTCGAGTCAGATAATGTTACCTCGTTCAAGCAAATAATCGATCAATCTATTATAGTATGCCACACCTTTCCAATTTACTTCTCCAGCTCCCTCTAAACAAAAGTGAATGAGAAGATTTCTTCAAAGATGACAATGTTTGACAATGTTTTTATTTGTTTGTTGGGGGGGGGGGCTCACTTGGGAAAATCCGAGACCATGAGATTGAGAAACGGTACGCATCCATGTTAATGTTTGCCATAATGTCCACATCTTCCTGCAAAATTTCATCACAATAGTTGAATTTCTATTTGGTTATAGAGTCATCACAGAGTGACTAGGAGAGATCTAAGAGAGTTCAAAGATGACCGTCACATGTACGAAGTGTTCATGGTTCGAGTAACCAAAGTTTCGGGTTGGCCAAACCTCAAACCGAAACCGAAACCGAAACCGAAACCGAACATGTGAGGTCTTCTACATTAAAGCAGAGGGACATCACCTAGGCTTATAATGTGCTTTGACTTGCTCCTAACACGGGCATGGGCCATTACGTACTGGTGAATAGGCTGGTTCAGATTGATTTATTTAATAAACGAACTAATTTTACATCAGCTTTAGAAATATTTTAAAATAATTAAAAGTTAAAGTCATGTCAAATCTTTTGTTGGAAAATTGCGTGCACGAGCATAGACGGCATGTCCTCGTTCATTTTTAAGTGACGCAAGCCAACACTGTGCTTGCAAATTGCAAAACCTAATAATTCTTCTGGTTGAAAGACTTCGTTGTTTTTGCATTAATTAATGAGCTAAGTTATTGAAAATTTGGAATGACAAGATGAAATTGCTGAAAAGTCTAAGGGTTTCAAGATAATGAGATGGACATGATATTAAGACGTCAATTTAGGATATGTCAATTTCAACCTATTATAAGAACCTATTGTTGATAAGTGTTGATAAATACTTATCAAAACTTATAAATATTGACCGATGTTAATGAGTACTGATCAGGATTGATTTATGCTTATCACAACTGAATACTAATAATAAATATTTACGACAAGTAAAAAAGAGTAAACCCTTTAGAACTTGTTATGGACGAAGATGCTTTGACTATTTGGAACGGCTATCAAGGGATTTGTATGTTGGTGATTGTGTAAACTTTGGGTAGTGATATATGTCTTATTGCAAGACACTCCAAAATATCTTGCCTTATCATAAAATAACATGTTTTATGATTTAAAACTACAAATTCTTCAACGATTATACTTAATTATGAGTTACTAACCTTAAATATTCATCGGCTACACCAACAAAGTATTAAATGATACCCTAATCGCATTAGCCATATCCGCGAGTACATATGATACATGTATTTTAGAAATATGACAAATTATAAATAAAAAATGATTTTATATAATTTATAAGCTATAATATGCTTCCATGATTCGATCCTATAATTTTTTTCAATTTAAAAACATAACAGTATGATTTTTTAGTTAAAACAAGACACTTATGAAGTACCTTGCAACAAGATACTCATCATTTTGTTTAAACTTTTAGCCGTTTTTGCCAAAAATTAAAAGGATTCATTAGTCCTTAACTATTAATTTAAAATAATCGTCAAAGAAATGGTACAATGGAATTTTCTTCACCTCTTGTCGAATTTGCCTCACTACAAGGATTACACATTTCAACCCTAGTTACCACTAGACTAAACGTAATAAAATTTAATTGGACAGAATACACACCGAATTATATGCCTCTCTATTAACCTCTTATCAATAATGTATAGAGTTAATCAGAAGTATGAGCAAGTTTTTCCTTCTCTTACCTTACTACATTCTTAATTATAAACCTGGCAGAAGTGACCCAACATCAAATTCCCTCAATTCATACCTAAACCGACACCCGAAATAGCTAACCCGTAACTGACCAGAAACCAAAAATAATTCAATCCAAAATCAAACTAAATCGGGTCGTATTGGCTTAAACATGTTCTCCCTGAAGTTAATCCGATCTAAAATCAAACTGAATTAAATCACTTCTTTACTAGGTCTAGTTATAACATCAAGAGGAGATATTGGTTGGGTCCATAGAGAAATGTTCCATTCAAAGCCAGACAGGCATGACGAATGACATAGGAGGAAAATCCAAGATTGAGTTTTCTTCTTGTGGCAGATGAAACAAGAAGATCAGAACAGGGTGCTTTTCACTGTCACGTGAGGACTCAAGACTTGGGGGAAGGGTAGGCATAAAATACACAACACAAAGATACGAAGAGCCAAAAATGCATTCACTGACCGACCTTATACCGATGATACTGGTCCACTGCAACGTCCCCTGTTCCATTGTTTGCTACTATTCCTGTTTATATAAAAAAGAAAAATAATTACCGATGCAGCTTGGTTGAAGTAGCTTGACATTCATTCTCCTTCAGTAAAGTCTCGAATTTGAGTCTTGTAAATTAAAAAAAATCTGTAATGAGAGAACTCTACCCTTAATAAAGCAACAGTAGCTTGATTCCAATAAAATGAATGATCCAAGACCCAAAATCAAAAAGAAAAACTATTTCAAAGAGGTCCTAATTAGTTAGTTCCATTCCTTAAAACAAGTGAACTACTCAACATGTCTTCAAGTGGATATAATTAGGGTCTCTCATTTCATTATCTATCGAGGGCAGAATCATCTCAATAAAAAAACAAAAAGAAGAAAACTTTAAAATGAAACTAATTAATAATTTAGAGAATTGTTACCAGGCCTTTTGACGAACTCGTCCCAAATGCTGGGGCCCCGGCCATCACCATGGGCCATACCCTCGACCTGATAAGCCGACGTGGCGGTGCCGAACACAAAGCCCTTGGGGAAGCTCTTCCTGCTCAGCCCTCCGGTGTCCACCTCCGCCGCTAGCGCCGCCCATTGCTCCGCCACCACCTGGAGGAGCACGAGGAGAGAGGAACGCCATAAGAGGGTACTTCTTCCCATAGTGAATAATGACTCGGGAAGGATTAAAAATGAGACATGCGGTCGCAATAACAATAGCAATTTAGATTCAGAGGAGAGAGAGTGACCACAGATCATGCCATGAGTTCGTGACATAAATGTGGTACCAAGAATTTGAAGGGCCCCACGGGGAACTTATCTCGTGCTAAATGCTAATCCGTCCTT
The DNA here is from genome assembly GCA_029747015.1 of Carnegiea gigantea. Taxonomy (NCBI): domain Eukaryota; kingdom Viridiplantae; phylum Streptophyta; class Magnoliopsida; order Caryophyllales; family Cactaceae; genus Carnegiea; species Carnegiea gigantea. Next base: position 24,703 of record JAKOGI010000779.1, on the reverse strand, counting down.
TCATTATTGATTATTTTTGATATTGTGTTCTTTTTTTTCTCCCCACTTTCTACTCAAGTAGACATGGGCATGAGATAATTATGATGTATTAATATCTTCCACATTCTAAGGTCCAAATCAAGTTGTTTACTTTTCCAGTCATTCATGTAATATAATATATATATATATATGGTTCAGATACTAGTTAATTGTATGAACCTTATATAAGAGGGAGATAGGCCGAGTTTGCAATACTCTTAACATAAAAAAGATTGTGTCGAGTCATCCACATCTTCTACCATCAAAATAAATGCATACGATAAAATTTACTCTCAGTTTCTTATGTAAGGATATATACTTAATACCAACTATAAACTCTTGATTTTGTGTGCGAGATGATTCCAATCTTTGTTATTTGAGTAAGGCTACTTTAATAGAATGCATGGTTCGCTTTTCTATTTTGTGAAAAGATGAGATTAGAGTTTTGAGATGACAGTTCAGCTGGAAAATGACTGTCACAAGCTCTCACACAAACAGAATATTATGATAATTGCGTGCTTAAATTTCCCAACTAAGAGGGGGCAATACAAGTCGCCTTTCACTAGAAGTTTTTAAAAGAGAGGGGGTTTACAAAATAACTAGTCTTTTAATCTGTACTATATGCACAGGTTGTTTTAAATTTTAGCTATAATATTTTTTAAAAAATTATAATTAATATTATAATTTAATTTTTAGAAATAATAATACTAACATATGTGTAATTTATTTTCTGTTTTTCTTAATTGAATTAGTTGAAAAGATACTATATATTATGATGACTTTAAATTATATATTATTTAAATTTTTATTTTTAAATAAAATCTTAATAAATGTCTAACGTGACCGTGTCACGACCGCAGCGTTCAACCTCACATACACACACACACACACACACACACACACACACACTAGCAAGTCATGCAATAACGTTAGGGCAATTAATGTTGGCAAATATCTATCAAAATAATCTATATCTTTCTTTTGATTATTATATCTTATACCACAAGTCTGTCTTTGAACTTATCAATTGACCAATCAACTTTCAATTTCTATTCGAAGACTTATTTACTATTTAAAGGCTTGCACCCTTTTGGTGGATCAGTTAATATCCAAATGTTATTATTAGACATGACAAACTCAATCTCATCATTAATAGCCGCTTTTCAAAATTTAGTGTCTATTGAACTCATGGTTTCCTCATAGGTTCTAGGGTCCTCTTTTAAAATAAATTTGTACAAAGTTTTCATTCAAGTCATCGATCCAGGTAATTCGTATGACCATTTCTAGTTAAGAAGATAGTGACAGTGGCCAAAAGATGATTTAGCTGGGCTTTTTGCTACGTCTAGGGTTAATGCTCTCATTTTTGCTCGAGGTGTGCAAGTTTTCATAGGAAGCACATTCTTAAAAAACTAACGTCTCTGGATTCACGAATAGCACCAAACACACCATTGTCATGAATAAGAATGAATTTGTAAGCGACAATATTTTGCGCATAGCCAATGAAAATATAATTAACAGTCGTAGGACTTATCTTACTCCTTTGAGTCTTTAATATACCAACCTTGGCTAGACAATCACACCATTTAAGGTAATTCATAGTGGGAGCATGTCCCTTCCACATTTCATAAGGAGTTTTTTCTAGAGGTATTTTGTTGAGAACATGACATGCAGAAAGAATAGCCTTCTCCCCATATATTGCTAGATAGGCCAAAACTAATAAGCATAACATTCATATCATATCTTTAAGGGTCATTTGCTTCTTTCGACTATCCCAATCTATTGTGGTGTATGAGGGGCTATAATCTCATTAGATTATCCCATTTTCTCACAAAAGGTTCTGAATATGTTCACATCATATTCTCTACCTCAGTCAGACCTAAATCTTTTAATCGTTTTGTCTAACTAATTTTCTACCTCTGCTTTGTACTTCATAACCATCTCTTCAGCTTCACCCTTTGATCTAAGTAGGTATCAAGTCTAGATAAAAAGTCCAAGAATCAAGTCCCGCCGCAAAATCTTATGCACAAAATATAAAACTTTGCGTCCCACGAATCAAACCCAAGTGGAAAAATCTGAAAAAGGCGCAACCTAACTGTTAGAGTATAAATTTATTCCTGTACCTTCAACTATTAGCTTAAACTTTTGGTTGAATTGATCCTTAGACATGGTATCAGAACCTTTATGAGTGAGAGGTCTCGAATTCGAATCTCAACAACCCCCATATTAATTTATTGCGTAAGGTATGAGGAGCTTTTGCAGCGTCTACGCTTTAAACCCAAAGGGTACTCGCATGAAAGAACGTGCTAGAGTATAAACCAATTCTTATATCTTCAATCATTAGCTGAAACTTTTGATTGAGTTGAGCCTTGAATACGGACCAAGCAAACCAAACACTCTTCTCCATAATGGTGTACATGCGCGCATAAAACCCAAGACTATTAACTATTCCTCATTTTTCATCAACCACCTTAGAACCCTAGCTAGACTGCTTCATTCTCGTCGTCATCGTCAAATCATAATTGGTATTGCTGCATCTAATGCTTCATTGGTTGAAATTTCGTCACTTTGTATCAATAGCATTCATATTTAATTCTACTCGAAACCAAACTATTAAAAAATAACTATCTTAATTACCACACCTCGTAGTAGATATTTAAAATTAAAAAATTAATATACTTGTAGTTTGCGCCAAAACCAAAACAGATATTTTATTAACTTAGAAGAAAAATAATTTTATTTTGCATTATAGGGTTACATCAATACAGTAAATACACTGTTTCCCGTGGATTGATATCATCTGAACTTTTATTTTGAGACGACAAAACTGAAATTTTCATTGTATCATGATTTTACATTTTTTTATGGATAAATTTAACGCATTTGTATGGTATAGGGAAGATTGAATTTAATTGTTTTTTGAAATTAGTCATTCTACTAATAGATTATTTCTAACGGGACAATAGTCTTAGAGTTTTAGTATCATATTGATAATTTTTTTTTTGAAGTATTGATAATCGCTTGATATTAATTATTCCTGCTTTATAAAAAATATAGATTTGACATTGTTCTTTATCTTGGCGAATATCATCTAATATACATCGTGCAAAATTTTGTTGATAATAATAACATGGGCTCCTGTTTTAGTCAAAATGTTTCCATGTCTAAGTTACAATTTCTTTTAGTTAAGACAGGGAACGTCCACTAAAATTAGTCTCCTATGTTTGTAATTTATTGCTTTTACATTGAAGAGAAGAATTTCTTCATTAGCTCAGTTGAGAAGGATGGACGTCTTGGTGGTAGTAAACATTAAACCGGGCTAATTGTTTTAGCACAAATTTTCGGCCATGCAACACTAAAAGTTATTGTGATTGAGACGGACTCATTAAGGGGTGGTTTTTTGAGATGTTCTGGTGACTAATTATATATTTTGGAGTGACTGCTTAATTTAAGGGTAACTATTAGTTCATCTAGTAGTGAACTTTATTACAGTTACCTATAAATAAACCACTAGTCACTCTGATTATTATTAAATTAAGTCATCAGAAAAGCATTCGTTTCATGATATGCCCTATGAACTTTTCACATTACTAGGATTATACCCTTACAATGCAAGGACATAATTCAAACGTTTTTTAAATATATTACTAACACAATAGATAATTTCTTTTCGAATAGTAAAAATAAATTAACAGATCAACTTATCTAATTATCAAAAGTTGAGCATTTTGCTAGATTCCTTTTTTGGTTGTAATAATATCCTCTTCGTTTTTAATTTGAACTCACTTTTTTATTTTATTTGTTCACTGTTTCATTGTTAAACAATTATATTTTTAGAGAATAAATTTTATTACCAATTAGTAATGATTATATGACATTAGGTCACTTTAATATATAGAACGCACTACAAAATAATTATTGTTTAAGTTGTCATTGTTTCCTTTTCTTTTTCCGTTAAATTATTTTAATTTCTTTTCTACATGTAGCATAATTATTTATTTAGTAATTTTTAAAAATGTCGTAATATAAAAGACATCTTTTCTTTTGTGAGCAAGTTTTAGTTGATAAATGGGCCAACTTTTTTTAATTTATCTTAATTTAATAAAGATTATACTTACTAATGGCTATATAAGATATGTGAAAAGTGCATGGAATAATTTTAGCCAATTGTTATTTTAATTTCATTAAATATAAATAAGCAATAAAAATATATCAATGCAAAAGTAGTAATAATTCTAGAACAACGTAATTATTATTTTTGTGAGTTATTATTGTTTCTTTTCTTTTTTCATTTTAAGTAACTTAAAATTTCTTTTGTTTCCATGCCATTTTTATTTATTTATTATTTTCATGTGAAAATTCTCTAATGTATGTAACATCTGTTTTTACGGGGAAACTTTATGACCACCTTTTTATATTATAGCATATTAATAGATATATAAGATATGCAAAAAGTCTTTTTTAAAAAAATATATAGCATTGCATTAGTGTAACCATAAATGGACATTTATGTAACTAATTAATTCTATGTGAAATTGCACATGACATCTTATGTGGCATGACACATGTTCACTCATGCGTTAATTCCATCCAACTTTTAATATATATATATATATATATATATATATATATATAATATATATATATATATATATATATATATATATATATATATATATATATATATATAATTATTGCGTGAAAGTGTTTATGGTGCCTCAATAAGTAAGCGTTTTCACCTCAGAATATGAGTACCATTGTACGCTATATATTTTGTTTACATATATATGCTAAGGTTGGATAATGGCACATGAAATATCTATAGGTCCATCCAATCTTGTACATACTATACACTCCGTTGCTTTCTACCTCAATTGAGTTTGAACTTTGTCTTAACAATCATGTTCAAGAACCAACTCAATCAAAAGTTTAAATTGATGGTCGAAGGTTCAGAAATTGATTTTATACTCTAATATGCTCCTTCATGCTAATATATTTTGGGCTTGAGATGTAGATGCTATAAAAACTCGTCCACAACTTGCATAATAAATATAGAGGGCAGCTAATATTCAAACTTGAGACCTCTTATTCAGAAAAATTTTGATGCCGTATTTAAGAACTGATTCAATCAAAAATTTAAATTGATGGTTGGAGACCAAAAAAATAATTTTTATACCCTAACAATTTGGCCATGAATTTCTTTTATTCAAATCCAAATCGATATCTCAAGAGTCTGACCAAAGTAGGGTGTAAGGTGATCTTATGTAATAGTCTTACCTCCTATTATAAATAGACTCATTCCTTTAGATGTTAGTGTAAACACAAATTTTGCGTTTAAAATAAATTAGACAAGAAATTCAAAAACAAATTGAATTTTGTATTAATGTTGTATATAGGTACAATCTCTGAATTAAATACAATGAGATGATCCTTTGATTCAATCTCCTAATGACTTAAGTATTGTGAGAGCGTGATGCTTGATCTCGGTTAATGTAAATTAGCTGAAGAACTCTAGAGACTGTTCTTGATTTTGACCTACAAGTGACTGATTGTAGCTTCTGAAACTCTGTAAGTCTTGATCCTTCTCGTTTGGTAGCTGGATGCTTCTTGCAGTTTGAGTCTCTAAATTCTGCAATGCTGAATGTTGAATATAGTTGGCCAGATTAATCGATGCGAGGGCGAGATTGCTTGATCCCGATCGATGAACTGGATGAAGAACTCTGAAGTAAACTTCAATTTGAGGTTGCAGAAGATGTTAAGCTCGCTGACTTTGATCCTTATTACTTGGTAGCTGGATGTCGTCTACAGTCTGAGCTCTGGAGCTTGTAAGATGCTGAATGTTGAGCTCCCTGAAAATGAAGGGGGAGGATCCCTATTTATAGGCTCAAAAACTAGGGTTTGAGTTAGCCATTGGGCCTAGGCCCATATCTTGGTAATTATTCCTTTAATTTTAAAAGAGAAATAATTATTATTTTCTACATCGTCGATGACACATGTAAGTTTTTGATTGGCCATAATTTGATTCCATTTAAATGGACCTGCCAAAGCCAATTTACACGTGGCAGCTCCTAATCGGCCAAAAAATTATTTTATTTTACACGTGGCATCCTATGATTTGTTAGCAAATTTTTGCCTCCTACAAATGCCCCCTCGAGAGTCAGCCGGGTACACGAATTTTCGAGTGTTTGAAGCGATTAAATCTCGAAAACTTGAAAGATGCTGAAAATTGGAGCTTTTTTTTGTGGGCCGCCTCCTTTTTTTTAGACAAATAACTTGCCGACTTGGTAGATAATCCATGCTGATTTTTTTTTTTTTGAAGATAATTCTGCTTGGAAATTTGTGATAAAATTTTATCAACAACTTGTGATAAAATCTATCAATAATTTCAGAGATAGAATTCTATCAACAACTTGTGATAAATTTTATCAGTAATTTGAATGATAAAAATCTATCGACAATCCAAAAGGATAGAATTTTATCAATAAATTTGGATAAAATTCTATCAACAAATTTGGATAAAATTCTATCAATAATTTTTCTGACAACTGCTATAAATTGGCCTTCTGGGTTGCCGTGAATTCATCGTCTCTTCTTCCCCTTTCTTTTTTTCTCTTTTGATTCTTCATCTTCCTGTAGGCTTCTACTAGTTTCATTCAACCTCATCACTTTTTGGGTGTCTTTAATTTCGCGCTCAACTGATCAATTCTCCAATCTGGCTCAGTCCTTCATTGCTGTTGAATCTCCATAAGCCTCTTTGCCTTTTTTTTGTTGTTGATGGAAATCAAAACACCCACACCATAGTTACGGTGGATGGTGGAGGAGAGCAGGAGAAGCTGCCTTCTTCAACAGAAGTTGAATTGGGAAACTTAATGGAAAATTGCTCCACAATGTTGCTCGGATGAGAACAACACTCCATAGCAATTTATCTTTTTTTTGTCTTTTCTGCCCAGGGTTCCTGTGCTCCCCCGCTGCTGACAACTTTGCTTCAATACTTTTTTTTTGTTTGATTTCCGTTTTTTTTTATATTCTTCCTTTTTGAGGCCCTTTGGTATTTTCCTTTTCTTTTCATGTGACTAATGTAAGATTAGTCATTTAATTAAACCAATTTGTGATTGGTTTTATTTTTTTTTTGTGAGACTCTTTTTTTTTTTTTTTGCATTTTTTTTTGAACTTAGACTAATGTTGTCTCTTTTTTTTAGGAATATGCTGAATCAACTATTTCTCCTATTAGGTCGTAAGTGAGGTCGACTTTTAAGACGAAGAATCGTTTCTCCCCGTAGATTCGATTCTTCGCAGGAGACTCCCTCACTTAATCTAATTGGTGTCAACTTGAATTTCTTCCTTCCAGCCACGACTCCTCCGATTAGATCGCGAAGTGAGGTCGACATTTAAGACGAAAAATCGTTTCTCCATGTAGATTCGATTCTTCGCAGGAGACTCCCTCACTTAATCTAATTAGGGTCGACTTGAATTTCTGTCTTCCTGTCGCTACTCCTCCCGTTAAATCGTGAAGTGAGGTCGACTTTTAAGACGAGGAATCGTTTCTCCCCGTAGATTCGATTCTTCGCAGGAGACTCCCTCACTTAATCTAAATGGGGTCGACTTGAATTTCTTCCTTCCTGCCACTACTCCTCCAGTTAGATCATGAAGTGAGGTCGACTTTTAAGATGAGGAATCGTTTCTCCCCGTAGATTCGATTCTTCACATGAGACTCCCTCGCTTAATCTGATTATGGTCGACTTGAATTTCTCTCTTCCAACCACGACTCCTTCAATTAGATCACGAAGTGAGGTCGACTTTTAAGATGAGGAATCGGTTCTCCCCGTAGATTCGATTCTTCGCAGGAGACTCCCTCACTTAATCTAATTAGAGTCGACTTGTCCTTTTGCCTTCCAGCCATGACTTCTTCCATCAAATTTGCGAAGGCATGACTTCTCTGCTCAAATAGTAAAGGTAGAACTTCTCCGACCAGATAGCGAAGACATTATTCATCCGATTAGACAGTAAAGACATTCAGACAATGAAGGTGTGCTCCTTCCAATCAGATAGTCAAGATATGTTCTTTCAATCAGCAAGTGAAGGCTTGACTCCTCCGTTCAAACAACAAAGGCTTGACTCCTACGATCAGAGAGTAAAGACGTTTAGACTCCTCTAATCAGGTAGCAGAGACTTGCCTTCTTCTATCAGACAGCAAAGACGACTCTTCCGATCAGAAAGAGAAGGCTTGGCTCATCCGATTAGAAAGCAATAGTTTGGCTCCTTCGATCTGACATATAAGGCATGACTTATCCAATCAGACAACATAGGTGACTCATCCAATTAGACAATGCAGACTTGGCTTGTTCTATCAGACAACGAAGGTGACTCTCCCAATCAGAAAGAGAAGGTTTAACTCTCCCGATCAGACAGCAAAGTTGACTCATCCGATCAAATAGTACAGACTTGGCCTCTTCTATCAGACAGCAAAGGCGACTCTTCTGATCAGAAAGAGAAGGCTTGATTCATCCGATCTAACATTGAGTGTAACTATCCTGATAAAAAAACAATAACTTGGCTCATTGGATCAGACAGATGAGGCATCACTATCCAATCAGACCGTATAGGTGACTCATCCGGTCAGACAGTATAGAGTTTGCCTCTTCTATCAGACGGTGAAGGCGACTCCCCTTATTAGAAGGAGAAGGCTTGACTCATCCGATCAGATAGCGAACGCAACTATCCCGATCAGAGTGCAACATCTTGGCTCCTTAGATCAGACAGATGAGGCATGACTCGTCCAATCAGACAGCAAAGGCGACTCTTCTGATTAGAAAGAAAAGGCTTGACTCATCCAATCTGATAGAGGCTTGACTCTTTCGGTCAGACAGGAAAGATACGGACCTTCCGATCAGACACCAAAAGCTTGACTTTACACATTGTCAGTGCCTAACTTGACAGAAAAGACTGCCAATTTTAAAAAAGACGCCTATGTCGCTAATGTGAAGTAGGATGCAACCTTACTGTTGCCCCCAACTTAAAGGCATTCTAAAAGTTTGTAACAAGTTGATGACTATTTGAAGCCTGTTTATATGATTTGAAAATGTGCTTAGTGGCTTAGAAGTCAACACTTTTGATAGAATGACTTGACAGTTTTTACTTTGATGGCCGAGCATCTTGGACTTGATGACTTGTGGGTCTTTAAGTTGATAACTTGGGGTTTAGAACTTTCTTGATTTTGGAATCTAGAGCTTTGATGACTTGGTAGTCTTTTAATTTCGATGTCTTGAGAGACTTGAACTTTGATGACTTGAGAGTTCACTTGATGACTTAGGAGTCAGTAATTTCATTGACTTGGGAGTATTGAAGAAACAGTTTTGAAGTCTTAAAAAAAAAATCGACTTGGAAGTCCATGAGATTTGTGAATTGGGAGTCTGCTAGGATTGACTTGAAAGTCAGAGAGTTTTATGACTTTGGAGTCTCTGCGATTTGATGAGTTAGAAGTCTTGCATTTTACTGACTTGACCATCCGTTTTCTTGGTGTCTTTGACTTTGAAGACTTAAGAGTCTATTACATTAATGATTTGAGGGTCTGTAAGGTTGACTTGAAAGTGTTCGATAACTTGAAAGTTTGCAACTCTATTTCACTTTTGAGTCTACAACTTAGATGACTCAAGAATCTTTAAGCTTTATTTGAGAACTTATGTTGTTGATGACTTGAGAGTCTACGATATTGATGACTTCAGAGTCATTGAATTCACTTCAAAGTTTACAATTTTGTCGACTTGATAGTCTTTAGGTGACTTGGGAGTCTTTGATTTTGACGGCTTGAGATCCTGTAGGTGACTTGATAGTTTGTGCTGACTTGAGAGTTTAGAAGTTTGGACTTGAAAGTTTTAAGGGTGACTTAGGAGTCAAAGTTTTTTTGTAACTTGGCAGTCCTTAGGAGTGACTTGAAAGTCTTTATCAAGCATATAGTTACGTTGACTTAGAGTTTGTTGACTTGAAAGTTTAATATAAATGACTTAAAAATCTTCTAATGTGACAACTTGGGGGTTGACAAAATTTGATGACTTAGGAGTCTTTGAATTTGAATGACTTGATAGTCTCTTACTTTACTAGCTTAGAACTCTGAAATTTTGACGACTTGGTAGTCTGTGGCATCAATGACTTGAAGGCCTGTAAAGTTAACTTAAAAGTATTTGATAACTTGAGAATCAAGAATTTTGTTTATAAGAGTTGGACGACTTGAGAGTCTTAAAAGTTTGACTTGGAAGTCCATGAAATTTGATGACTTTAGAGTCTGTCAAGCCTGACTTTGAAGTTTCGCAGGATCGACTTTGAGTTCTCAGTGTTTGATGGCTGAGATGTCTGTAGAAGCTTACCTGCAAATCTTAGTACTTCTCAACTCAAAAGCCCATAAAAGCTGACTTAGAAGTCTTAGAGTTTGGTGACTTGGGAGTCTGCTAATATTGATCTGGAAGTCCGAGAGTTTTGCGACTTGGGAGTCTTTAACATTTGATAATTTTGAATGCAGGATTGGCTTAAGAGTCCTACATGGTTGACTTTAGAGTCAGAGAGTTCGATGACATAGGTGTTTCTAGAGGCTGACTTAGAAGTCTTAGAGTTTGGATGACTTGACAGTCTAACATGAGTGACTTGAAAGTCTTCGAGTCTCTATAAAGAATGACTTGAAAGTTTGTAAGTTCTTTGATGACTAAGAAGTCTATAAAGGCTGGCTTGGAAGTCTGCCCCCTAAATGCCAATTTTGGGTCGCTATCTTCCAAAGCACTTTCCAATAAACAATCAATCAGATTCTTCGGTGTCTTCTTCGTCTAATGTGATTTTTCCTTCTTTTACAAGTTGCAGAACTTGTCTTCTGAATGCTTTGTACTTCTCAATAGGATGATTGATAATCCTGTGATACTTACAATATTTGGGATCATTTGTTCTTTTAATTTCTTCAGGATGACTTGACTCTGGAAGTTCTATAAGTCCTTTCTCAAAAAGTTTGTCAAGCATTTCTAGCACATCAGACTCAGAATAAGGACATTCTTTCTCTGCGGAGTCTCTGAGCATGGAGCTTTTATTTCTTGACGATGCCACTGATTCATCATCATTGAGCCGTCTTCCATAGTAGGTAATTGTAAGCTCCACATCCTGAGCTCGTGTTGCCAATTCTTGGAATGTTTTGGGCTTGTTCACTTACAAAGCATAAAGTATATCCCAATCCATCCCTTGGGTACACATCTCGATAGCTGAAGACTCAGATAAATGGTCTTTACACTTCAGAGAGAGAGCACGCCAACGGTTAATGTAATAGATGACTAGCTCCTCGTTACATTGCCTTGTGTTAGTCAACTATGTTATACTAACTACACGGTATGTGCTATATAAGCCATTCAAGAACTCACTTTCCATTTGCCCCCAGCTATCAATGGACTCAGAGGCAAAGTTTGTATACCAGTCAAATGCAATTCCTTTAAGGGATCACATGAACTGTTTCACCAATCGATCATCTTCAGTGCCAGCATTGCTGCAGGTTTCGATGAAATGGGCGATGTGCTGCTTGGGGTTACCATTGCCATCGAACTGGTTGAACTTGGGAGGCTGATAGTCTTAGGGTATGCGAAGAGCATCAATCCTCTTCGTATAAGGCTTTGTATACAAGTGGATTTTGTGAGACCCTCCTCCCAACTGAGCCTTGATTGCATTTACTATCAACTTCTGAATCTGCTCAACAGACATCGAGCCTAAAGAGTCGTCCTTCTTTACCTTGCGCTCGTCGTCAGATTCTTCGCTGTGGTTGGACTCTTTATCAGAGTTTTCAAAGTCTGAACCTTTGTTGGAAGCTTCCGAGGACTTCTTTTCCAGCTTCTTCATCAGCTCAGCAATCTGATCGTTCTGGCGTTTGATTTGAGCGTCCTTTTCTGCACTTTCTTTAGAAAGCCTATCCAATGTAGCTTTCATGCTTGCTAGTTGTTCTTCGAAGTTAGTAGCTACTGTCACCATAACTAGCATGATGACAGTGTCAGAGGATTCAGTTTCAGCGTGCAAGGAAAGTGATCCTTTTGAGGATGCTAAAGAGGAATTATTGCTTGAATAACCATCATCTGCAAAATTAAAGGGTTGGAAAGTAGGGTTGGTGTGGGTTTGGAGTTCAACCATCCCACGTGAAATTGTTTGTGGTATGATGAAGCCAGTAACAGATTTTTGCTTTAGAACATTTGAAGCGATTTGATTGACTTCATCAAATACCTTGGAGCTGAGGTTTTGGATCTTATGTGACTGTGATGGTGCAGCCACAATTGATTGTTATCCGGTGGTAGCGGTAGCAGCTTTTGTCATACTTCTAGTCATGACACCACCAGATGCAGTACTAGCAGTTGTTTATCTCTGAGATACAGAACGGACAGCTTTCCTTGAAGATTGGGTGATAGCGTTCTTAGGGGTCATGTTATCTTCGAGCGAATGCAGAGTTTGTATTTCGTAGAAAGAGATGAGAGGCAGAGATGTCCCACCGAACGTGCCAAATTTGTAAACACGAATTTCGAGCCTAAAATAAATTAGACAAGAAATTCAACAACAAATTGAATTTTGTATTAATGTAATGTGTAGATATAATCTCTGAATTAAATACAATGAGATGATTATCTGATTCAATCTCCTAATGACTTGAGTATTCCGAGGGTGTGATGCTTGATCTCGGTTAATGCAAATTAGCCGAAGAACTTTAAAAACTGTTCTTGATTTTGATCTGTAAGTAACTGATTGTAGCTTCTGAAGCTCTGCAAGTCTTGATCCTTCTCGTTTGATAGTTGGATGCTTCTTGCAGTTTGAGTCTCTGAATTCTGTAATGCTGAATTTTGAATGTAGTTGGCCAGATTAATCAATGCGAGGGCGAGGTTGCTTGATCCCGATCGATGAACTGGATGAAGAATTCTGAAGTAAACTTCAATTTGAGGTTACAGAAGATGTTGAGCTCGCTGACTTTGATCCTTATTACTTGGTAGCTGGATGTCGTCTACAGTCTGAGCTCTGGAGCTTGTAGAAAGCTGAATGTTGAGCTCCCTGAAAATGACGGGGGAAGATCCCTATTTATAGGCTCGAAGACTAGGGTTTGAGTTAGACGTTGGGCCTAGGCCCATATCTTAGTAATTATTCCCTTAATTTTAAAAGAGAAATAATTACTATTTTCTGCATCGTCGATGACACATGTAAGCTTTTGATTGGCCATAATTTGATTCCATTTAAATGGACATGCCAAAGCCAATTTACACGAGGTAGCTCCTAATCGGCCAAAAATTATTTTATTGCACGCGGCATCCTATGATTTGTTAGCAAATTTTTACCTCCAACAGTTAGATTTAAAAACATGTAGTTGATAGCCTATTACTCTATAGAAAAGAAGTAGATAACAGTTAAAACAAGCATTTAGCTTTTAGTCCACTACATTTTAAGCTGAAAAATTATCAAAAAAATTGACTTTTTCAGTTGTCTGCAAAGTGGACATGAACTTCTTTTGTAACATTGTCAATTTAGTTGATTAATTAAACTATTAAATATATTGTGTGCTCTACATATTGCATGATCAACCTCAAAAGTAGAATGAGACAACGATATCTATATCTTGACGTTGTCGGTCTAGGACCAAGGCGTGAGGAACCCGCATGGCAAATTGGCAATGGGGAAACGCACGCTCCACAGGAGCTGGCAATGTGACATTTCTCTTCTAAAATGGTCATGCATTACTTATGGCCATCTTGCAATTATTTGCAAATGGAAATTTTTTGTAAAGAAGTTGATCGACCTTTATTTTTATTTTTATTTTTTGTGGTCCGAATGTGTACAACCAAGGCCCCATCTTAGCAAATCATGACCTATGGTTTTCTCCTATTTAAGAAAGGGGGTCCTTAAGTTTCCCAGCTGGCTAAGCCGAATTCATCCGTCCATTCATGCATCTTTGGGCATACTAAGAATTTATTTTGTTTAGGAAGTAGTGTAAGGAACGCACCGACACTAAATTTTATGGACGGCCTTACCTCGGCAGACTTGGAATGAATGAATGAATGAATGAAAGCATGAATATAGTGCTTGATTTTCTTAAGGGGATGAGTGTGATAATATATAAAGACCTATTGACTTTTTGTTGAAATGGTTGATAGCATCTATCTAATAGTTGTTAATTGCCTGTATTAGTTGTTAGTTATTTGAATTAGCTTTTTACATTAGCTATTTGTAGAAAAACTGTTTGGTAAAGTTAGCTGTTTCTAATAAAGATGTTTGATGAAATTTTATTTATATCTTTATCTCTAAATTACTTCTTAATAAAACATATTTTTAATTTATTGATCAGTTTCTTTTTAAAAAGAATTAAATTGGTGTTATAGGTATAAATTAACTTCATGTATGATCACACAAAAAAAAAAAAAAAATGAAGAAAAACTTCATTGATGAAACTTTACTTTCTTATTAAATTCTACACAACTTGTATTCATCATCTATCTTATTTCTTTTCAATTTATTCTTATGTAAATGATGTCAATATTTTATAACGCTATTTTGTTATTTTTAGAATCTTTTTGGTTAACAATGACTTTATCTTCATTAGATTCAATTCATACAAAATATAGTACCAAATATTACTATTTCGCATCAATCCAAAACTTATTGTCTTGGTAACATATCTAAGGGAGATTAAATAATCTAAAATATAAATATCAAAATATTAGACCTTCATAAAAGTGCATGGTGAGAGAATCAAATAAGTGTGATATAATATACTAGCGAAATTAGAAAATCTACACTAAAATATATACTACTTGGTTAAGAAAAAAATACAAACAATGAAAGAGACAATGCAACTTTAATAGTTTGTTTTTGCCTCAAAAAAATAAAGAAAATATCTCTACTTTCGTTAATCCTCAAGATTTAAATGGGTTCGAATGCTATTAAGGAACACTTTATAATACTATATACTCTTTTTATTTTATAAAATAATATTCTATAAACATATTGTAATGGCATGTGATGTAATTTATTCAAAGTCTTGGGTAAATATGTCATTTCTACAAAAAAAACTCTTTTAAAAAGGCTAATGGAAACATCCTTTTTTAAAAAAGCTGTTTAGATCAAACGGTTGTTTCAAACAGCTGTTTACCAACACCCACTTATCTGTTTGACTTGGTCAAAATAGCTAAAATAGCCCCCAAACAGCTCTTTTTTCCAAAAAACCGTTATTACCAAACACTCCTCAAGTTATATTGTTACTCCCGATAACTCCAAAGGCATTGCAATTAATAAGTACTCCATTCCTTTTGGGCAAGCTAACCTCTTAGTCTTACAAGCTTCATGCTCCCATTAATTATGTTTTAGCTAGCATCTTACATGACTTCTCCTTAACTACAAGTTCATCTTCTGTATAAGGCACCCCATGTCTTTTTCAAAGTCAAGAAGTTCTTCTGGGCTTATTGTATTGGCAATGCTGTTTGATTTTTCTAGCTCTCCCTTGTCCAAACTGATCTTCTCAAGTGTCTTTATTAATTCGTATTCCCTAATGACCTTACGAAAATTTTATCCTTTTTTTTTCCCTACCCTAGTAGCTTAGAGCTTTTGAAGGTCGTCTCAACCTTGCAGTTCCCATGACTAATTTGTCACGGCTGCTCTGCCGCTTTTCTTCTAGTTTTTTCTTCTCTTCTCTTCTTAGTTTCGGCTTTCTTAGAATGACACGCTTCGCCCCTGAAATTTTTTTTTTTTGACACTTAAGGTGTGTTTGGTAGGGAAAATCATTTTTCTAGAAAATTATTTTCTTTGGAAAATGTTTTCTCAAGAAAAATGATTTTCTACTTACATTTTTTGCTGTTTAGTGGTAGGGGTGAAGATCATTTTCTTTGCACTTCATTTTCTGCTATTTCGTAGAATGAAAAACCATTTCCAAGACTATCATTTCCAGCTATTTGCTACTAATTGTCCAAACTAATAGATAACAAGTCAACTTAGTTATCAAACAGGTCTTGCAAGGTCATAATAATATTTTTGTTTTCCTTAGCTAGAGAAGGGGAGAAAAAAAAGAAGGGATTCAGAGAGAGAGAGAGCAAACTCAACCCTAAGCCATGGCTATTCTGAAAATGTGAGAGGTAAGGGGGAAGCAGAGAATGAGGCAGAGGAGAAGCACATAAAGAGAACGAAAATCGGGCCTGAAATTGAAACAGTAGAGAGGTGAAAAATTATTTTCCCCACTTTTCAAAGGAAAACAATTTCCTTCCTATGGGGTAAAATAATTTTCCCTTCCGTCTTTTACCAAACAACGTAAAATGGAAAAATTATTTTTTGAAAAAATGATTTTCCCCCTACCAAACACATCCTTAATTTATTATTAATTTTAGGCGGGATCAACAAGACCTTTTCTTTCAATATTGGGGGGCACATGTGTCTGAATTGTTGAACACATGCACGTGAGATAGCTAGAAACTGAATTTGAACAACCTCCTCCACCCATGCATCATCTTTTTTTAATATACAAGGAAAATACTAAATGTCTTTTTGGTAAGAATACACCCAACCACCTCAGAACTCTATGCAGAGTAGAATCCTTAGAGAAAATTAAATCCCATCTCCAAAGTGCATAAATATGAAAGTGAATGCTCAAGAGTATTCTCTCTATTTTCGTACGTTTTCATGATTTGTTGTATGCAGTTTCTTTGTCTTCATGTTTTGTAAGAACTTGGATCTTTATCTATACCTGCTTTCAAACACATTAGATTCAAAAAGTGAATAGCTTTTTCTTTTTGTTTATCATTAAAGCTTTAATGAATTAAGTAAGGAACTCAAATTATATACAACTTAAAAGGGGGTCCATACAGCATGCACCAAATGTTAGTTTCATCCCCCAACATATCTGCCTATATTATCATCAACAAAAATAGAGAGACAATTCCTATAAAAAAAGGGAAGTGAAAAAAAAAAAAAAAAACAGAAAAAAGAGAAGGTGAAGTATTTAGTCATCCAATCGCCTACCATTTGTCTTCCCGAAAAATGCAATGAAAATCAATCAAGTTGCAATACTGAATAAAAATCTTAATATCTTGAATGATGGGTTGTATCAGCCACGAAAACCAACCCGACTGTCTTAAAAGCAAAGACAGTTGAACTCAGGTGTAAGGTGTAAACCTGTAGAATCTAAGTTATGAGTACCTCCACCAAGTCAGATGAACTTTTTTAAAAGGTTAGTACAAGTAACATTAAGCAGCATCCCTCCTCTCAAGAATCTAAATTACATGGGGATTTACTTGTAATGTATCATCTTTTTCTCAATAATTTTCCTCCACATTTTGGTGGGGATTCTCTTTCTTGTGAATTTTGTCTCCTTACTTCGGTGTAAGTTTTGGTGTGAGTTTTCCTTGTCTCCTTGATTCAAGTTTTCATAGATCTACATACATTCTCATGCAGCATAACTGGAACATATCAGATGAGGTTTGTTGGCTCTAATTGAAGAGTGACTAACAGTAGAATTTCAAATTTTTTTCATCGTGGCGTTTTCCTTTCAAGTAATGTCATATAAAAGATGCATTGACAACGTTCAAAAATATTGTTATCGGCTATAATGATGCGACAATTCAAGAGTTTGTCAACTATATCTGATCTTTACTATTACTTCTACGGGTGTGGGGATTTATTTTTACATTTTAGATTTATTTTTAGTACAGGATTGCAAATATTGTCAACTTTTTGTCAAGAAATCTGCTTTTCTCACCAAAAAAATGAATAAAAAATAAAATTTTCAAATCCGACCATACTTGAGAAAAACAAGTATAAAACTATTTAAAACTTGAAATCACTTTACTTGAACACTAATCTAATGTGCCTTCAAAAAAACCAGCTGTAACACTGAGATAAAATATGAATAGTCTTCAATTCTTCATGGACTATAACAAGCCAGACAAACAAGACCTATGATCTCTACAACTCCCTCTTCCATTACAGCAAATGCTGCCCAAAACAGACGAGTTTGAAAGAACCCTAGTGAAATCTCAATGTAAACAAATGTAGCCTTTGAACTCCTACTTTACTTCTCAATAGTTTACATCAAATTGCTGTTCTTTTTATAACCAAATTCATATGGTAGGGCCTATAGTGTACTCAATTATGCAAAATATATCTAATGTGTAGGAAGAAATAGGACTAACCTGGATGCGGAAATATACTGTCGGTAATAGTTCACACGTATAAAGAATACCAATCACGCCAATAATAATACCAAGTGGCTACTAGAGTCGCTTTAGGGTTTCACGTCCTAAACCCGAGAACTCGATAGATGGTAGTTCGGCCATGAGAGAGAAGTAGGAAAATATGGGAGATATAATATTCGCGGCATTGCGTCTACCAAGGCTAACCCCCTTAAACCCCTTTATATAGGTTAGGGGGTAGCAAGGGTTGCCGCCCTAGGCGACTTAAGTGGCCGTCGGGCCTAATCTCATTAGGCCCGTCCAACAGCTCCCACTCGGCCACTTAGGCCGTAAAACACGTATTCTCCATGTATCACAACTCCTCACGCTTCATACCAGGAATAAGACGTGCGACCAAAAATAACTAGTAGTGTTATGTTAAGTTACCATCCAACTAACATAACACTTTCACGAAATACGATACCCCAAAAATATCCCAAGACATCACCAGTGGCATCTCTAATCCCTTATGCCTAATATATCACATGATTATGTTCTCAACATAATCGCCCGGGCTCATATGGTGATGATGGATAGATTTTTCCTCAAACACTCATGAAATCTCATCTTAGTTTAATTACTTTCCTAACATGTTCTCGCTGAACCGCATACATCGTGGTTCTTGAGAATCACATTAAAGTAGCATCATTAAGTTTCGACTTAATATCATAACTTTAAGTCAAAGGGTTATCGCCCATAGGGTCACACAGTGACAAGTGATAGGGAATTCAATTGTCACCCCACATATGGGTCGTCTTATAAGCACACACAGTATGAGATGTGTGTCAAGGCATAGCTCCCACTTAGCTGGGTTCGTCACTCTTTATGTCATGCGAATCGTTAGTCTAGATTTTCACCCAAAAATCTAACCTGAGCCACTAGATCAACATACTGAATGTTGGTCTTGACATTCAAGATTCGGCTTTTAAGGCTTCAATATGAAAACTTATTTCATACTCGACTCCCTTGAGTCTCATCTTAGTTTTACTAAGTCGACTATATTCATTCCACTCACACACTTTCAGTGTGAGTAATCAATATTGCACACCTAGTGCTAATATAATTCAGTCTCATCCTATCCGCTACTCAAGCGTTAGGGTGATTGCCTGTGTGACTAGGTCAATCAGAAGCCTGTGACATTTCAATGTGCCTAACGTACAACAATGAGCATCTTGCCCATAAAAGAAACATGTCTATCACGTAACAGAATATGTCTAGATACCAAACCTTATGAAATCCAAGACTCAACCAATGAGTTTTGAACACATCACTAGGAATGGGTTTAGTTAAGGGAACATAATTACCTTATTAGTCTACATATATATATACCCAATGGCAATACTTTTTGTCTCTATGGTACTAGATACACAATCTACCTCCATAGCTGACATTGTTGTGCAGCTGTGCTTCTTTGCTGCACCATGACATTCTCTCCTACTCAAGGTGAAGACATGTCCTGAGTTTAATTTAGACTCATCCGAGTTACCACCCCAATCAAAATTTGAGAATCCTCTCAACTTGAGGCCTGCTCCTTGATAGCAAAATGCTGAGTTATCAATACCACGAAGGTAGCATTTGATTCTCCTGATGACTTGTCAATCAGGAAGTCTTGGATTACTTTGAAAACGACTTATCAAATTATCTGCAAAGTAATATCAGATCATGTACATAACATGGCTTTCATTAAGCTTACTATGATACTAGGATTAAGGACATTGTTCATTATCTCTATTTTGTTATCTATTTTAGAGCATTGGGCAAGACTCAACGTTGAACCCTTCTCAACTAGAGTATCTATGGGTTAGGAATTATAAACCCAAAATCGTTCCAAGACACTTTGATGCATGCTTCTTGGGACGGCTTTAGATTATTTCCACTCCTAGGACATACCTAGTTTCACACGTATCCTTCGTCTCAAAGACATGGAATGACTACCTTTTAGTAGCTTTAATCATCTCCAAGTTGTTCCTAGTCAACAGTATGTCATCAACGTGAGGAGCGTAATCTCATATTGATCTTTCGACTTATACAATGGTCTTCTGAAACCATTTAAGCCAAAATGGCTTTATGGAATCTAGAGTACCATGAACTGGAAGATTGCTTAAGATCACATATGGACCTTTTAAGACGACACACATTGTCCTCTTATCCCTTTGATACAAAATCAATAGGTTAGTCCATATAAATCTCTTTCTCAAGATCATTATTTGAGAAAAACAATCTTTACTCCATTTTGAACAACTCAAAGTCCGAATGGGAAACCAGAGTTAGGAGTATTCGGGCCTGAACTTATCAATTGAACTATCCATCTGAAGACTTACATCGGAGTGGAGTTTCAACGAGTTCTCAAATCTTGTCAGTGAGTCCATCTCATCCCTTATGGCATCCTTTCATTCTTTGTGATTTGGTGAACCAACCGCCTCTTGATAAGAGGTAGATCCCTCAACTCCTAGGGGAGTCCATGGGAATATTCCTTTTTCGATTTGAAAAAAAAAAATATCGAGGAATTCTTCCACGCTTAGTCCTTGGGATCCTGGGACCTTTATTATTTGTCTGCTTAGTTGAGAAATCCATCCCCTTTTCTCTAAGAGGTATAGGACCAGGAGTTTCTCCCCCTTTCTCTAAGAGGTATGGAACCCTGATTAAGAAGAGAAGATTACTCCCACTATCCATTGGAGGTGGGATCTTGAACATGAGGATTAACTGCATATTCAGGAATAACTCTCCTCAACAATTGGAGTTGAGGACGAATCTCATTCTCCTTGATAGACAAACCTTCACCATTCTTACCAAGTAAGGAATATGTACCATCCTCGGTGACTTAGTGAGAACTCAAATCCTCCCCCTCACCGAGAGGTGGTTGAAGGTTTTGCTGTAACGCATACAAAATGAGGTTCTTTTAAATTTCACTAAATGCTAGGGAACTCATCCTTAAGAAAATCAACACTGTGGGATTTTGTTTCACGAAGACAATATTCATGATCTCGATTGATTCGAAGAGTTTTAATATTTCATCCCAATTGAGTTCTACTACCGCTATAAAGTATATGAACATATCAAGTACTTAGTAACGGTGAGATAGTAGGTACATATACCTATATCATGAATATACGTAGCTTCATAACATGCTTTCATGGACCCGCAGATGTCTAAAATAAGCGAATGCTAAGGGATTTGATGGACTCGAAATCTTATAAAAAGATTTCCTATTGCTTTATTAGCTAGGCATAACTCACATTTTGCACCTTAAGCCGAGTGAATTGGTCTTACAAGGCCATCTTTAGCTAGTCTATTAACTCTATCTTGACCCTCATGGTCAAGTCGAGCATGCCTAAAAACAGAGTCGAAAATGGAACAAGGATGGAAGATGTTCTATTTTGTCCATTGAAAACACCTTTCAATGTGATATGGTCAAACAGATCACCACGCCATATGATGTCTAAGACATCTAGACGAAAATTAAAGAAAACCAATCTTAGGAACAGAAGACACAAGGAAATATCGCACCCCAGGTGCATAGAGAGCATCGGGAAGAGACAACGTAGTCCCTTCAAGGAGTCTCGAATGATTTGTCCTTAATTCAAGAACATCTTTTTCATCATCGTTACCTAAAACGACGATTTGTGAATCCACCGTGTAGTAGTGAAAGTTCACAAAAATCAACTCAATCCTGAACAATGTACTTGGTTGCTCCCGTATCTACAATCCACTAAGGATCATAGTTAGCAACACATGTTTGAGAGCACACATATTATCCAGGAGTAACTATGGAAAGAGGTACCTTAATCGATTTAGGATAATCCCAGGCATAAGATTCCTAGTTTTCACAGTCATAGCACTCACACGTGCTATATGCTTCTCTTTATTTCCTTAGCCTTTTTCCCGTTCGCAATACCAACCTTAGGTCCAGAACTTTATGAGGGAATGGATCGGACGAACCTGATGCTAAGCTAATGCCATGCGTACTCAACAGTGGGGTGACTTTTAATTCCCCCACTAGATCGACATTGATGCAATACAACAAAGTATAATGTCTTGATCGATCTATTCTCGAACCACTTTTGGTATGCTTTTAAGTTTTGTAGATGCTATTCACTGACAGTACCATCTTTGCTATCCTATGAGACCTAGAACCTAATGAGTGTCCTAACATTCCTCGTTCATGCAGAAGAAACTGAATCTTCCGACATTATATATCATAGTAAGTGCTATCAAGTTCTTTATTGGTAACCAAATTACCAACTATATTTTAATTGCCATACCTAAAAGTATATATTTTGTAAAGTGGACATTAGGCATATTTTCAAATAAATAAATTATCAAAAACTCTATTATCCATGTCATATGATCGAAAATTTTGCTAAGCTCATAATCATCTCGTACAAGTATGAATTAGAAGTTTTTATAACTTATTTATCACGATTTTCCATAAAACAAAATTTATGGAGAACATTATGGTTAAACAAATTAACATTTCAGATATATTACAAAGATATCCAACTTGATGTAAACCAAATTTACATGAAGTTATCTCATTATTTATGACTACTAATATGTCATTTAGAGCTCTATCAATGACATACCAAACATAAAATTCAAATTATTATATAAAACACATTTATATAATAAAATGACTCTATATTGCGAAACATATTTGAATAATAACACGTTACAAAAGAATTTCATAAAATGCCCAAATAGCATTATATAAAACACATTTAGATAATTATATATAACATGAAACTTATTTAAATGTTACTCGCAAATTATAAAAATTACGAATTTAAATTTCATAAGATCAATTCATAAAATACTGCTATATTACACAATTAGCACGTAACATGAAACAAATCCACATTCATTAATTTGGGCAAGGAAAAAGTGCTAAAACAATTGGCAAATTTACTACAACTCATGTAGTTCATATATAAAACATATTTATATAATACTACTAATTGGTGATTGACATGAAACATATCCATATAATCGAATGTAACATAATTTGTAACATGAAATATATCCAAATATTAATCGCAATTAATTATATATAGAACAGATCCATATAACATTAAAGTTTGGATGAAACGAATTCATAGTAAAGCTCGTAAATTATATAAAACGTATTTATATAATATTGCAAATTTAAATTTCATGAAACAGATTCATAAAATAATCAAATATGCTATATATCCAAATAATAGCATGAAACTTGCTCATGTAAAACTCAATGAATCATTTTTGTTAACTACAACGATGATAGACCAATTAACTGATTTATAATTGCTCATGTTTCTGCATAAAATTATTAAATCATGAAACATATTCATGTGATGGGATATTATATAAAACATATTGATATAATATAACCTATGAAACATATTCATTTACCGACCAAGGGGATCTTTATATCACATAGATATTTATTGAGTTCGAGTAAAACAAATTTACATCAGACGCACTAATTTTATATATGAAACAAATTCATATAACGTCAACCCAATGGATCAATAACAAGTTACTCAGTCAAGAAAATGTCAAGTTGATGCATATATAAAACGAATTTATATATGACATTAAACATATTAATATTTTTATAACGAAATCATGCATTTAGAATTAAAACTAATTCGAAACCTTAATTCAGCGAAATGAATTAACTGCATGAAACTTTATCAACTTGAATATCATTATAATTCAAGCAAAATAGGTTCAAAAATATAATGAAAATCCACAATAAAAAAAAAATTCAAAACCGGAACATATGGTTTTGAAAATAAAAACCGGAGCATGTACTATTCAGCCTAGCCAAAAAATGGTCCACAAAAAAAAGAGGTTCATTCCTGGAAGCCTAATTTTCTCGGTTTAAAAGAGTGACTGTCACTATTCATTCCTAACCCTAACTCTGGAATGCTCACTTTCTTTCCTCTCTGTGCCTTCGCCCATCAGCAGTAATCTTCTCCGGCTCTCTGCTTTCATACCCGAAATGTACCTCTCTCTCTCTCTCCTGTGTTTCTCGTCTTCTTGGCGTAACTATGGAACACCGAGCTCCATGGTTCCTTGACTATGGAAGGCTCTCTACCTTCCAAATTTCTCTCTCCTTTTCATGCCTCATGTTGCCCCCCTCAACCCCGGCGAACGTTGGCCGAAAAACCCATATAAGGACAACACCCACCCTCCGCCGACAGCAACAAAGGCTACCAGCGTGTAGATCGGCTGCTTCAGAGCCAGAAAATGCCGGCAGTGCACCGAATGTGCCTCTCATGCGGTGGCACGTGACTCACACGCGCTGCCAATCTGGTGGGTTTCGTTCTTCTTTCGGCTATTTTGGGTAGATCGGCGGTCAAGGGTGCGATAGGAGGAAGAAGAGGAGCAAAAGGCTTCTTTGTCGGTGGCGCGTGATGTACACGCGCCACCCTTCCTTGGTGTCTGATGGGTAAACACGGTTTCCTTTCTTCCACCCCATCTCCTTTTTTTTTTTTTTTGGTTGG